>JANAVB010000999.1:4973066-5573066 GCA_029216955.1 Iris pallida | reverse complement strand
TAGTATATTTTTTGAAGGTACTCAATTACAATAGGAAAAATTCCTTATCAGATTTCATATATCTATTTTGCTGCTTATTGTTTTCCTTAAGAAATTTAAACTGTCATCCTTTGATTTTTTGACTTATTCTCAGTAATTGTTTCTTGTTTGATCTGTGTCTCCAGGATGGTTGAGACGCGATCGCATCGTCCAGTGACGGGAGAGGCTGGAGAGGGGTCTGCCACCTCTCGTATCCAGCAGCCAGCTTCCAGTACCATGGGGCCAGTGCAGCCCTCAGGAGTCGGTGTCTCTGCGACTTTTGGAGGAGCACCTCCAACAGCCAGGAGGCAGAGCCCAGTGATTCCTGAAATCCTACCACTGCAGCAGCCTCCGCCTGCAGGGATGGTAGATGTTGCACATCTCTTCTCCTTTGTGGAGAGGATTCTGGAGTCCCACCGGCAGCAGCAGACGAGGCAGACTACTGATTTCCGTCAGGGGATCGACGAGGCACACTAGCTGGTTCGCACTACAGTCGAGATGATTATCGCTCAAGGGGCCCAGCAGCAGCCCCGTCAGAGGGAGAAGGACATTCAGGACTTTCCAGAAGATGTATCCTCGGGAGTTCTTCGGCACAGAGGGCATTCACATTGCAGATGACTGGATAGAGCATATTGAGGAGATCTTCCGACTGACGGAGATACCAGATCGACTCCAGATCGAGGCGACGGGCAGCCAGATGCAGGACTTAGCCCATGCGTGGTATCAGACAGATCCAAGGATGGGAGTTGAGGGCCAGACTTGGGCCCAGTTCAAGGAGCTGTTTAAGGAGCAGTTCTTTCCTGATGTTGCCTTGGGAGGTTTCGAGGCACCGTTCGAGGGTCTGGTTCAGGGGAACCAGACGGTAGCTGAGTATGCCGGGGAGTTCTGCAGATTGGCCCGGTTCATAGATGACTTGACTGAGAAGACGAAGGCGAGGAAGTTTTGTCGAGGTCTGATTATAGAGATTCGGTCGCTGACTAAGAGCGACCAGAATGCCACATTTGCTAAGATATTTTCTGGGGCCATGACGGCAGAAGACGACCTAGGGCTAAAGCAGAAGAGGGGTCACGACTTCCAGAGTGGCAGTAGCAGTCAGGAGCAGGCCAAGAGGCCTCACTTCCAGCAGCACTTTCAGCAGCAGAGGCCAGTTCAGCAGCACCAGCATCAGGGCCGTACACCTTTTTAGCAGGTACAACACCAGCAGCAGAGAGGGCAACAGGCACCCAGGTAGCATGATATTAGTTGTCCTTTATGCAAGAAGCCTGGGCATAAGTGGGACGAGTACAGGAAGAGACTTGGCAGATGCTTGATGTGTGGATCAGCATACCATCAGATGTGAGAGTGTCTAGTTACGCCGATGCGTCCGATACCAGGAGGAGCTGGTACAGCCAAGCTTCCAGCAGGCCAGAAGAGGGGACCAGCCCTGCAGACCCAGCAGCAGAGGTTCTAGCAGCACCAGCAGCACCAGCAGTAGGCACGAGGTGGACAGCAGGGGCGAGCTTTCGCCATGGCAGCTGAGGATGTCGAGACCATAGGAGAGCTGATAGCAGGTTCGGTTCTTCTCGACTCCCTTCCAGCATTTGCACTCTTTGATTCCGGCACATCCCACAGCTTTGTGTCAGTATCGTATGCTATTAGACACAGTTTGGTTTCTGAACCATTGTCTAGGACCTGCAAGATCACGACCGGCGGTGGGGTCATCCTCGTGAGTGATGTTTGCAGAGGGCGGAGCATCTTATTGGGAGGCCGAAAGTTGGGAGTGAGTTTACTCGTCATGCCGTTACCGAACTACGATATAGTATTAGGTATGGACTGGCTGAGTAGACACCATGCCCGCATTGATTGCCGTGGGGGTAGAGTTTTGTTCGGGGCGCCAGGAGAGCCAGAGTTTGAGTACACCCGGCGGCAGGCAGAGCAGGACGACGGAGTCTTCTGTGGAGCTTCAATTGAGGAGCAGGTGGCTCCGTATCCCTTGATCGCAGAGTTTATGGACGTATTCCCAGAGGAGTTGCCAGTGCTTCCACCGGACAAAGATGTAGAGTTCTTGATAGACTTGGTTCCCGGCGCGGAACCGATCTCCCAGCATGTCTATCGAGTGAACAACAGCGAGTTAGTGGAGCTGAAGAAGCAGGTGGATGAGCTGCAGGACAAGGGCTTCATCCGATCTAGTTCTTCACCTTGGGGTGCACCAGTACTTTTCGTACCGAAGAAGGATGGGTCGGTACGGATGTATATCGACTACAGGGCACTTAACAACCTGACAATCAAGAACAGATATCCACTGCCGTGGATCGATGATCTCTTTGATCAGTTGAGCGGAGCTCGGGTTTTCTTCAAGATTGATTTGAGGTTGGGTTATCACCAGGTGAAGGTGAAGGGGAATGATATTCCCAAGATTGCTTTCAAGATGCGGTACGGGCAGTTTGAGTTTTTGGTTATGCCGTTTGGGCTAACCAATGCACCAGCAGTGTTTATGAATCTAATGAACAAGGTGTTCCACCAATACTTGGACAAGTTTGTGGTGGTGTTCATTGATGATATCTTGGTATATTCCAAGACTGAGGAGGAGCACGAGGAGCATCTGTGGATAGTGCTAGAGACTCTCAGGAGGGAGCAACTTTATGGAAAACTCTCCAAGTGTGAGTTTTTCTTGGATCGGGTGGACTTCTTGGGGAATGTAGTGACTGGAGATGGTATCTCAGTTGACCCCAAGAAGATTGTAGCAGTTGAGGCTTGGACAGCGCCGACTTCAGTGGCAGAGATCAGGAGTTTTCTGGGGCTGGCAGGATACTATAGGAGATTTGTGCAGGATTTCTTTCGGGTTGCAGAGCCGTTGACACGGTTGACCAGGAAGGATGCTGAGTATGTTTGGTCAGAGGAGTGTCAGATAGCTTTTGATGAGTTGAAGAAGCGGCTTACGACAGCTTCGATTCTGACATTGCCTTCAGGATCAGGTGGATTCACTATTTATAGTGATGCTTCAGGGAAAGGGCTAGGTTGTGTCTTGCAGCAGCATGGGAAGGTGATTGCCTATGCTTCCAGGCAATTACGTCCCCATAAGAAGAACTACCCTACCCATGACCTGGAGCTGGCGGCGGTGATTTTTGCTCTAAAGTTGTAGAAGCACTATCTGTATGGCGAGAGGGTGGAGATTCTCACAGATCACAAGAGCTTGAAGTATGTGTTTACACAGAAAGAGCTCAACATGAGGTAGCGCAGATGGCTAGAGTTGATGAAGGACTTTGACATCTCACTTCAGTATCACCCAGAGAAGGACAACGTGGTTGCCGATGTCTTGAGTAGGTATCCGACAGCCATGTGTTTGACTATGGATCGTCACTTGCTTGCAGACTTGGAGAGCCTTGGGATTGAGGTGATCGTACCCGATGTGCAGATGCAGTTATGGGGCCTTCAGATACAGTCGGACTTGATGGACAGGATCAAGGCGACACAGTTCGAGGATGTGGCTCTGCGGTGTATCCGAGAGCAGATCAGTGCAGGATTGGAGGATGGCAAGTTTTTACTTGCAGTGGATGGTGCCCTGAGGCATGGTTCCCGGTTATGTGTGCCCAGCGGGGAGCTCAGAGAGCAGATTATGCAGGAGGCTCACAGATTGTAGTACTCTATACATCCTGGTGCCAACAAGATGTACAGGAATCTACGAGAGCATGTCTGGTGGTACAGGATAAAGAGGGAGGTGTCCCACTTTGTAGCTAGATGCTTGGTCTGTCAGCAAGTCAAGGCAGAGAGGCAGAGGCCCGGAGATTATTGCAGTCGTTGCCCATTCCAGAGTGGAAGTGGGAACATATTACCATGGCTTTTGTATCGGGGTTGCCGCGTACACCAAGAGAAAAAGACGCGATTTGGGTCATTGTTGACATGTTGACCAAATTGGCCCACTTCTTACCATTTAAGGTAGGTACGTCTACAGAGAGGCTCGCGGAGTTGTATATGAGGCAGATAGTCAGGATTTACAGAGTTTTCGTCAGCATAGTCTCAAATCGGGATAGCCGCTTTACTTTTCATTTCTGGAGGAGTCTGTAGACTAGTTTGGGCACTCAGCTCAAGTTTAGTACGACATACCACCCCCAGACGGACGGACAGTCAGAGAGGACTATTCAAACACTTGAGGATATGCTGCGGACGTGCGTCCTAGATTTTGGAGGTTCCTAGGAGGATCATCTACATTTGGTGAAGTTTGCTTACAACAACAGTTTTCAGGCCAATATTGAGATGTCACCGTTTGAGGCTCTGTATGGGCGTAGGTGTCGTACACCCTTATCTTGTAATGATATTAGAGAGCGAGCTTTACTGGGACCAGAGATGGTTGTTGATGCAGCCGACAAGGTGAAGCTCATCAGGGACAGACTTCGCGTGGCGCAGGACAGACATCGGTACTGGACCGATAGCCACCGGAGGCCGCTGGAGTTTGAGGTACAGTTTTAGAGATAGGAATAGAAGTAGGTTGTTTTTTTTTGATTGATCATATTTGATTTTTAGTAACTTGATACCTTGCTTGTGATTAGGTTGGAGACATGGTTTTTTTGCGTATATCTTCGACTCGTGGTACGATACATTTTGGTGGAGGTGGGAAGCTTAGCCCGTGCTTCATCGGCCCTTTCGTTATCAGCGGGAGAGTCGGTGACGTGGCATACAATCTAGACTTGCCACCTGCACTAGTGGGAGTTCACAACGTATTCCACGTATCACAGTTGAGACGGTACGTGGCTGACCCTAGCCATGTGCTCGATCATTCAGAGATTGAGGTTGGACCTACTCTCAGTTATCCAGAGCAGCCTGTGAAGATTCTGGATAGCCGAGAGAAGGTATTGAGGAACCAGGTGATACACTTGGTACGCGTCGCATGGAGGCATCATTCTCCAGGAGAGTCTACATGGGAGCGGGAAGATGAGATGCGCGAGCGGTACCCCTATCTTTTTGGACCTTGAGGTATACTTTTCTATCCTTCTCAGCAGTTTAGTTTCGCCTTTAATTTCGAGAACGAAATTATTTTAAGGAGGGTAGATTTGTCACTACCACTTTTCTAGCTTGAGGGTATTTTAGTCATTTGGTCATTTTTGAAATTTTGAGAATTATTTGGAATTATTATGTATTATTTAGATTTATTGGAATTTATGTGATTTTTAGTATAATCGATTTTGGTGTGTTAGTTGACTTTGACTTATGTTGACTTTGGAGACTAACCTAGTGGCTAACCTAGGTCATGACTATATGATTAGGATATGGAAACCTTGGTTGACTTAAGTTGGTGATAATTAATCATTAGGATCAATTTGGAGAAAATAGGATTTGAATTGATTTAGAAATGACTTATGATTTCACAAGTCATGACTTGTGACTTAGGCTTAATAGCCCATAGGCACACACCATGAACCAAACCTAACCCTAATCAGCCCATGGTAGCCACTATTGATCCTTTCCCCCTATTTAATCCCCTACTAGAATTTAGGGCTAGCCTCCATTAGAATTTGTGCAAGTTTTGGAAGAGGTGAGTCTCCATCTTTCTAAAATCATAGAAAATCCATTTTAACTCCATTTTCCTTCAAATCAATTGCATTAGGACGTAATTCTTCTGTTCTTTCTGTTTATGTAAGAATATTTCAGAGTAGGATCAATTTGTGGGAGTTTGGTGGCTGGAGGAACTCTTTCCATTTGGGGATTTTGACCCTTTGTTCACCAATAGGTATATTTCTATTTAATCTACGAATTTACAGTTTTATTTCATTTCTAGGATGCCCTAGCCCTAACCTAATAGTAGGATAGGCCAACCCTAGATTTTGAGCCTATTTTGTGTCCGTATCGGACACGTATCAACGTGTATAAGAACGTGTTCGACGAAATGCCTCAAAGGACATTTCGTTTGATTTTGTGGGTTGTGTTTGAGTAGAAAAATAGATCTTGACCTCGCTTATGCATTTCTCGTGTTCTGAACACGTTTTTGTGTTGCGTCACATCGGATTTTGGATGCGGACACGCGGTCGTGCATACGCGTGCGCGGGCAGGTGGCATGCCCTGCTACTCAAGGGGCACTGCTCTGTGCACACAACATTTCGACCTACGTGTCACGCCCCAGAACCAGAATACTAGACTGCGGGGGCAGACATAGCCAGCTACGTATATTGAAATAGATTCCATCTCGCTATACGGTCACGGCTGTCTAGATACATGAGGGTTTACTACAAGCCAACAGTCTCCTATGGTCATGAACAAGCCTAGTGTCTCAATCATAAGCAAGTAAAAGTTACAAGATGTATGATCATTAAATATACAATAATACGACGTCCCAAATATTACATATTCAGCTGATCATGAAGCTAGTCGTTACAAAATGTTAGGACTAGCAAGAGTTTAGTCATACATGATCAACCCTAGGATTTGTTAATCACGTTACAGCCCGTAGGCAGACAGTAAGTAAGTGCAATATAGCTAAACAGGTTCTCGTCGGCTAAACGTCTCAAAAGAATATTTTTACAAATAAGTGGAAGATCAAAAATAAACCCACTTGTTGCCAGGGTTCCGTCTAGTGGCCACCATCTAGCTGGAAGGTCGGTAGATCCTCTAGAGCTGCTCCGAAATCTGGCCACACAAAACCAGCTGGGTCAGACCCCAGAAAGAGCAAGTGCCACAAAGGAGGCTTCACTTAGAAACTAAAACCAACAATCAGCACAAGAGTATAAATAAAGTAAGAACCGGAAATAAAGAAAATACATCAGGATGATATACGACGAGATAACCATGGAGCTATTCAGATAACCAGGTTACAACCCGTAAACCAAACAAGGACTGGGGTTGTAACCCTTCGTCTGAACAGAACTTAGAATTCTCACCATTTATCGGTAAAATAAATACAAGCATTCTGGTCATGCAGTAATCAAGATCAGGGCAAGACTAGACTGGTTAGACTCCATCCAATAATTTCACGGCCAAGCAAGAATTACGGTTTGGTACTTTAACTAGGGTTGTCACAAGCCTAATTACTAACAAGATGCAATGAGATTATTCCACAGCCACAAGCCCTGCAGACCATCGAGGTTACCCGGGTTGAAAGATTAGGGTTGAATTCAGGTGGGTACATCGTCCAGGAAACGCATGTACCCTTTGGTAGCTTGAAGGGTGCAACACATGATAGTATGCTGGAAATATGCCCTACTCGACGGCAGGCTATAGATCCCAAGACGTGCCCAGGTAACGGGATTGCCTGTAGCTGGGAGATCTCTTTATGACTAATATATTAATCTAGTTATTTAGCCATAGTCCATTTCAGTAGGTACTCCTGACCGTGGTACTCAAGTGTCCTCTCCTAGACATGATGCAAGACAGGACTGGATTATTTGTATAAGCACAATCGCCCACGGTGTCCAGATTAATTATACAGGTCATGTCATGTCAGGTAGCCGTCGCAACAGCTTATCAAGAAAATCAGGTCAGGTTTAACATGTCCAGTTTACTGGTCAGGAGTACGCCGCGACGGGCCACTATCAGGTCGTGTCAGGTTAGTCATGCCAGGAGTGCACCACTACGGGTCACTGTCAGGTCATGCTCAATTATTATTTCTAAACATATTAAATAAATTCATGATTATCAAGTTCATGACAAAAGGCGTAAGGATATAAAATGGACGTAAAATATCTAATAAAATATCAATATACAGGGATATAGAAGAGCCATGCGGCTAAGGCATATGCAGCCAGGAATGATCTCATGCGGCCGGAAGAGAACAGCCCATGCGGCTGAATAGGGTCAGACGCATGCGGCTAAAAAGGGAAAGGCTTATGCGGTCAAGGGGTATTAGTCATATGCGGCTCGGAGATCCACTCAGTCATGCGGCTGAGAAAGGCAAGACATATGCGGTCAGGGGAATAGGGAACTCATGTGGCTGGCGGGGGATGGGTCCATGCGGCTGGCTGACCAATCAAGTACATGCGGCCGAAGAGGAGCAACCCATGCGGCTGCGGGGAGCAATGACCATGCGGTCAAGGGAAGCAAACCCATACGGCTGAGAGACTGCAGTCTATGCGGCTCGCGAGTGTTGAGTTCATGCGGCTCAGAATGGACGGAGTCCCATACGGCTGGACTGGAAAGCTCAGTCATGCGGTTAAGTAAGAAGGACTTCATGCGGCTAGAAGGAATACTTGCCGCATGAACTTGTCATGCGGTCAAGTAAAGGCAATAGTACATGCGGTTGGAACTGACTTGCCGTATGAATGTTCATGCGATCAAGTGCTACCATGCGACTCGGGACTGTGCTTCTTCTCCAAATTTTTGAGAAGAAGTACACCATAAGCCATGGCTTCCAAGCTGCGTAACTCTATCATCCGGAGCCCAAATCCGAACTTTCATAGGTCAAAATGGGGTAGAACGAAATACTCTACAACATGGAACCATCAAAACTCGAAAATAACAAGATTAAGTAGATCAAACCTAAGAAATCTAAAAATAAGGTAAATATAGATCTACAAGAATCTAGCCATGGAAAGTGAAAATGCCAAGTACTAAAGTAATTTAAAATGCTGTAAGGAAGAGAATAAAGTAATAAAATTGGAGTTCCTCCATAAAGCAAGTTGTACTTACCTAGACCTCTCTCTCCTTCTCTCTGGTAGGTGAAGAATTAAATGGAAGAAGAAAAAGAGTAATGAAGAGAGAGAAGGAAGAATGGTTAATAAATGGTAGTGGTGGTGGTAGGTAGGGGGTTCACCCTTAGTTCATAATGAACCAATAGCAATCCCAAACCGAACCAAGCCAACCCGAACCAAGAATAACCAAGCCGAACCAAACCAAGAAGATATGCAAATACAAGATAAAATACGTATACGTATTCCAAATACGTAATACGAACAACATATATTACACCACGAGACTTGACACATGTGTCGTTCTTATGACTGACATGAGAACCCCAGGCTGACACTAACCCTTTGTGTCATGTCGGACACGGATTCGTACCCGCACTGTTCGTGCACTGTGTGGTTCAGTGCACTGGATATTGGCTTCTTGGTTAATTCGTTTTAAATGTTTTAAACTATGGTTTAATTGATTAATTAGATCTTATATATGTAGTATAATCTCTGTTATATTAGTTTACATAATTAACTTAGGTTTTAATGAGGAAATTGGTTTCGAACATGGGGTTTTGGCATTTTCTAATACGAGCTGATACCTGGTTTTCCCAGTTAATTTCCTAACAATTTAATCCCTATTTTAGTAATATTTATCACTGTAAAATATCCCTACATATCATTGTTCATGCCTAGTTTCATATTTTATTCAAATATAGGCTTTTGGTATTGGAAATGAGGATTTAGGCATTGGGTTGATTTTGAAATACTGAAAATGTCAAAACCTGAGTTGCATTCCCCTTCATTTTCGAATTACCATAAACCTGAGATTTCCAGTTTTTCCTATTGGTTAACTTAGCATTATTAACTGTTTTGAATATGGGGTTGGGCATTGTGATTAGATTCCAGTTTTTTCTATTTAGAACTGTTAACTGAATGTGATTCATGTTAAGGCAAAAACCTGAGTTTTCCTTTTCAAAATCTCTGAACTGAGATGGAGTTACTGTAAAACTGATTTTGAAATCTTTTGAACTGAGAATGGTGGGGGGAAGGGTTATCTAATAACCTGAGACTGAACTGGGATTGATTCTTTTCCTTTCAACCATGAACTGATTTTTCCTACGTATATAAACTGAGATTGAATGGAGGGTTTAAACTATTTTTATTGGGTTTATGAACTGTTATCTGAGTGTGATAAACTGATTTTTATGCTTCCTTCATTGATAAACTGAGATTGGTATCAGTTGAACTGAGTTGAGTTGGTTTTGAACTGTTTTGAGATGTGGGGACTGTTTAAAATGGTTTTGTGTGTTAATATGAGTTTGGTTGGACTGTTTGATTAATGTTAAATCTGAGAATGGTGTGGGGAAACTGTTTAAACTGATATCTGAGTTTGCTCACTGTTTTCTCACAGTTTGTTCATTGTTTTTTTCACTCACTTAACTGTCACCCTCCCACTCTTCACTCATATCACACACTCTAATATGACACACACCCTTTAGTCTATCACACAGTCACACACACACATGCTTCTGTCTCTCTACACACACACACTTGAACACTCTATATCACACACCCTATTGCCTCTCTTGACACACACACATACACTTGTACATTTTGTGTTCCCCTCCCTCTTTTTACACATGTATATATATAATTGAGATACATATATATATGTATCCTATATAATATATGAGTGTGTGTGCTTTTATATATATATGTTAGATATATATAGTGTATGGGTGATACCATATATATGATATAGTGTATGGGTAATATTGTGTAGTGGCTATAGGTTATGTATTCTAAGTTACATTATAGCCTTGTCAATATGTGTATTGTTAGATATAGATAATATCTTGTGTAGATAGGTGTTATAGGTTGGTTTAGGCATGATATTGACTAGTAAACCTAGAATGGCTTGTTAGACCTAGATTAGACTAGTTTGACTTAGGTTTGACTTGGTTGACCTAGTATGACTTCTAGGGTTGACCAGAGTTGACCAAGAGTTGACTTTGGTCTAGATTGACCTAGATTCATGTAGAATGCATTGATTTGCATCTTATTATCGTTGTAGACTCATAGTGACTTGTACTGTTCTATAGGAGACAGACACCACTCCTCGGACAGTATATATTCTCCAGATTCATCGGATACAGGCGAGTACATTCTCTGATCATTTCATATCCTGCATTAGGAGTATATTTTCTACTTTAGATTACTTTACATGATGTTGACACGTTGGAAACACGGATTAGTACTATATGGATCTTGTTGGGCGATGTTATCCCCTTAGCGGATACATCGGGTATTTCGTGTTCGTGTACTTTTTCGTGAACATCGTGTACTCCTTGTATTTGTGACATTCGTGTACGAAACTTATGAAATCGTGTATAATCATGTATTCACATGACCTTCATGTACAATAACATAACTTAGCCAGATCCTTGTGTATTGATTGGGACGGGGGAGTAGAAGTGGTTATGTATTCAATCCAGTAGATTACTCGTGTACAACCTCTGTAGATTACTCATGTATAACATCGTGCCGTTTACATAACCATATTGTGCTCTGAATCACTAGACACTGTTAGTTCTCTATATACTGTAGCTATTCATTTACAGTATTCTTGTTTATCATATTATTCTTCAGTTTCTTGTATCTTACTCTCTAGCATGATTATATATCCTGGCCTGCTATGATTTGTTGAGATGTACTGTGCTCGCTCCTGTTCTGACTGGACCTGTTGAAATATTACGGAGGACGAGGCTGAGGCGTTCTGCCCTACCTACTACGGTGCTACATTAGACGAGTGCCTGGACTTGGACCAGCAGTAGGATCCACTAGCAGTAGATGACACTCCCTTAGACTAGGATTGTCTTTACTTTACTTGGATTACTGTATTTGGATTTAAGAGTTTTGGACATATATTTATTTATAGACACTTAGAATTCTGGTTTGTTCCTCTGTGATGTTTCTTTCCTGGATATTATCATCTATAATCATTCTATCTTATTCCTGTTCTACCTTAGCTGTGATTGAGATATATTATGTTATGTCACCCTATTCGGGGAGTATAACTGTTTATTACCTTTAAACTGTTAGATATTGAGAGCTAGGACAGCGTTTTACCGCCGACACTGCGACGTAGGCTGGACGTACCCACATTGTTGACACAAAGTCACAGTCAACCAAATATTGATTACATTGACTAAATAATATTTGTATTAATTCAATACGACACACGACGACTGCATTCAGTTCAAGACAGATGACAGCTCAGTCTCCGGCTCTCAGTGTGTTCTGGAGTCTGTATTTTATAATTTTATTGAGTCTAGACTTGTGTACTCTGAGTCATGCTGAGCTCTTGGAACTTAGTCTATAACCTACCCAAAATCCCAAGCTCCACTGAACCAAAAACTACCCACTGGTCCCCTTAGAACCACTCTGTGCTCTGGAGACAGAGTTCGGGCCGAACTCTGCCTCCACACAGAGTTCGGGCCGAACTCTATCCCCTAGAAATCAGGAACCCTAATTTTAGGGATAGCTGGTTGCTAGTTGTCCAACGGCCAAATTTTTGAATTTTCCTACCCGAATTCTGGCCGAATTCTGCCTATAAAAACACTATAAATAGGGCATGAATTCTCTCATTTCAATCCATCCAATTTTCTCTTATATTCTCTCTTATAAGCTCAATAAGCCATACCCTTCCCATCTACTAGCCACAAGCCTCCTAAGTCTCGAGTGCTCAGCATCTCTCAGTTAGGATTCTTGTGCAAGAGTCGAAGAAGTCGCTTGGACAATTCCAAGCAAATTGCCACTGCGATCCTCTGTTAGAAGTTGACGTGCTCTTCTGAAGAAAAGGCACGGGTTGTAAACTACTATTTCACAAATAGTGGATTTAATCCTGAGCTAGAGTTCTCAGGCCTGGACTAGTCCTCCACGAGGGAAACCAGGTTAAAATCGCTGTGTTTGCGTATGCTCTTCTGCTCTTCATTTATTTTCCGCACTTTACTCTGATTATTTATTATCGGTGAAAGAGTTATTTTTAATTGGCTATTTTTCTATATAAACTCTATTCACCCCCCCTCTAGAGTTGCCAAACTGTTTTTCAATTGGTATCAGAGCTCTGTTCTCTTTTCAGGACTAACATCCTAAGAGCTGATCCATGGCAACCACACAATCCTTGATTTCCAATCATGGTGAAGGTCAGTCCACTCATAGGCCTCCCCTATTTGATGGGACTAACTACACATATTGGAAAACAAGGATGAGCTTCTATCTTAAGTCTCTAGACTTTGACCTGTGGACTGTCGTCACTGACGGTTACAAAAAGCCCGCCAGAATAGTTGTCGATGGTGACCTCATTGAGAAACCACACGACAAATATTCTGTCGAGGAGAAGAAACAGGCAAGTCTAGATGCTAGGGCTATTAATGCTTTATTTTGTGCTATAGACAGGAATGAGTTCAACAGGGTCTCTACATGCACCACTGCTCATAAAGTATAGAGACTTCTAGAAGTGACGCATGAAGGAACCACACAGGTCAAGGAATCCAAAATAAGCCGTCTCACTCAAGAATACGAAGCTTTCAAGATGAAGCCAAGTGAGACGATCACTCAAATGTTAACAAGATTCCTCGACATCATCAATCCTCTATCCTCGCTTGGAAAGCTGTACTCAAACCACGAGAAGATTAGTAAGCTACTCAGAGGGCTACCAAAGATTTGGAACCCTAAGGTGACAGCCATCATAGAAGGAAACGATCTCACAACAATGTCAATGGAGACCTTGATGGGTAAGCTTATGACTCACGAGCTTGACCTCAAGGACTTTGAAGAGCCTGCTCCGAAGACCAGGGAGATCGCACTCAAAGCTCATCAACGAAGAGCTAATCATGATGAGACCGAAGAAGATAACTCGGATGATGAAGACCAAGCTCTCATGGTTCGCAACTTCAGGAAATTCCTTCGCTTCAATCGAAGGAAGAAGGAATCTCAAGAAGACGATGAAGAGGAACCAACTTGTTACGGTTGCAAGAAAACTGGACATGTCCGAAAAGACTGCCCATTCCTGAAGAAGAGCAACCGCTATGAGAAGCCATACAAAAAGAACTCATCAAAGAAATATGCCAACACAGGCATCTGGCATGAAAGTGAAGCGAGTGACTCTGAGGAAGAAAAGGACTCTCCTCAAGATACAGCAAATGTGTGCCTGATGGCAACTTCCAACAAGGTATCTAACGAAACTCTGGATGACTTCTCTTTTGATGAACTTGGCGATGCTTTCACTGATTTACTCGATGATCATAAAAAGGTCATCGGTAAATATAAACATGCCAAGGACAAAATCAAAAGTCTAGAAGATGAGATACAAAGAATTTCTTTACTTCTTGATAATGTTAGAAACACGTCACCCACTAATGACACTGATGAAGTATCCAAGCTTAAATTAAGCTTGCATGATGCTGAAGCACGTATTGAGCAACAAACTCAAGAAATCACTACACTCAACACGTTGCTTGCTGAAGAAAAGAGTAGACACAAGATTTCCATGACTAAGATATATGGCTTAAATATTAAGGTTGATGAACTGCAAGCTGTTTCTAAAAGATTAGAAACCAAATTGGGTAAACAGGTTGTTCAACCTCAAACCCAATCACATGGGCACAATACCACTCATGCTAGTCAATCACGTCATTCTCATGCAGCACATAACCATGCATTTATATAAACAAACTTTCACAAACCACGTGCACGTAAGAACAATTCTCACTCAGTACACACTCATCATGGACAAAGACACAATCAACATCACTCCATACATAAAAATCATCATGCCATGCCATATAGACAAAATCATCATGCAATGCCATATAGACAAGGTCCTCATATACCATATAGACAAAATCATCATGCCATGCCATCTAGACAATATCAGCATATCACACATCATAGACAATACCATCATTCTATGCCTCATAGACACCATCACCATGCCACTTATTCCATGCATAATCATCTTCACCATGCTAACTCTTCACATCATGTCCATCCTCATCCTGTTGCTTATAGATATTATTCTCATGCTCCTAGTATAAATAAGAATGCTATCTGTACTTATTGTGGATTACATGGACACATCTCACCACAGTGCAGAGTTAGAAGACTTGTAGATAAAAGGATATATGCTTGGTTCCCAAAGACTAACTTTTCAGGACCCTCAAGAACTCGGGTACCAAAGGTCACATCTACTCTTGATGTAGGTGGACCTTCCCTCCTCAACTGAAAGTAAGTAGATTCTCGATAGTGGATGCTCGCGACATATGACGGGAGACACAAATCTTTTTGCATCACTATCGATGAAGAGAGAAGGATACGTATCCTTTGGTAACAATCTCAAAGGGCACATTATAGGTAATGGTATCATTGGTCATCCTCCTTCTCCTGTAATAAAGGATGTCTGCCTAGTGACCGAGTTAAAGTATAACCTGCTCAGCATTAGTCATCTTGCTGATCATGGATATGATATTAACTTTGGACAAAACAGTTGCTACATCTATGATAGGTCAACAGGAGACATTGCTTTTGAAGGGAAAAGAGAGGACAACATCTACATTTTCTATCTTTCTATAAATACTAACAATACAGGTAGATGTCTATATGCCCACAAAGACGAACGACTACTTTGGCACCAGCGTCTTGGTCATGCCAACATGGATGCTATATCCAGGCTTTCTACCAAGAAGCTAGTGAGAGGATTACCTGACATCACGTTCAAAAAGGATACGGTATGTGCCGAATGTGAAGTAAACAAGGCAACTAAATCCTTATTTCATTCTATCAACTCTGTAAGTACTACTAGACCCTTGCAACTACTTCATATGGATTTATTTGGTCCTAGTAGAATAGCTAGCCTTGGAGGCAAACTTTATGCATTTGTTATTGTTGATGATTTTTCGAGATTTACATGGGTTTTCTTTCTCGCTAATAAGAGCGATGCTATTTCCGCTTTCAAAATTTTTGTAAAGAAAGTTCAAAACGAAAAAGGCTACATGATTACTCGAATCCGAAGTGATCATGGAGGCGAATTCGTAAATTATGATTTTGAAAGTTTTTGTAATGCAAATGGTTTTGATCATGAATTCTCTTGTCCTAGAACTCCTTAACAAAATGGTGTTGTGGAGCGGAAGAATAGGACTCTTGGCGATATGGCTAGAGTCATGTTGAATAAATTTTCTCTTCCAAAATATTTTTAGGCAGAGGCTGTAAGTACAGCATGCCACATTTTAAATAGGGTACTTATTCGTCCCATTACGAAGAAAACACCCTATGAGCTTTGGTTTGGGAGAACCCCCAATGTTTCTTATTTTAAAGTTTTTGGTTGTAGATGTTTTATCCTTAACACCAAAGACAACTTAGGCAAATTTGATGCCAAAGCTGACGATGGTATCTTTCTTGGCTATGCCGCCAAGAGTAAGGGATATAGAGTTTTCAATAAACGCTCACTTATTGTGGAAGAGTCAACAAATGTGACTTTTGATGAAGACAACAGTGCAGCAAGTACTCTTGATGATGACGTTGAGCCATCAACTTTTACTCCAATGAATACTTCAACCGAAACTAATTCTCTGGAGGGTTTGCCTAAGAAATTCTCTTTCAAACCTTCTCATCCAGAAAATTTAGTTATAGGAGAAGTTTCACGTGGAGTAACTACTAGATCATCACTAAGAGACTCCGTTGCTAGCACTGCCTTCATTTCACAAGTAGAGCCTAAAAACATTTCTGAAGCTTTTAATGATGAATTTTGGATTTCTGCTATGCAAGAAGAACTCAACCAATTCTAGAGAAGCCAAGTATGGGAACTCGTTCCTAGACCGATTAATCACTCGATAATTGGTACTAAATGGGTTTTTAGAAACAAAGTAAATGAAGATGGTTCAGTCATACGTAACAAAGCTCGTCTAGTAGCTCAAGGATACAACCAAGAGGAAGGTATCGACTACGATGAGACGTATGCTCCTGTTGCTAGACTAGAATCCATTCGGATGCTTTATGCTTTTGCTAATTTTCAAAACTTTAAATTATTTCAAATGGATGTGAAAAGTGCTTTCCTGAATGATTTTATTAAGGAGGAAGTTTATGTGAAACAACCTCCTGGCTTTGAAAATCATAAATTTCCCGACCACGTGTTCAAGCTAAAGAAAGCACTTTATGGCCTCAAACAAGCCCCCAGAGCTTGGTATGAAAGGCTAAGTAGCTTCTTACTTGAGAAAGGTTTTTCAAAAGGGAAAATTGACACTACACTGTTTATAAAATCTTTCAAAGATACTATTTTATTAAATCAGATTTATGTTGATGATATTATTTTTGGGTCTACTGATGAAACTTTTTGTCAAAAATTTGCCAAGTGTATGCAGACGGAATTTGAGATGAGCATGATGGGAGAGCTCAACTACTTTTTTGGTCTACAAGTAAAACAACTGGCTAATGGAACTTTCATCTGTCAATCGAAGTATACCAAGGACATGCTGAAGAAGTTCGATCTTGACAACATCAAACCAATCAGCACTCCAATGGCTACCTCAACCAAACTCGAACCAGATGAGAGCGGCAAACCCGTTGATCAACGTAAGTATCGAGGTATGATAGGCAGCTTACTTTATTTAACTGCTAGTCGCCCCGATATCATGTTTAGTGTTTGCCTATATGCTAGATATCAAGCAAATCCTAAGGAATCTCACATGACCGCGGTTAAGCGTATCTTTCGATACCTTAAGGGTACGGTTACAGTGGGCCTATGGTATCCCAAGTCAACATCATTTGACCTCATCGGTTACTCTGATGCTGACTTTGCTGGATGCAAGGTCGATCGTAAAAGTACTAGCGATACGTGTCATTTATTAGGAAAGGCTTTAGTCTCATGGTTTAGCAAGAAGCAGAACTCTGTCTCACTATCCACAACAGAAGCTGAATACATAGCAGCTGGGCGTTGTTGTGCACAAATTCTGTGGATGAAGCAAACCCTTGAAGACTATAAATTATCTTTCATGCATATTCCTATATTCTGTGACAATACTTGTGCCATCAATTTGACTAAGAACCCTGTCTGCCACTCACGCACTAAACACATTGAGATCAGACACCACTTTTTGCGTGATCATCAGCAAAATGGCACGATTAACTTAGAATTTATTGACACTGATCATCAGCTAGCAGATTTCTTTACTAAGCCATTATCCGAAGAGCGCTTCAATTTTCTTTGTCGTGAACTCGGAATTTTGGATGAAGCAGTTATAAGTTGAGACTTACTTGCGTAAATATCGAGTATATTTTGATTCTTTTATGACGAATTTATTATGGGTACAAGCCGAAAGGGTCCTTCTGACAAAAAGGCGTAAAAGCCTAAGCGACACGGTGCACTAGTCCTCAGGACTACCGCTAGCTGGGATTCGGCCCCTGCAGCTAACCCATGGCAAATTTGAAATACTGAATTACAATATATTTCCTTGTTTATTATATGGTTTGTTCCGATTTATTATTGCCTAATTGATTTTTTCTAAAGTTCATTCTGACCTTTGTGTACCTCTCTATGTACTTCATTGTTTTCATCAATCTTTTATCCTCAAAATCTCTTTTGTTCAACACTTAATCAATTTTTCTATCTTTTCAGCCTGCCTTTAGTTCTGGACCACTGATCCAGAACTCGGGCCGAACTCTGCCCCTAACAGAGTTCGGGCCGAGTTCGGTCCCTAAGTTCCAGCGTCGGGATCTGGCTCTGCCGTTGGATCAATTTAGATCCTATGGTCCATATGTCATCCGACCAAAGACAAACCCCTATTTTATTTCGGGATTCCCTCTCTCTCCTTCACTATTGCCACCTTCCTCACCTCTCCAAACTCTTTCCTTCAAACCCTAACCCTAGTTTTTGATCTAGAGTGCTCCATTGCTCCTCAAAATCAAGGAAAAAGGGTTTCTCATCATTCTCTTCCACCGTTTATTAATCATTTGAGGTATCATTCTTATCTTCTATACTTCACTCTATCAAGTTTTTATGGCCCCTCGCTTGTTCAATCGTGGAAAGAGGATTCGAACTGAGAGTGTTTCCTCTTCGGATACTCCTCCGACGAATGAACGAATCATTGAACAACTTCAACCACCTCATCCGTTGTTCAACCCACCTCGTCCTCGAAACCCTTCTACCTATGACAACCGATTATTTGTTTCACTAGATGCCTCAAACAACTGGTTTAGTGACTATCGGAATCGTCAGGTATTCGCAGGACATCCCATTAATTTTTCTATCTTCTCTCAATATGATTCTTTATTTCATGACCTCTGCTTTGATGAGCTTGTCACTACCACTTCTGCTATCTATCGTCATGCTGTCGAAATGTTCTACTGCAACATGACCTTTGATGATCTCCATATTTATTCACGAGTTGCAGGTATCAATATATCGTTTGATGACTTTGACTTAGCCGAATATCTTGGTCTTCAAGAGCCCAATTCTTGGGAAAAGCTAGTTGACGCTCGCTCGTTCCGTTTTCCCGACGGAATTTCCTTTGAGAGCTTCAAGGACGATTTGTGTACTCCATACACACGTCCTCGCAAGCTCACGGCTAAATATCTCAACCCATATTTTTTTGATCTTCATTGGATTATTTCTAACACCATTCTTCCCAAAACAGGTTCCCATGATGACAACACTTATCTTGAGATATCTGCTCTTTATCATCTTTACTTTGGAATTTCTTTCAATCTTCCACGTACAATGATGGACTGGATAATTCACTGTAGGAAGAAACCACGAGCTCTGGTTTATCCTTTGTACCTTCCTATGATCTTTCGTGCATTTAACATACCACTTGATATCTGTCCATTCTTGCCTGCTCCTGCTTTCCTGTCCAAGGCACGACATACTCAGGCAGTTGTCGCCTCTTCTGAGGCTTCTGAGCATTCTGATGATGCGGAGTCTAACTCCCCTCCTTTCTGTCAGGATGCACCACCTCCACCTGCCACTCTTGACTCCATCCAGACCATGCTCCAGGATCGTTTCTACTTAGAAGCTGATCGGTGGGCTCAGATGGACTACCGTACTACCCTACAGATGAGTGCACTCTGCAACTCGCTGCATGATATTCGGTACTCCATGTCCCATCATCCTACTATGGCCATTCCCATGCAGCGGGATCCCGATCGTAAGGGTTATCGCATTGATGATCCATGGGTCATGCGTTACCTGGATCCGGGTGCTGCTCTTGTGGATCCCAGACGTTCCAACTCTCCTGGACCTTCTCATGCTCCGTGATGGAGATTGGCTACTACTTGCTGCTGCTGCTGACATTAGTTGATGCATTTTCATTTCTAGTTATTTTCAGTTTTATGTGCTTGGATGTTTTTAAACTCTGGTTATGTGTTTGACATTTGGTTATGACACTTTATGCTAGTACTTCTTTTGATTATTTTTATACTGTTTCTTCTCTGCTTGGTGTGGTTGTATTACTATAATTATCTTCTGCAGTTTCTCTATTATTCATTCATCTGCAGTCTATATTGCTAACTGCCAAAAGGGGGAGAACTATGTATATTCTGGCTGGATATATATGTCTGGATATATTCTCTTGGTATTGGTATCATATCCTATCTTTTGGTATATCTGTGCTTGCTTTTGGTATATCTGTGCTTGTTTGTGCTTTTTGGGAGATATTATACAGGTTTCATGCACTATTTTCGGGGGAGCTATTGCTTTTAGCTCAGCACCGTTCACTGATTACGGGGGAGCTATTACATTCTAGCTCGGCATCGAGTATGGGGGAGCTATGTTGCTATAATCAACTGTGTCCAGGTATGAATGTTGAATATACATATATTATTTTGTCAATTATCAATATGGGGGAGATTGTTGACACAAAGTCACAGTCAACCAAATATTGACTACATTGACTAAATAATATTTGTATTAATTCAATACGACACACGACGACTGCATTCAGTTCAAGACAGATGACAGCTCAGTCTCCGGCTCTCAGTGTGTTCTGGAGTCTGTATTTTATAATTTCATTGAGTCTAGACTTGTGTACTCTGAGTCATGCTGAGCTCTTGGAACTTAGTCTATAACCTACCCAAAATCCCAAGCTCCACTGAACCAAAAACTGCCCACTGGTCCCCTTAGAACCACTATGTGCTCTAGAGACAGAGTTCGGGCCGAACTCTGCCTCCACACAGAGTTCGGGCCGAACTCTGTCCCCTAGAAATCAGGAACCCTAATTTTAGGGATAGCTGGTTGCTAGTTGTCCAACGGCCAAATTTTTGAATTTTCCTACCCGAATTCTGGCCGAATTCTGCCTATAAAAACACTATAAATAGGGCATGAATTCTCTCATTTCAATCCATCCAATCTTCTCTTCTATTCTCTCTTATAAGCTCAATAAGCCATACCCTTCCCATCTACTAGCCACAAGCCTCCTAAGTCTCGAGTGCTCAGCATCTCTCAGTTAGGATTCTTGTGCAAGAGTCGAAGAAGTCGCTTGGACAATTCCAAGCAAATCGCCACTGCGATCCTCTGTTAGAAGTTGACGTGCTCTTCTGAAGAAAAGGCACGGGTTGTAAACTACTATTTCACAAATAGTGGATTTAATCCTGAGCTAGAGTTCTCAGGCCTGGACTAGTCCTCCACGAGGGAAACCAGGTTAAAATCGCTGTGTTTGCGTATGCTCTTCTGCTCTTCATTTATTTTCCGCACTTTACTCTGATTATTTATTATCGGTGAAAGAGTTATTTTTAATTGGCTATTTTTCCATATAAACTCTATTCACCCCCCCTCTAGAGTTGCCAAACTGTTCTTCACACATCTCGTGCCCTTACTCTAGGGTGCGGGTCGTGACATCCTCGCCTGAGAGGGAGATGGCCGGGGAATATGGTCAGCCACACGTTTCCCCGAGAGATGCGCTGCACCGGTGGGCGCATATTGGCTGCTGAGGATGTCAGTTGGAAGGGTAGGCTGCATTGGCGTATCCCCTTCAGTAATGGTGCCAGAGGCGTCGACCTTGCGTACCCAGACCTGGCGAGTCTTCTTCGGCTTTGGCAGCCGCTTCGAAGGACTCGTACTGCCTTCAAAGATGAACTCCTCATACACCTGTTAATTGAGGTATATGACCAGCATCTTGTGGGAGGAGCCCACCTTCACGTCATCGGATTGCGACACAGCTTTCTCGGTGGAGGAAAAAGAGGTCCCCAGCAGAGTCGCCAGCTTGTTTGCCATTAAAATCTTTTGATTGCAAATTTCAATTACAAACAGAACAATGTTACAATGTAGGACTTGGATGTAGTCCTAGGAGTACACTTTTATTTATCTGGATCACTTGTGCCGATGGAGCGAGCGGTAATGCGTTAACTCCGTTGACGATCTAACGACGGTTCTCGGTTCTCTGAAGGTCAGAGTTGCTCTGGGTGCTGGAGCTTGCGAAGAGAAAGAAGAAGTTGAGTGTCTATATCTGCCTCTCTGTGTAGGTACTCGTAGGTGGGTCTCTGTGTATTCTTGTCTGTGTGGGTGAGAAGGAAATGATCCCTCTATTTATAGTTTTGTAGGCTGGCTGCTCATGCACGCATATGTAGGATGCACCTGTATGTGGGGACGCCATGTGGTGATTGCTGATGGAGGCGCATGGACGATGCGCTTTGATTGAGGAGTTGAACCCTTCCTATTGCAATTATGGGCTGCGGCCGAGCTGATACGTAGCAATAGAGAGGATCTTTCAGTTGCTGAGATCTTGGGTGATTAGCACCCTTTTATAGGCTGAATCGAGTCAAAGGACACATGTCGTAGGTCCATGGCTCAAAGATCTCGGATTTGGTGGGGAGTGACCTGATAGGATGCGCCTAGGATTGGGCGCATGAGGGGACTTTGGCTTGTAACCTTTAGGAGTCACGAACAAGTCTGGGCACACGGCTTTTGTGCGCATACGAGGCTTCAGTAGTGACTTGACTTCTGTCTTTAGGAATCAGAGAAAAGTCTGAGGCGCATGGCTTTTGAGGCACATGCGAAGATTTAGGTGCATGGCTGCGGAGGCGCATACGAGATGGTTGGGCAGCCACGTGGCTTGTAACCGCCGGAGGAGAGTAATATTGATGCTAACGTCGGCGACGCTTTATCTTCTGAAAAAGCTATCAATTGTTCAGTCCTCGGGGGATGTGCTGCTAACTCTGTCAGACTTCAGCATTTAATGTTCTTTGACAGGTGATGGGCTGTTGAGTGGGTGCGTCGATCCACGTTCTACTAGGCGCATGGGGACACATGAGGCACATCCTCGTAAGGCGTTTGGTGCTGATGGGCGCATCAGTATGATGTGCGGTCTGACCGGCACATCCGTTTGTATAACACGTCTTTATTTGTCCGACTATTACGTTCTTCGAGTGCTTTAAATAGCCGTTTTTGACTTGGCTGAATTCGAAGAGTCAGGTTCATCACCATTAATGCAAATTCATTGCACAGGATTCGGAGAGCCCGCCACTTGACGCATGGGTTTGATTTGCCCGGCCTATAAATAGTGGCAAGGAGAGAATTTTCTTCTCGTTCTCCTATGTCCTCCTGAATGAACTTGTTTGCTCGAGCACATTCTGTTGATGAGATGCTCCCGAGGGTGAAGATGCGATGCATTGTCTTCATTGATGCACTTGATGGTGACTGTTACATCCAAAAGTCGAAGTCGAGGGCTTCTAAGGCAGGCGGAAGGTGCCTGTTGCATCCAAAGATCGGGATACTCGAGCCTCGTCTCCGTTATGCTGGAAGAGCCGTAGATCGGAATTGCGTTGCCCCAGCTTTGGAGGCTCTTTCCTCTGTCAGAATGGGTGTTGCCCATTCTAGTTGTGTTGAAAGCCTCCTTTTGCCGCGAATCAACTGCGAAGAGCTCTTCCTCCAGCTAGAGGGTTGATTGCCCACCATCGTTATGCTTAATAAATGCTTCATTAGTCGAATCTTTTGATGGCGCATATGCTGACACTTCATGATGCGCCAGACTGAGATGCTGAAGGGCAGCACATAACTGAGCTGCTGAAGGGATGCACATAACTGAGGATGCACATAATTGAGGATGCACATAACTGAGCCGCTGAAGGGATGCGCCTGGCTGAGACGCTGAAGTAATGCACCAAGCTGAGAGCACATGGCGGTTGCTGCACCTAGCTGTAGACTTAGGGTCTTTTCTTTGTAGAAATTATCCTTTGTACAGCTCTTTTTTTTAGACATGTAATAGACTTTTATATGAAATAAAAAAATCTTATTTTAATGTCTATGCTTTTGTTATTTGCTGTGCCGAGTACCTCATCCGAGCTCCCTGGCGCATGTAATGTTAGGCGCATAGGATTTCTGGTCTTGAAATTCCATGCTTCTACAGGTACTTTTTCAGGAATTTGTCGTTGATAGGCATCATAGAGATTCGGCCATCCATCCCCGACAGTTGATAAGCTCCGTTAGAGAAAACTTTGCTTATAATATAGGGACCTTCCTATTTTGGTTCGAACTTGTCCTTACTCGTGTGTGTCATAGTCATAGGACGTCTGACGCTAAGGACTAGTTCGCCTTTTTGAAATGCTCATACTTTGACTTTATGGTTGAAGGCTTTTGAGATATGGGCTTGATATAACGTGATGTGTTGTTGAGCTAGTAGTCATTCCTAGTCAAGTGCTTCAAGCTCCTGAGTCGAAGACGATTATTGTTTTCTGTTGTGAGCTCCTTGGTAATGGCTATTTTTAGTGATGGGATTTGAATCTACATTGGCATGACAGCTTCACATACATACACCAAAGATAAAGTTGTACAACCAGTCGGAGTGCGTACGATAGTACGATAGGCCTATAGACATTCTCTAAGCTTTTTTCTCCAGTTACGTTTATTGGTGGAAACGAACTTCTTAAGAAGCTTGATGATCGTTTTGTTGAACGCTTCTGCCAAACCATTAATGACGGGATTTTAGGCTGTAGAAGCAACATTATTGATCTGATTGTTATCACAGAATCGAGTAAACTTCTGACTGATGAATTGAGGTCTATTGTCATGGATAATTCGTCGAGGAACGTCGAAACTGCAGATCACATGATGTTTAATAAAGTTGATGACACTGCTTGTCTTGACTTCGGCTAAAGGTATAGCTTTTACCCACTTTGAGAAGTAATCGATTATAGCTAGAATAAACCGATATCCTCAGGATGAAGACAGATTAATGGGACCAATGACATCCATGCCCCAAGCTTCATGTGGCCATGATGCTGCAGTAGAATGCTGGAATTCTGATGGTTGATGAATGAAATTCGTATGGATTTGACATGCTCGGCATTTTCTTGAATATTCAATGACATCTGAGACTATGGTTGGCCAATAATATCCCATACGTCGAATCCGATCCTGTAGCTTAGGATCAGGCTGATGTGTACGACAGACACCATTGTGAGCTTCACGTAGTATCAGTTTTGCTTCATCTTCCGTAAGATAGTGAAGAAGCATACCATCAAATGATCGCCCTGTATAGTGTTTTGGAGGTGTGATTGTAGTAGAATCGGAATGATCACTGACGGATTATTGTGGCTTCTTTAGGATCTTCAGGTAAGATGTCACGAACTACGAAGTCGATGAAATGAGCTCTCCAGTCTTCATTAGTAGTGCAAATCTTGACTGAATTGTTGTATTCAAGGTGCAAATTATTCTCGATAATGAATAATTCCCTGTAGTAATGACGATCAGTTGTTGTCTTTTTACAGGAATCACTAATACTACTGCTAGGTTAGCAAGCGCATCAGCTTCTATATTGCAAGCTCGACGTACATGTTCAATGAAGAAGCCCTTGAATGATGTAGCCAGTGACTGCTGCTTCATGGTATAGAATGAGATATTGATGCCGAACTTCATACGTGCCTCTAACCTAGTTGACAATCAGTTATAGTCTCCGTATACTTCAAAGTATTCGATATCTAACTGTTTAGCTAATTGGAGACCGATGAGTAGAGCGTTATATTCAGCGACATTATTAGAACATGGCTCGTCCAGGGAATAGGCTCTTTGAATGGCCAGTCCTTCTGGTGATACCAGAACGATTCCAACTCCAGCGACGATAGTACCTTTGGGTCCGATTCTGGATGCACCATCGAAGAATAGATGCCAAGTAAGGATTCCTTATGAAGTCATATTAGATTCCAGAGTTTTATCAAGAATTTTATTATAGAGCTTAGAAGTCTCAGGAATTGGATGAGCAGCCAGGAAGTCAGCTAGGGCTTGACCCTTAACAGACTTTTACGGGACATAGACCATATCATACTGTGCTAGCAATATAGACCTTATAGTGAGTCTGGAATTGAGTGCACTGGGCTTCTTCATCAAGAATCAGAGAGGGTTGACTCTGGAGATGACATGAATAGTCTAGCCCGTGATATAATGTCGTATTTTTGGGACAATAAACATCAGTGCTAAACATTCTTTTACCACTGGGCTCTATCGATGTTCAATATCGATCATCGTACGACTGATAATAGATGGCTTGTTTATGATCTTCTTTATTTTTTGGGCTAATAGGGCACCAAGAGAATGATCCATTGCTTGAACATACATCAGGAAGGGTATTCATGTGACTGGAGGCACTAGGGCTAGAGGTTCATCAAGTACCGTTAGGACTGGAGGTTCATCAAGTACCGTTTTATGTCTTCAAATGCTTGCTAACATTCTTCGGTCCAAACGAAAGATACACCTTTTTTCATTAGTTGATTGAACGGTCTGCAAGTCTAGAGAGATTTAAGATGAATCTCCTTATGTACGCAAGCTGCCCATGGAATCCTCGTAGCTCTTTTAGGTTGCGTGGAGGACGCATCTCTTGAATGGCTTTGACTTTCTCGGGGTCAACATGTATACTATTAGAAGTAATAACGAATTCGAGAAATTTGCCACTAGATACTCCCTGGAATAACTTGGTGGGATTCATCTTAATTTGATGCTGGCGTATTAGATCGAAGATAGTTCTTAAGTCTTGGATGTGATCTTCCTTTAGATGACTTTGATAGCAATATCGTTAACATAGCATTCGACTATCTTCTGTAAATATTCGCAGAAGATAGTGCTCATGGCTCGCTGATAAGTTGCACCAGCATTCTTGAGACCAAACGGCTTGACTGTGTAATAGTAGACCCCTAGAGGAGTGTAAAAAGATGTATGTTTTTCATCTTCGGGGTTCATCCTGATCTGATTGTATCCGAAGAATCTATCCATGAAAGACATTAACTCGAACCCGCAAGTGTTGTCGATTATGACATCAGTGATCGGAAGAGGAAACTCATCCTTGGGACAAGCTTCATTAAGGTCTCTAAAGTCGATGCAGACTCGAACGTTCCCTATTTTCTTTAGAACAGGGATAACGTTAGCCACCGAGTCTGGCTGTTGTTCTTCTCTGACAAAGCCGCAAGCGATGAGCTTTCTGACTTTAGCTTCTATAGAGTCCATCATATGAGGTCAGAATCGACGCTTTTGTTGTTTGACTGGCCTAGCATTTGGCAAAATGACGAGCTTGTGGGTAGCGATCTGAGTATCTAATCTCGGCATATCTTCATAGCTCCAAGCGAATATGTCAATATTTTTTCGAATGAGCTTAATCAGTTCTTATTTATCTGCTTCAGGAAGACTTTTGCTGATTAAGATTGGCCTTGGAGAAGTTTCATCTCTGACATCCACCTGGACTAAATGATCTTCACTAGGTGGTTCACGTTGCTCGAAACGAAGTTCCTATTAGGTATCCATCCTTTGTGCCCAAGGATCAGATTCACGGGCTTCAGCAAAGTTGTCGTCATCTTGTGAGAACTCAGCGGTCACCATATTGGAAGATAGGGTCACTCGATGGACGTGCTATATGCTGGTATCTGAATCACATTAGACGGACTCAGAAGAGTTAGATTACTCCTCTTTGTCAGACTCAGAGGCATCTGGGGTCACGATCGATGTAGTGTATCCTAACCCATGCTTTGTTTTATTATAATATTTTCCTTTTGGAATAGGTATACGAACAAGAGTTTGCCTTTCCCTACCACAGTTGAGGCTAGATTTAAAGTTGTAGTCCATCTTTTCGATGATGTTCTTTGATTGTTGACTGTAACGATGTAGTTGGAGTCATCCATTATCGTCATTCTCAGCCTCGCTATCGGATGTAGCCTTTTGATTCAATCCTTTGCTGAAGAGAATAGGATGTTCGTCCTTCTTGCGGAAGGGTACCAGAAAGAATGAAACTTATACTGATTCAAGTGATACATCATCGAAAAGAGGTTGAACTGCTCCTAATGTGAGGGGTTCAAAGTTATCCAGGATTTATAGATAACATCGAGTGTAATAATTGACATTAATATACTACAAATGAGATGCTGCTTTATTGATAAATACATCATCATTAACAATAGTGCTCTTGGCCTTAGCCGATGGCATATAAAGATTGATCATAAGAGGAGGAGAAGGAGAAGGCTTGTTACAACGAAGGTCAATAACAAGAGGCTCAGAAGAGGTGAGCTCCCTATGCTCCATCTTTTTAGCAGGAGGATTCTTGATAGAAGGAGAGAGATTGATGGTCAATATATGAGACGATGAGGGACGAAAAGTGTGTCATTTGACAGGAATTACCAGGACATCATCCTGACTTTCTTTTCGGTCTTCTTTGGTGTCCATGGCCAGCACGACTTTCATGAACTCCTCTTTGTACATTATGGAGTCAGTAAAATATGCTTCGACACCTCTGAAGGGATTAAGATCAGCCACTTCTTTCTGGACTTCTTCGTTGTCATCGACATACTTGAAGAATTAATGGAGATTGGATGGCACAATTTTATGTTCGTGCAACCATGGTCTTCCTAATAAGACGTTGTAGTAGACATGATTGTCAATCATATAGAAGGTGGCCTTTGTACAAAGATTGCCAATTTGGACTTTTAGGCGAATCTTTCCTAATAGTTTGCTTCTTACGAAATTGAACCCCAGAATAGTCGTGATTGTCGTAGAGAGATTATGAACTAGGATCTTTAGCGCATCTAATAGAGTTTTTGGCATAATACAGAGTGCAGATCTTGGGTCGACTAGAATGCAATCGACCTTCATGGTATCGACATATCCCGTATAGTAGAGAGGTCGGTCATGTCGAGTGTCCTCCAGAAGCATATCATCTTGAGTGAAGGTGACATTGGGAATCAGCTCCATCATACTATGCCAGTGAGAACATGCCACGGGTTCTTCGTCCGGTCTCTTAAGATAGGCCAGACAAGCGTCAGCTTGCATCAAAGCTTCACTTAACGTCTCTCAGGTTTTCTTTAAGAGACAAAAGAGTTCAAAAATCGATAACCTTGCCGGAGTATTGGCTAGTTGAGCCAATATGTCAAAGTTATACGGCTTTTCAAGTCCAAGAGGTAGAGTTTTCTTTAATATTTTATCAAAGCAAATTGGCTGTTTGCCTTTGTCAGTCGCTGTTGGTTTGGGAGGAACTGGTTTCGCTTGAGGCGATGATGCTGAAGGAACATTGACGGTAGGTGGAGAAGATGCTGGAGGGGCATCAGGGACTGGAGGAGGAGTGATTGGATTCACTTATCCCTCTGGATAGTCTCTGAGATAGAGCCTCCCAGATCGGGTACCAGTCATGGCTTCTTCTTCTGGAACTGGTACAAAGGAAACCATGTTGCAGTTCTTCATCCGAGTCTTGCTTCTAGAAGACTTCTTTTGGAGAGATAAAGGATCTGTCCAGAATCCCAGGCCAACATGGGACTGATTGTGTTGAAGACGTAGGGAAAGAGGTATAAGAGACCCTTTCTCGTCATTCAAGCCAGGGGCTTTCTGTATATCATATCCCATCTTTGTCATCAGTTTGTGGTACTGTTGACTGTATAGATGGAATGCTGGCCGGTAATTGATTTCTGGCTTCGGTACTACCATTTTGGCGAAAGGAAGTGAAGTCACAGCTGGGATGAAGGTAGCATCCAAAGGTGGAAGATTGTAACGCCTAGTCCCAAAATACGTAGGACTAGAACGTAATCATGCCAGCTGTATACATACGAAGTATATAGACCCTCGTATATATACATAAGCTGTAAAATACAGTAACCAAGGTACTAAATCTCATCCACAAAGATAATTATGATATAAAAGAAACTTTGAATTTGTCATGTACACAATAGTTGGGCGGAGACAAGGTCCACTACCAACCAAATTAAATATGGAAAAAAATATACAAGGAAAGAATTTAGCAAGCGAAGGCAATGGCGAGTCCAAGAGCAATCACCATGAAAGAAGGAATGGCCTTAGCTAGAGCACCTGCAAGAAATCACGAAACACACACCGGGCGAGATAACCAGGTCCTCAGAGGGACGTAACAAGATACACCAACATGCCACATAACTGAATATATATACTATGTCATAAATCACAAGTAAAGTAAATAGTCACACTCGTAACAAGTTCTAATACCTCATCATCGAAACAGTGGACTACCCTACAACCAAACAAGGACAAGGGGTAGTACACTACACCGCGATACGATATTGTCCCAAGCTACTAATGGAACAGGGTGATATGACATTGACGAGGGTTACCTAACCATCTAATGTGTTTATGCAGTAAGAACAAACCTTCAATGCATGAGCCCTGGCTGTAAATAGGATCGGCATAGTTCCCATATAGGGCACCAAGGGCCTACGTCCATAACGCTCGGGAAGTGTCAAAGGGCACCATGTGTAAGGGGCTACGTCCATAACGCTATGGATAACGTCAGAGGGCACCTGGAGCCTGCGTCTCCGGCGGAGCGCACAGGTAATGAGGGAAGTGCATAGAAGCCCATACGTCCGGTAATGTTCTCCCCACCCAATGTACCTGTCAAGTCGCGTCCACGACCATGTACCTCTACTAACTGCTAAGTCTCCTGACACGCCTCTATTAGCAGTTAGCCCTAACGCATGCGTATGGGGGATCAGCCAACACGCAAGAACCCCTACATGATACTCATCTCACACATCCTCGTGGTATAACTGTGTCAAGTTATATGCAATACATCACCACGGTAGTCCCTTAACTCTAGGTCAACATGCAATCAAAGGATACTAACAAAGTAAATTATTAATCACTGAACAGGCAGTAAATCAGGAACTGTAAGAACCGAAAATAAAGGACAGTGATATATAAAATAAATGCAGACTGAATATAAACAGTTTAATGGCAAGGTATCTTGCCTGGTGTCTCGCCGGGCGTGGTACGGTGTTCCCTGACATGTCTCAATAGTCCAATAGCCATGGTCGACGTAATGGTCCAAAATCGCGAGAGAATAGGAACATGTGATTAGTCATGATCAATGGTGATAATAGAAGAAGATATTTGTGGAAAGAATTATGTATATTGTTTTTAGAAAGTACTTTCAATACTTGAAAACTAGATTTTTGAAAACCTAATTTTGGTAGATACTTGGAATTCTAAAAATCATTTTTATGGAAAAACTTTAGATTTGTCAAAAATAGGAAAAATATTTTTATATTAATATAATGCTTTTAGGAAAATCGGTTTGACAAAAAAAATGCTAAGTTTGTAAATGCAGGTTGTTTGACAAAAATCTAAATTTTGTTAATCAAAATATTGCAAGAAAATCTAGTGAAACTTTTAGGGTTACTATGTTGTCAAACATAATCTTGAAAAATATTTTCTATTTATTCATATAAAATAGGATAATAACAATAGTAATAATAATTGTGATAAAAAGATAATAATAATAATAATAATAATAGAATGATAAATATCAAAAATAATAATGTTAATAATAATAATAATGAAAATAATAATAATAATAATAATAATAATATTAACTAACGATACTGATAATAATAATAATATAAATTAATATAATCATAAGTTAACACCTTTCCCAAATTTTCCTACAGGAAGTGAGAGATAGAGAGGGATTGAGAAGAGGGGTTACCGAGGAAAAAAAATTTTGGACGAAGACTTCGGCGTGTGAGGCCGGCTGGCGGCGGATGGCCAGCGCGGTGGCGGCGCTGGGGAAGGAGGCCGGGTACAGGCGCCCTCTCTGCTGCTCGCGACGAGCGGTCGTCGCTCGAGGCTGAGGATCCGCCCGTACCCGGCCTCCTTCCCCAGCGCCGCCACCGCGCTGGCCATCCGTCGCCCGTCGGCCTCACACGCCGGAGTCTTCGTCCAATTTTTTTTTTCCTCGGTAACCCCTCTTCTCAATCCCTCTCTCTCTCTCACTTCCTGTAGGAAAATTTGGGAAAGGTATTAACTTATGATTATATTAATTTATATTATTATTATTATTAGTATCGTTAGTTAATATTATTATCATTATTATTATTATTATTTTCATTATTATTATTATTAACATTATTATTTCTGATATTTATCATTCTATTATAATTATTATTATTATTATCTTTTTATCACAATTATTATTATTATCCTATTTTATATGAATAAATAGAAAATATTTTCCAAGATTATGTTTGACAACATAGTAACCCTAAAAAGTTTTACTAGATTTTTTTGCAATATTTTGACTAACAAAATTTAGATTTTTGTCAAACAACCTGCATTTACAAACTTAGCGTTTTTTTGTCAAACCGATTTTCTTAAAAGCATTATATTAATATAAAAATATTTTTCCTATTTTTGACAAATCTAGAGTTTTTCCATAAAAATGATTTTTAGAATTCCAAGTATCTACCAAAATTAGTTTTTCAAAAATCTAGCTTTCAAGTATTGAAAGTACTTTCTAAAAACAATATACATAATTCTTTCCACAAATATCTTCTTCGATTATCACCATTGATCATGACTAATCACATGTTCTTATTATCTCACAATTTTGGACCATTACGTCGACCATGGCTATTGGACTGTTGAGACATGTCAGGGAACACCGCACCACGCCCGGCGACACACCAGGCAAGTTACCTTGCCATTAAACTGTTTATATTCAGTCTGTATTTATTTTATATATTACTATACTTTATTTTCGGTTCTTACAGTTCCTGATTTATTGCCTGTTCAGTGATTAATAATTTACTTTGTTAGTATCATTTGATTGCATGTTGACCTAGAGTTAAGGGACTACCGTGGTGATGTATTGCATATATCCTTGACACAGTTGTACCACGAGGATGTGTGAGATGAGTATCATGTAGGGGTTCTTGCGTGTGGGCTGATCCCCCATACACATGCGTTAGGGCTAACTGCTAATAGAGGCGTGTTAGGAGACTTAGCAGTTAGTAGAGGTACATGGTCGTGGATGCGATTTGACAGGTACATTGGGTGGGGAGAACATTACCTGACGTATGGGCTTCTATGCACTTCCCTCATTACCTGTGCGCTCCGCCGGAGACGCAGGCTCCAGGTGCCCTCTGACGTTATCCAGAGCGTTATGGACGTAGCCCCTTGCACATGGTGCCCTCTGACGCTTCCCGAGCGTTATGGACGTAGGCCCCTGGTACCCTATATGGGAACTATGCCGATCCTATTTACAGCCAGGGCTCATGCGTTGAAGGTTTGTTCTTACTGCATAAACACATTAGATGGTTAGGTAACCCTCGTCAATGTCATATCACCCTGTTCCATTAGTAGCTTGGGACAATATCGCATCGCAGTGTAGTGTACTACCCCTTGTCCTTGTTTGGTTGTAGGGTAGTCCACTGTTTCGATGATGAGGTATTGGAACTTGTTACGAGTGTGACTATTTACTTTACTTGTGATTTATGACATAGTATATATATTCAGTTATGTGGCATGTTGATGTATCTTGTTACGTCCCTCTGAGGACCTGGTTATCTCACCAGGTGTGTGTTTCATGATTTCTTGCAGGTGCTCTAGCTAAGGCCATTCCTTCTTTCATGGTGATTTCTCTTGGACTCGCCATTGCCCTCGCTTGCTAAATTATTTCCTTGTATATTTTTTTCCATATTTAATTTGGTTGGTAGTGGACCTTGTCTCCGCCCAACTATTGTGTACATGACAAATTCAAAGTTTCTTTTATATCATAATTATCTTTGTGGATGAGATTTAGTACCTTGGTTACTGTATTTTATAGCTTATGTATATATACGAGGGTCTATATACTTCGTATGTATACAGCTGGCATGATTACGTTCTTGTCCTACGTATTTTGGGACTGGGGCGTTACAAAGATGACCACCCAGTGATGTCATATGACATGACTTGTACTTGGTTGCCTTTCTTGACTTTGTTGAAGAAGCAGGTGTCTTTGATTCAAAGTCAGCAACTAAATCGGGGTGAATCCACATGATTTCCCCTTTGTCGGTTGATAGGGGTACAAGACCGTCACTTCATGCTGGTGGAAGGTTAACGTTCTCTAGAGTAGCTTTTTGGAGTAGAGACGACTCCATCCTGTACAAGTTGAGCAGGAAAGTTACCAAATTGCAGAGAGACGATATTGGCAGTCATCATCTTTATATCTTGCTAAAGAGTAATTGCCTTGGCGTTGATCAGTTCTTGGATCTTCCCTTTGACTACGTAACATGCCCTGGTTGGATGTCCTAATAACTTGTGATACACGCAGTATTAAGGATTGTCAGTCTTACCTACTTCATCCGGCTATTTTACTTCAGGCAGTTGAAGTTTATTGCTTTTGATCAGACAATCAAATATTCTCATGATGTCGTCCTCGTCAAAGAAATATTCCTCCTTAGGATGCGGTGCTCTCTGTGGGGGTGCCATCGTTGCAGGTGTTAACTGACCCACATTGACAGCTAAAGCTTATTTGCCTTTGCGGTTGCTCTGACGACCTCTATTGTTGGTTGTAGAATATTCATCTTTGTCAAGATTAGGCATCTGGATGCCAATCTGTTTGAATCTATCATCACAGTCCTCAGCTGCCCTGGCACTTACTATAAAGGAGGCCTAGTCTTGGAATTATGTAGGTCCGATCCACATGCTGACTATAGGTAACAAGTTTGATTTGCATGTATCAATAGTCAATGCATCTGGAGTTCCGAGAGGCATTTTGAGTGCCTTACGACGGAAGCGCTCGATAAAACGTTCAGCAGTCTTATTAGACCATTGTTTGATTTTAATGATGACCGACATAGTCATGTCATTTGTTCCCTCATAGAATCATTCCAAGAATATTTGCTTGAATCCAATAAAAGATATTATGCAACCATCTGGCAAGCTACGATACCAGTCATAGGCCGTACCCGCCAAGGACCCGACGAATACTCTAGTGAGTAGAGCATCGTTCGGTTAGAGCTGATCAGTCATTACCTTAAAATTGTTGAGATACTGACTCAGAGATGAACTGCCGTCAAACAGCATGATGTTGGTGGCTTATACTTAGATGGAAATGGGACTTCCTTCCACTATACAGGATAAGGTTATTTGATTCCTATCTTCTGTAGACCATCCTTCTGCTTGAAGGCTTCGAACTGGTTACATAGAAGATTTACTGTCTCAAAGGGATCTCCTGAGGCTTGGGGAGCAGTAGACTGATTTGATGTGTTAGGAGGCATAATCGTATGATATGGACCACCCCCAGCACTAGACTGACTTGGAGTAGCCTGAGCTAGCATGGTAGCATTGTGAGAAGATTGCACCCCCAGACCAGTGTTGATAGGGGCAAATGCTACTATGTGTTCCTGGGTTAGAATTGGATTTGTAACCGGTAGAACAGTGCGTTGTGCTACGATCACAACATGCATACTTGCAACCATTTCAGCCGTGGTTTTCAAGTTAGTCTCTAACACAACAATCCTCTTCTTCTGACTGTCGGAGATGGATGCGTCTTGTTCTTTATTAGTGACATAGGCAGTCACTTCTCTGGCTACCGATAAAAAATTGGTGGAAAAGAAATTTCGCTCAGAGCTCTCGCTATAGGCATCGAAGTCATGTAGGGAACTACCCCCAGAATGAGGAGTGGAAAGATTTTGTTGACTGATAAAATCTCGTTCAGAATCAGGAAGATTCCTTTGACCGATTGTTTCTTAGTCGGAAGGAAGATTCCTTTGACCAATTAGTTTTTGTTCAGAAGGAAGATTCCTTCGATCGATTGAGTCTTGGTTAGAATCAAAAGGATTTGTTTGACTGAGGACATCTCCAAGACTAGGAGAGTGAACATTCCTTTGACCGAGTAGGGATCGACCTCTTGATCTTGTATTTTGGTAGACCATGTTTGCCATAAAATATAAAAGAACAGAACAATTATCGGAGGACTGGACTTTTACTTTACAATACAAACTCGCTTGTACAAAGAAAGCCTAGGGATGAAAACCTAGGTACAACAATCTAAGTACAATTTTTTATTTTAGATTCTGGGGGTGACGATAAAGGCTCGGGAAAGCAACTACAGCTCAGCCTTACTCCTTGGACGATCGGGTGCAGCCTTGGCTCTGTAGAAGAACTGCTGGGCGTTGATGAAGAAATGCTCTCTCTTCAGGCTCTCTGGCTCTCTATGTCTCTCTCTGTATATCTCTCTCTGTTTTTGTGTATGTCTCTATGTCTGTCTGTATATTTTTGCAAGGGAATGGCACCCTGCTATTTATAAGAGTGGGGGGGGCCTCATTAGGGTTTGCAATGATTGCCCATTCTTGAAAGTCGGCGGCTAAGGATCACTGGATCTGGGCCGTTCATCGAGATTTGAGCAATAAATGTGATTGCATCAAATCTTTTATGGGTAATTAATGCTGATTGACATAAATCCTCCTGATTTGTCATGCCAACCTCGGATTCCTCGACACGTGTCATTAATTTGCTTGTTTGCCAATGATCTGATTTGATCCCAATATTTTATTGATATTTGTTGAGGGATTTCGATCAATCTGATGCCACGTGCCCTGCTATCATGCCACGTGTCGTAACCGCAAGCTACAACAGAAATCTGAGCCACAGGAAAGTTACTCCTCATTAGGCCTCATAAGGCTGGCTACGTGTCAAGGCTGCTTGAGAGTGGTCCCCTGACTATTGGAACCGCATGGTAATGATTTGAGCCGTATGAGTGTGGATGACCGCATAGAGTTAGTCCTCGTGAGCCGCATGGGGATGGTCTTCGTGAGCCGCATGGAGCTAGTCTTCGTGAGCCGCATGGGGCTAGTCTTCGTGAGTCGCATAGAGCTAGTCTTCGTGAGCCGCATGGGGCTAGTCTTTGTGAGCCGCATGGGGGAGCCTCCGGGCCGCATACAACTGTCCACGTGTCAAGGCCGCATGATAGTTTCTGACTCTTGGAGAATCGTGTCAGAGATTTTCTTCGCTTCCCGAGGAGTCCGTCATTATGAGGGAGTCATAATGATATCTTTGTGTCAGAACTGTCACCTTGTCAGAGCTGTCAGCCGTCAAATCATTTAATGCAGTAAAGGGCAAATGAAAGTGCTGTTTGTAGGCCACGTGGCTCCTTTCTGAGCCGCATGGAACTTGTTTGAGCCGTATAGACGCTCGAGCCGCATGGATACTTGAGCCGCATAAACTCTCTGAGCCGTAGGGGCTTTCTGGCCGCATGGATCTTTTTTGATTCTTTTCTATGCTTCTACAAGATCCCCTTCAAAGTTTTCAATTTGCAAAATTAAAATACTTAGAATAAGAAACATGGCCATGTATCTGGCTGCATATGATGTCTCGGCCGTATGGATGTATCAGCCGCATGGATGTCTCGGCCGCATGGATGACTCGGCTGCATGGATGTTTCGGCCGTATTGAGTCAATCAACCGCAGGGACTTTCGTGCCGCATATTTCTTTGCCATGTGTGTGCATCATTAATTGCCTCAAATTCATTTTAGTGCCGCCTTTACGGGAGATCCCAAGGGTCGGCTCATTAAATCTTTGGATTTTATGTCCTGGTTGAATCTCGTTTATGAGAGGGGACGAAATCCACAGAGTCGGTTTCATCTTTTCCGAGGCGGTTATCAATCTACGTATTTCCCCCCTCTCTTGTCCTCCTATAAATAAGAGGGGTTTGAGAGAGAAAACTTCTTTACTTTCTCCTTCACTTCGAATTTTCCCTACTTTATTGTCATCTTCTTCTTTAATTTCCAATGGCTCCCAAGAAGACCGTTGCGGCGAAGGGCAAGAAGGCTGCATCTTCGTCGAAGAAGACTGCCTCTACTTCAACCGCGACCATTCCTCCGCCGACCGTCGTGCCCGTAGCTCACCCTGACGTCCATCCTCCTATTGCTGGTAAGGACTTTATGTGGTTTTAAAGAACTCTAACTGCTATGGCTATGTCGCATGCTTTATGCACGAGCATTTATCTTCATGTGAGTCGCATGTTCGTCCTACGGTCGAGCCACGAGCCGCATAAGAATAGCCACTGTGGCCGCATACGCGCTTCGCCAACGAAGCCGTATAAGCTACACCGAGCCGCATAAATTTTGCACACATTTGTCTGTGACGTGGTCCGCACGAACTTATTCGATCCCTGCTGGCCCTATGAAAGTACTACCGCATGACCCTTCACTAAGTGGAGCCGCATGAATGTTCTTCTGAGCTTGAGCCGCATGAGGCTTCCGTAAGTTGGAGCCGCATAAGTGTTCTTCTGAGCCGCATGAGGCTTCAACAAGTTGGAGCCGTATAAATGTTCTCCTGAGCCGCATGAGGCTTTGTTAAGTTGGAGCCGCATAAGCTCGAAAGCACCCATTAGTTCCTTTTTGTCCATCTTTTTAACTTATCTTTTTCTGTCTTCTTTTTAGTGAATTTGCCGGTAAATGCTGCCGGAGAACTCCTGGTAGGCATCGTCCAAGATGCTCTGGGCTATAGGTACGACCATATAGTCCAGCATATGGCAGACCAGTTTTCGAGTGACGAGCCTCCGGCGAGATCGAATGCCCTCAAGAATCAGCCTTTCTATTTTCTTAATGCTATGATGAACTCGGGGAAATTAGAAGGGGAATACTTGAAGCCCGCATTCTTCTTTGGAGACGCCTTGACTGTGAAGAACTGTCAGATTCTGGAGGTGTCAGAGAACTGGAGTTTTGTTTCTAACAGAATGGCGATCCGTATCCCCCAGATGGAGCATCTCTTCCCTTTATCTTGGTTTAATATGCTCCCACTGGACCGGAAGATGGAAGATTCTTTAACTCCTACCCGAAGTGGGATGTTTGTGGGAGACATCCATTATAACAACAGCCTGAAGTCGGTGTGTGCGCGCAAGGTGCACACCAGCCGTTCTGTAATGGGATTGGCCCCGGGTACGTTCTTGAATATGCCGGGTCCAAATTTTATATTTTCTACAGCCGACACTTTTATGAACCAACTTGCTCGAAAGGGCTCCTATCCTATCGGTCGGTTGATGTTCCCTAGCTAGATAGATCCCATTCCCTCGTGGACCAACCTGTCTATATGGATTTTGTGAAAGTATGAGGCCTTTCTGTGTGAGATTGGCCTTTACCATGCTATTCGGGGCACCAGCTATGGCTTGCCTATAAACAAGAGATTGTTTATGTCTCTGCTGGAGATGTACAATCGCCGTATGGGGACCTTTTGTACGCCCGTAGGGGAAATGGGGCTTGCGCTCCACGAAATGCATGCGATCTCCAAGCTTCCTTGGGGGGACGAAGCTTTTGAGGCGTATACTCCCACGAAGGAGGAGTTCAAAGAGTTAGAAAGGCGATATACAGGCTTCTTGGCTTTTTATCAAGAGATATTGTGCCATTATAGCACATGTCATCAAATAGCCAAAAAGGAGAACAGCTCGGAAGGGAATGTCCCTTATACCAAGGACTGGGTGCGCTATCTCTTCACGACGGATGCCTCAGGTCAAGTTACTCCCTGCCGTCCTCAAACCCGGGAGGCGGTGAAAGCCTTAGTGTGGTCAGCTAAGAGGATGGCCACCTCTAGTGACGGATTTGGGAGTCAGACCGACTCTTTCGGTTATTTTTATCAGGACACCCAAGAGTTGTCGGAGAAGGCGCTCCTGGCGGGATTCTTAATGATATGGCTGCGAAACTGTGTAGTCTCGGGCGGAGCAGGTTCCATCGAGAGGATCAGTCGCAATTTCATCCTTCCGGCTGTGAAGTTAGTTTTACGAGTCCGGCAGGCTCTCCTCCCGGCCATGGTGTGCAGCATACACCGTGGCCATCGTAGTTTCATATCCAAGGTTATTGCTCGCGATGTGGCGAAAGATTTTGAACAGACCGAGCTGCCCTATCATTATTTGATGTGGTGGCTGTTGATGCATTAGCCGTCTTTGATGAGACCGGGCTCTGAAGACGGTGTAACTGATGACGATGCTTTTATCTTCCGCTATCGTAATGAGTATTGGGAATTCGAGACCATGCGTGCTTGCCGGATGCACTGGCGAGGGCGGATGGCACTGGCGAGGGCGGACATGTACAACATTTTCATATCTGTCCCTCGTTTTACTGATGAGGAAATAGCGACTGTCCATCTTGACGGTATTGGGCCCCCTCAATTTCTGGATGGCCAGATGCTTCTGTGGCTGCGAAATATCCGCCCCGCTCATCTGGTGTATCGCAACCGTAAAACTGTCTTTCTGGAGCCCTATCTGCCTAGCAGGTTCGCCCGGCAGTTTGGATATAGTCAGCTTTTTCTAGACAGCCCCAGGTCTTGTCTGGGCTTTGAAGGTAGCCTTCTAGACGGCATCCAGGCCAGGCATTACTATAACACATTCCATACCCGTACCATTTTCTCAGTTCCCGCTATCAAGGCGTCAGTAGATATATTGTATATGGCGGCTCTGTACCACGTCATGGAGAACAAGCCCCCTGTCGGTTTTATTCCAGGTACCAGTTTCATCGTTGGTACCGGCCAGGATGAGGGATCCCAGGCGGCCAAGACAAGGAAGAGGAAGAACAGAGTCGAGGTGCCGAATTCGGACTCCGATGCTGCAGATGACGAAGGTCACGAGCCGGATGGAGATGACTCTTCCTTTCCGGTGGCAGATGTAGGGGTGGATCAGCCGCATGTTTTGCCAGATGAGATAGTGGTAGATCAGCCATCTGTTGCACCCAGCCCTGCACGAAAGCATAGTAGGCAACTTTCTCCTGTCGGCGGTATTCCTCGCTCTCGAAAACTGGCTGCGACCAGACACCGCGGGCTAACTATAAAGGAAAGAGGCGAAGAAATTGTCCCTGCATCAGAGGTGAATAAGTTACTACCGGTCCTTCCTTTCTTCTAGCTTTGATTTTAATCATCTTTTTCCTTCTTGTAGGCATCAGAAGAAGAGGACTCTCGAGTAGCCGAGATCGTGACTCGGGATGACGGGGGCTCCAGAGAGCCTGCCTCTGAAATTGCTGAATTTCGTCCATATGATGCTGATCAGGTTGCCTCTTCCTCTGAGGTTGCTGGGTCAGAGGAGCTGGCCAAATTTAATTTGGAGATTGCGGGTGAGAAGACCCTGCCAACTGCGAACGAGCTGCAGCCTCGATGCTCCTCTCCCGGTAAGATAAGTCGAATCTTAACTTGCGAGGAGGCCTATCTGCTCTATGATCACATCCTTTGGGTCACGTCGATTGATCATTATCATGGACATGCAGGTCCTGTCTCTCCCGTGCCGAGGATGGACCTTGTTGGGACAGACTCTGTCGAAGGGGCACTGGCGGAGAGGGGCGTACCTCCTCCCCTTCCGGCTCATCTTGATGGTCCTCTTGCGGGCTCGAGTTCGGCAAGTCCGGTGATGGGACAATCGGGGCAGGGGACGATGGTCGTCGTGTCTTTCTCTGCTCGGGCGGCCCAGAGAGTCGACCTCTCCGCCATGCCAAGCATTCAGGCTCTTCGGGTGGCAGAGGAAGAGCTAGCCGCTATCCGTGCATCGTTCTGCTCAAAAGTCGCCCCCTGGTGGCAAGTTCTAGCACCACTCCTACGATGCTGCCGGCCACGCTTTCTCTGACGCCGTCCTCTACAGAGGTCCTGGACGAAGTGTTACAGGACGTGGTCGACAGCTTTCATCGTCACTTGAAAAGGGGGATAGAAGCTGCTGTGGACAGAGGGACCTCTTTCGTTTTGGCCCGACAATGCGTCCAGGGTCAAATTGATATCCTTAAGGCCCTTCCTGGTGGGGCAGGGGTGGCTGCACTCCTGGAGGCGAAATTACTGGAGACTGATCAGCTGGTGGCCTAGCTTCAGGGACTGCGGCAGGTTGAAGGCGTGGGCTGCTTAGATCAGGAGCGTGGCTCCCTCACAACTGCTACAGAGAAGGCGAGGGCTGCTTAGGATAAAACCCGGTCGGCCATACTGGAGGATCTCCGCACTCTGTCTGATCGCTATGATCAATTGAGCCATGAGAGTGAAGATGTTACAGCTCGGGAAGCGATTGCCTCCCGTGGGATTACTGAAACACGGGAGCAGATCCTTGAGCTCCAAAAGAAGTTAACTTTCTTTGAGTCTGAGCTTGAGGCCGCCCGAATCGACAGAGGGCTGATTATCCAGGAAGCTGATAACGTCAATAAAGCTTCGGCTGACTTGGAAGTGGCTCTGAAAAGGTTGGACGATGACTGGCGGACACTCATGGACCTGGATAATGGGGAGCGGTTGTCCCAGGAGGATGAGCACAGGGCTAGACAGAGGCTTGAGCGGGGTACTGCCTTGGTGAGAAACCGTCTCTTGGAGTTGTGTAATGCCGAACTATAGTCGGCCTTTTTCTCGTTTTGTTCCTGTTTTCCTTTTCTTTCTTTTCTTCGAGAGGGACGTGGTCCCAAAACATGTAATGCTTTTTTTTGTCTTTCAAATAAAGAGTACTTTCCATTCTACCCTTCATTTGTATTGCTTGTTGTGCCTGTGGTATTATGGTGATGTTTGCCACGCATGGGGGACTTGTTTCTGGACCTGTTACCCCTGGTATACCTTGGGTTTAGGTACGAATAACAAGTTTATTGAGGATACCTAGAACAGTTCCACGGCAAGGTGGTCGTGGGTGTTCGGGGTATCGGGAGATAGAATGCCTTGGAGCAGCTGGGCTCCCGGGGCATGATGAGGGATGGTGGGCCTGTACTAAGAGACTTAGCAAAGGACATTTGTGGGCCTATTATCCTTGGCGTACCCCGACTTAGGATACGGATAATAGGATAAAGGGGAACCAACACACTTACTCAGAGGTAATGAGGACATGACAAGTATGATGGTTTTACCGTGGAGTCTTCCTACTCAGAGGTAATGAGGACATGGCAGGAGTGGACTCAACGGAGGATATTTGTGGTCAACAGAGGACATTTGTGGGCCTATTACCCTTGGCGTACCCTGGTTCAGGGTACGGATAATAAGAAGAGAGAGGACCAACATACTTACTCAGAGGTAATGAGGACATGGTAAGTACGGAGGTTTTACCGTGGAGTCTTCCTACTCAGAGGTAATGAGGACATGGCAGGAGTGGACTCAGCAGAGAATATTTGTGGACCTATTATCCTTGGTGTACTCCGGTTGTGGGTACAGATAATAAGTCAAAAGATAATCATCATACTTACTCAGAGGTAATGAGGACATGGCAAGTACGAAGGTTTCTTCGACGGAGCCTTCCCATTCAGAGGTAATGAGGACATGACAGGAGTGGGCTCAATGAAAGAGGGTACATAGAACGACTCAGAGGTGATGAGGACATGGAAGTTCTATGTAAGGGGTGATTTGTTTTTGGCGGAAGTGAAACGACTCAGAGGTAATGAGGACATGGCCGTTTTGGAAATTTGTGGATCGGTTACCCTTTTTGTGCACTTGGAGTGCGGATAGTAGATCATGAGAGAGGATCTCTTCCAGGAAGAAAGTTTAGAGGTATGGTCATACATGACTTACTATCTGAAAGAGTGACCGGAATGTGAGTTCAGAGGCACCAGCGGGTACATGACTCGATAATCTTGAATATTGTGAATGCGAGTTCAACGGCACCAGCGGATACATAACTCGATAATCTAGAATATGGTGGAAGTGAGTTCAGCGGCACCTAGAGGGTACATAACTCAATGATCTGGAATATGGTGGAAGTGAGTTCAGTGGCACCAGCGGGTACGTAACTCAATAATTCAATAATCTGGAATATGGTGGAAGTGAGTTCAGCGGCACCAGCGGGTACGTTACTCAATGATCTGGAATGTGTCGTCTAGACATAATATTTCTACAGGAACTTGCCGTTGACGGGCAACATGAGCAAGTCTCCATTTTGTTTTGCGAGACGGTAAGCACCGTTGGAGAATATAGCCTCAATGATGAATGGACCTTCCCATTTTGGCTAGAACTTGCCAGCGGTCTTGTGATCCTGACCATCGGCCTCCGGACTGCCAGAACGAGATCGCCCACTTGGAATATTCTGATTTTAACCTTCTTGTTGAAGGCTCCAGAGATGCGTGCTTGGTATGGCTCGATTCTTTGCTGAGCCAAGAGGCACTTTTCATCTAAGGCCTCTAACTCTTGTAGTCGGCATCGATAGTTATCATCCGTCGTCAATTAATAAGTGAAGGCGACGCAGAGTGAGGGTATTTGAGTCTCCAATGGGAGAACTGCCTCACTCCCGTACACCAGGGAGAATGGTGTGTTCCCTGGGGCCGTTCGGACTGTGGTACAGTATGCCCATAAGTATTCACCAAGCTTCTCATTCCAGTCGCGTTTGTTGGACGATACAAACTTCTTGAGTTGTTTGATGATTGTTTTGTTGAATGCTTCTGCCAACCCGTTCGCTGCTGGATTGTATGGCTTTGAAGCGATATTCTGGATGCGGTGCTTGTCGCAGAACCGATAGAAGGCATTGCTTACAAACTGCGGACCATTATCGTGGATGATCTTTCGGGGCAATCCAAAGTGATAGATGACGTGATGCTTAAGGAAGCTGATCACATTTGAAGTCTTTACTTCTGCAAGCGGGACAACTTTCGCCCATTTAGAGAAATAATTTGTGATTGCGAGTATGAAGCGATGTCCTCAGAAGAAAGGTAGAGTAATCGGACCGATGATATCCATTCCCCATGCTTCGAATGGCCAGGACGCCATTGTCGGATGTAGAAATTCGGATGGTTGGTGAATGAAATCCGCGTGGACTTGGCAGGCTTTGTACTTTCTCGTATAGTCTATCGCATCTGCTACCATCGTGGGCCAGTAGTAGCCTATTCGGCGAAGACGGCCTTGCAATTTAGGGCCAGGCTGATGGGCTCTACAGACACCGTCATGAGCTTCGCGTACGGCTTCTTTGGCTTCTGCGTTTGACAGACACCGAAGCAATAATCCATCATAGGATCGGCGATACAGCATTTTTGTCTCTGTATCGTAGAAGAATCTGAGAGAACGCCGTCTGATGGAGGTAGCTTCTTTTGGGTTCTCGGGCAGGATATCGTAGACGATGAAGTCAATGAACGGTTGTCTCCAATCTGGGACATCGTCGATTTTATGGGCGGAATAACTTGCCACGAATTGAACGTTGTTTTTGGTGCAGACCAGCTCGTGGCCTATCACATCTACCGATTGATGAGTATAATTTGGCACTGCTAGGAAAGCGGCCAGGCCGGCTAAAGCATCGGCTTCGATATTTCGGAGTCTGGGAACATGCTCGATGAAGAACCCCTCGAACGACGAAATGATGTCGATCGCTATTTGGTGATAGGGGATCATGTCTTCGTGGCAGACTTCGTATGAGCCCCGGATTTGATTGACGATTAACTGAGAATTGCCGTATGCTTCAAGATATTCTAACCCCAGCACCCTTGCAAGTTGGAGGCCAATGACCAATGCATTGTATTCGGCCACATTATTAGAGCAGGGTTCTGTGAGAGAGTAAGCGCGATTGATCACCAATCCGGAAGGAGAAACCAGCACCACCCCGACTCCGACGACGATGTTATCCTTGGGTCCAGTTCTCGAAGCACCGTCGAAGAACATGTCACGCCCCAGAACCAGAATACTGGAGCGCGGGGGCAGACATAGCCAGCTACGTATATTGAAGTGCAACCCACCTCGCTATACGGTCACGGCTGTCTAGATACATGAGGGTTTACTACAAGCCAACAGTCTCCTATGGTCATGTACAAGCCTAGTGTCTCAATCACAAGCAAGTAAGTAAATGTTACAAAATATATGATCATTAAATATACAATAATAAGGCGTCCCAAATATTACATATTCAGCTGATCATGAAGCTAGTCGTTACAAATGTTAGGACTAGCAAGAGTTTAGTCATACATGATCAACCCTAGGATCTGTTAATCATGTTACAGCCCGTAGGCAGACAGTAAGTAAAGTGCAATCGAGCTAAACAGGTGCTCGTCGGCTAAACGTCTCAAAAGAATATTTTTACAATAGAGCGGGAGAGCCAAAAATAACCCACTCGTTGCCAGGGTTCCGTCTAGTGTTCATCATCTGGCAGGAATGTCGGTAGATCCTCTGGAGCTGCTCCAAAATCTGGCCACACAAAACCAGCTGGGTCAGACCCCAGAAAGAGCAAGTGCCACAAAGGAGCTTCACTTAAGAACTAAAACCAGCAATCAGCACAGGAATATAAATAAAAGTAAGAACTGGAAATAAAGAAAATACACCAGGATGATATACGACGAGATAACCATGGAACTATTCAGATAACCAGGTTACAACCCGTAAACCAAACAAGGACCGGGGTTGTAACCCTTCGTCTGAACAGAGCTTGAAATTCTCACCATTTATCGGTAAAATAAATACAAGCATGCTGATCATACAACAGTCTAGAACAAGATCAGGGCAAGACTAGACTTGTTAGACTCCATCCAATCATTTCACGGCCAAGCAAGACCTACGGCTTGATACTTTAACTAACTAGGGTTACCACAGTCCTAGTTACTAACAAGATGCAGTGAGATTATTCCACAGCCACAGGCCCTGCAGACCATCCAGGCTACCCAGGTCGAAAGATTAGGGTTGAATTCAGGTGGGTACATCGTCCAGGAAACGCATGTACCCTTAAGTAGCTTGAAGGGTACAACACATGACAGTGTGCTGGAAATGTGCCCTACTCGACGGCAGGCTACAGATCCCAAGCGCGCCCAGGTAACGGGATTGCCTGTAGCTGGGAAATCTCTTCATGGCTAATGTATTATTCTAGTTGTTAACCTTAGTCCATTTTAGTAGGTACTCCTGACCGTGGTACTCAGGAGTCCCCTCCTAGACATGATGCAAGACAGGACTGGTTTATTTGTACAAGCACAATCACCCACGGTGTCCAGGATGCTCATTCTTGTCAAGTCATGTCATGTCAGGTAGCCGTCGCAACAGGCTTATCAAGATATAACATGTCAGGTTTATCCTGTCAAGTGTACTTGTCAGGAGTGCGCCACGACGGACCGCTATCAGGTCATGCCAGGTTACTCATGTCAGGAGTGCACCACTACGGGTCACTGTCGTGTCATGCTCAGGTATCATTTCCAAACATATAAAACAAATCCATGATTATCAAGTTCAGGACTGTAGAAGATCCAGGATAAGGAAAATAAAACAAACTGACAAGCTAATATAAGATTAAGTCTGCCAAAGGCCATACGCTAAGGTAAGCATACGCTCAGGCCAGCGTACGCTCAAGCCAGCGTACGCCTTGCTCGCTTAAGCTAGCGTACCAAGCCATGCGCACGCTCAAGCTAGCGTACCAAAGGGTCCATACACTTCCAATAGGAAGCGTACGCAAGGGTCAGCGTACACAAGGGCACGCTCGAGCTACAGGTCAGCGTACGCTCAAGCTAGCGTACGAAAAAGACACGCAGCGTATCAAGGCTAGCGTACGCATGCCAAAGAGCAGCGTACGAAAAGCAGCGTACGCTCGCTAAAGAGCAGCGTACGAAGGCTAGCGTACGCTCGCTAAAGAGCAGCGTACAGCTCAGCGGCATAAGCTAAAAAGCTAGCTCACTGTTCACTGTCTTCTCCAAATGACAAGAACAGCAAGAACTCCATGGATGGAACCCAAAACTCCAAATGCTCATAACTTGGTCAAAACAAGTCCGAATCCAACTTTCCAAAGGTCAAAATTGGGTAGAATAAAATTATCTACAACATGGAACCATAAAAACTTGAAAACAAAGGAGTTTGATAGATCAAAACCACCAAAATCTGAAAATACTAAATTGTAGATCTACAAGAATCAAAGCCTCAAAATGGAAAATAACAAGTTCTAATGTGTCTTAGAATCATGAGAAGAAGCTAATGGAACCATAAAAATGAGTTCTCTTGTGGAAGCAAGTTGCACTTGCCTAAGGATTGGGGAGTTATGGGGAGGAAGGAAGAAGAAGAAGAAGAAAAAATAAATGAGAGTTATGGAGAAGAGGGAAGGTTGGTGGGAAAATAAATATCATGGGTTGGTGGTAGGTAGGGGGTTCACCTTGGTCCATGATGGACCAAGCAACCAGCCGGCCAAACCAAGCCAACCAAAACCGAGAGTTAAACCAAGCCAAGAAAACTAAACAAGGAATCAATACAAGAAAATACGTACACATATTTCCAAAATACGTAATACGAACCACAGGCATTACAACTCTACCCACCTTAAAAGAATTCCGTCCTCAGAATTTAATCAAGGGGCTAGAGGGGCAAGAACAAGCTATATTAATCACATGCAAGCTATAACTAGGCAGACAATCACTCATTCAAGCAAGAAATCGAAGACATGAGGCATAAGAAAGACATTATACCTTACGAGTCAAACAAGTCGGGATATCGCGATCGGATGTCATCCTCATGCTCCCACGTTGACTCCCCCAAAGAGTGATGACCCCAAGCAACTCGGACTAACTTGATAGTCTTGTTCTTGAGGATCTTCTCTCTTCGATCCAATATAGACACGGGCCACTCCTCATACGAAAGGTTGGTACCAACAACCAGTTCCGAATGATCCAGGATGTGGCTCGGGTCCGGGATATATCGTCGTAATTGGGATACATGGAACACGTCATGCACCTCGCTTAGCGACGGTGGAAGAGCGAGATGATAGGATACATCTCCTACTCGCTCCAGAATGTCGAACGGTCCTATATACCGAGGACTAAGCTTGCCCCGTACGCCGAAACGAATGACGCCACGGTTAGGCGAAATCCTCAGGAATACATGATCGCCAACCGAAAACTCTAGAGGACGCCGATGAGAATCGGCCCAATGGCGCTGGCGATCTTGGGCAACTCGAAAATGATCTCGGACCCTTCTGACCACTTCAACTGTCTGAGCGATCATTTCTGGACCATGCATCTGCCTCTCTCCAACATCATCCCAGGCTAACGGGGATCTGCACTTCCTGCCATACAGTGCCTCGAACGGTGCCATCTGGATACTGGCCTGGAAACTATTGTTGTACGAGAATTCCACCAGGTGCAAGTGATCTTCCCATGAACCACCAAAGTCAAGTGTACAAGACCGCAACATATCCTCAAGAGTCTGGATCGTGCGCTCCGACTGGCCATCTGTCTGTGGGTGGTACGCTGAACTGAACTGGAGATGAGTTCCCAAACTCTCTTGCAAGCTACGCTAAAAGTGCAACGTGAACCTTGAATCTCGATCCGAGGTGATACTGACTGGCACTCCGTGAAATCTGACAATCTGCCTGAGGTACATCTCCGCTAACTGAGCCGTCGACTGACCAACTCTAAACGGAAGAAAGTGAGCTACCTTCGTAAGCCTATCCACAATGACCCAAATAGCATCTCTACTAGCTGGGGATCTAGGTAGTCCAGTCACAAAATCCATGGTCACATGCTCCCACTTCCATTCTGGAATCGGCAAGGACTGAAGAAGTCCAGCCGGTCTCTGATGTTCAGATTTAACTTGTTGGCAAACCAAACACCGAGAGACAAACCGAGCTATCTCCCGCTTCATGCCATTCCACCAGAAATGCTGTCGGGTATCACGGTACATCTTCGTACTGCCAGGATGGATGGAATACTGAGAACTGTGCGCCTCTGACATGATCTCCTGTCTGATATCTCCATTGGGTACACAAAGATGCTTACCATGTCGAAGTGTACCATCCTCATGAATACATAACTCTGGTCTTCGTCCTGCCTCACACTCTGCTCTGAGTCGCTGAAGCTTGGAATCTGCCGACTGCGCCATCCGGATCCTCTCGATTATAGTGGACTGAACTTGTATACTGGCCATCAACGCCACACTGGAAGGGAGAACAACTTCTATGTCCATCTTCTGAAGATCGGCTAACAACTCTGGCTGCGCTGTTAGGAAATAAGCTCCGTCTCTCCTGCTCAATGCATCTGCTACGACATTGGCCTTCCCAGGATGATACTGCAGGTTGACATCATAATCCATAAGAAGCTCCAGCCACCTTCTCTGACGCATGTTAAGATCCTTCTGGGTGAAAACATACTTCAGGCTCTTGTGGTCGGTGAAAATCTTCACCCTATCTCCGTACAAGTAGTGCCTCCACAACTTAAGTGCAAACACCACTGCTGCCAGCTCCAAGTCATGGGTTGGGTAATTCCTCTCATGATCACAAAGTTGTCGTGACGCATAAGCTATTACCTTTCCATGCTGCATCAGAACACATCCTAAACCTCTGCCTGAAGCATCACAATACACTGAGAATCCTCCGGTCCCATCTGAAAGCGTGAGAATAGGAGCTGTTATCAGGCCTCGCTTCAACTGCTCAAAAGAACTCTGACACTCTGCTGTCCAAGCAAACTGCGCATCCTTACGGGTCAACTGCGTCAACGGCGCTGAAATCCGAGCAAAATCTGAAACAAACCGCCGGTAGTAGCTGGCTAATCCTAGAAAACTACGAACCTCTGCAACTGTGCTGGGCACTGGCCATGACTCAATAGCCACAATCTTCTGGGGATCCACTTCTACTCCTCCTCGAGTGATGATATAACCCAAGTGCGAAATGCGATCGAGCCAGAACTCGCATTTACTGAACTTGGCATATAACTGGTGCTCTCTGAGGATCTGAAGAACTATACGGAGATGCTGCTCATGCTCCGCCTCACTCTTGCTGTAGACCAGGATGTCATCCAAGAACACGATCACAAACTGATCTAAGTAAGGCATGGAGATACGATTTATGAGGTCCATGAATACTGCCGGTGCATTGGTTGCTCCAAAAGGCATAACAAGAAACTCCCAATGCCCATATCTCGATCTAAAAGCCGTCTTCGGGATGTCCTGCTCTCTGACTCTGATCTGATGATAACCTGAGCGCAAATCAATCTTCGAGAATACTGAAGCCCCCTTGAGTTGATCAAACAAGTCATCTATCCTCGGAAGAGGATATCTGTTCTTGATTATCACTGAGTTCAAGGTACGATAATCAACACATAACATGGACGTACCATCCTTCTTTTTCACAAGAAGCATTGGAGCTCCCCAAGGCGATCCACTAGCACGAATGAATCCCTTGGTTCTGAGTTCTTCAATCATCTTGTACAATATCTCCAACTCTGATGGCGCCATCCTGTAGACTCTCTCTGATACTGGGGCTGTTCCAGGAATCAAGTCTATAGTGAACTCGATCTCCCGCTCCGGAGGCATACCTGGAAGCTCTTCTGGGAAAACATCTGGGAACTCCTCGACTATCCTGGGCAACTGAACTGCTGCTACTGCCATCCGCAATTCTGGAGGAGATGACTCAACTTCGCCTCGAGAGAAGGAAAACTTCGGCTCTCCTGGAATGCTAAAAACAACCCTACCAATATGGCAGTCTATTCTAGCATACTGGTTCCTCAACCAATCCATCCCTAGGACCACATCATAATCGGCCATCGAGAATTCTATCAATCTAGCGGAAAACTCTCTACCGCTAACTACGATCCGACACGAGGAAAATACTCTATCTACTCCCACAAGTCCGTTACCAGTAAGTATATTGAGCCTTACTGATAATGACTCGGGCTCCAATCCTACCCGTGTCGCGAATCGTGCAGACATAAAAGAATACGATGCACCAGAATCAAATAAAGCTGAAGCTGGAAAGGAGTTGACGAGAATAGTACCTGCCACTACCTCTCCTGGTGCCAATCCTTCCTCCACGGTCATCATCATGGCCTGACCATGCCCTCGGGGTGCTGGTCCCCTCTGCTGATATCCTCGCTGCCTATTCTGACTCAAGGCCTGGGCTTGAGTATACAGCTGGGGTTGTTGCTGCTGGAATACATGGGACTGAGGCGGCAAGGGCTTCATCAATGGATACTGCTGCTGCTGCTGCTGGATTGGTGCTGGTCCTCTCACCGAAGAACTAGAAAGGTTGGACGAGGATGAACCACCCCTGTTCGGGCAGGATCCAACCCTATGGTCTGGTGCTCCACAAACCAGACACAATCCTTGTGCCCTGCGACAATCTTCCACCACATGGCCTGGCTTCCCACAATGAGAACATCCCACTGCGGAAGACTGCTTCTGCTTCTGCTGCTGAGGGTACGTCGGAGTTGAATGCTGAACCGACGTCACTGAGGCCGCTCGCCTCGGAGTTCCAATAGTCAAGGCCCTGGCTGCCGTGGCTGGGGCTGAAGACTGATTCATCTGGCCGTGAGATCTCTTCCGACCCCCGGTCCTATCCACGATCCTCTGTGAGGTATACTCATGCCTCCTAGCTGCTCTCAAGACTGCATCGAAAGTCTGATGCCCAAACTGCTCGACTGCCAACAAGATCTCCAGGTGAAGTCCCTACTGGAACCGCTGGGCTCTATCAAACTCGGTTGCCACCAAGGTAGGAGCAAACCGACTGAGTCTGGAAAACTCGACCGCATATCCGTCGACCGTCCTGTCTCCTTGCTTCAGATTTGTGAGCCTCGTCTGTAGATCGTACCGAGCTAAAGCATCCAAATACTTGGTCTGGAATCTCTCCCGGAATACTACCCACGGAATGGGTGCTGCTAACCCAACTGCCTGTGCTGCCCACCAGCTGCAGGCAAGATCCAATAGCTGCAGGCGTACAACTGCCACCTTCTCATTCTCTGGAGTCCTGGCTGCCTCTAGAATCACCTCTGTGTCCTGAAGCCAAGCATCTGCGGCGATAGCATCTTCACTACCGTCAAAGAAGGGAGGGTTCAAGCGCTTGAAGCTGTTGGCCGCGCTGTTACCCTGATGACCACCCCGGGTCAAAGCATCCGCCACTGCCTGTTGCAAGGCATCTCCTCTACGATCTTGGGAAGCTATCAAGGTCCTGACGAGTCCTACCAAAGTACCGTCATCATGTTCTACAGGTTGAACTGGCTGGACTGGTGGCTCTCCGCCAGAAGGCACGACTCTGGAGGCTACTCCGGAATGCTGGACTTGATCTCCAGGTTGCTGCTGGTCCGCGGGAGGTGCTCCACCTTGCTGATCGGCCGGGTCAGGTACTAGGCCGCTGAAGAAGGCGACATAGGAAACAATAAGGAAGGACCAGTGCAGAGCAACGATACAAGCATATGATCAGGACAAGAATCCAGGGATTCAGAAGATACGAGCAGAGATCAAGGATGAATACTGATTGAGACATCTATTCGGTAAACCCTCACATATCTTGATTTACAAGACCTGCATGGGCCACCACTTAAACCATGTCACGCCCCAGAACCAGAATACTGGAGAGCGGGGGCAGACATAGCCAGCTACGTATATTGAAGTGCAACCCACCTCGCTATACGGTCACGGCTGTCTAGATACATGAGGGTTTACTACAAGCCAACAGTCTCCTATGGTCATGAACAAGCCTAGTGTCTCAATCACAAGCAAGTAAGTAAATATTACAAGATGTATGATCATTAAATATACAATAATAAGGCATCCCAAATATTACATATTCAGCTGATCATGAAGCTAGTCGTTACAAATGTTAGGACTAGCAAGAGTTTAGTCATACATGATCAACCCTAGGATCTGTTAATCATGTTACAGCCCGTAGGCAGACAGTAAGTAAAGTGCAATCGAGCTAAACAGGTGCTCGTCGGCTAAACGTCTTAAAAGAATATTTTTACAATAGAGCGGGAGAGCCAAAAATAACCCACTCGTTGCCAGGGTTCCGTCTAGTGTTCATCATCTGGCAGGAATGTCGGTAGATCCTCTGGAGCTGCTCCAAAATCTGGCCACACAAAACCAGCTGGGTCAGACTCCAGAAAGAGCAAGTGCCACAAAGGAGCTTCACTTAAGAACTAAAACCAGCAATCAGCACAGGAATATAAATAAAAGTAAGAACTGGAAATAAAGAAAATACACCAGGATGATATACGACGAGATAACCATGGAACTATTCAGATAACCAGGTTACAACCCGTAAACCAAACAAGGACCGGGGTTGTAACCCTTCGTCTGAACAGAGCTTGGAATTCTCACCATTTATCGGTAAAATAAATACAAGCATGCTGATCATACAACAGTCTAGAACAAGATCAGGGCAAGACTAGACTTGTTAGACTCCATCCAATCATTTCACGGCCAAGCAAGACCTACGGCTTGATACTTTAACTAACTAGGGTTACCACAGTCCTAGTTACTAACAAGATGCAGTGAGATTATTCCACAGCCACAGGCCCTGCAGACCATCCAGGCTACCCAGGTCGAAAGATTAGGGTTGAATTCAGGTGGGTACATCGTCCAGGAAACGCATGTACCCTTAAGTAGCTTGAAGGGTACAACACATGACAGTGTGCTGGAAATGTGCCCTACTCGACGGCAGGCTACAGATCCCAAGCGCGCCCAGGTAACGGGATTGCCTGTAGCTGGGAAATCTCTTCATGGCTAATGTATTATTCTAGTTGTTAACCTTAGTCCATTTTAGTAGGTACTCCTGACCGTGGTACTCAGGAGTCCCCTCCTAGACATGATGCAAGACAGGACTGGTTTATTTGTACAAGCACAATCACCCACGGTGTCCAGGATGCTCATTCTTGTCAAGTCATGTCATGTCAGGTAGCCGTCGCAACAGGCTTATCAAGATATAATATGTCAGGTTTATCCTGTCAAGTGTACTTGTCAGGAGTGTGCCACGACGGACCGCTATCAGGTCATGCCAGGTTACTCATGTCAGGAGTACACCACTACGGGTCACTGTCGTGTCATGCTCAGGTATCATTTCCAAACATATCAAACAAATCCATGATTATCAAGTTCAGGACAAAAGGCGTAAGGATATAAAATGGGCATAAAATATCTAATAAAATATCAATATACAGGGCTGTAGAAGATCCAGGATAAGGAAAATAAAACAAACTGACAAGCTAATATAAGATCAAGTCTGCCAAAGGCCATACGCTCAGGTAAGCATACGCTCAGGCCAGCGTACGCTCAAGCCAGCGTACGCCTTGCTCGCTTAAGCTAGCGTACCAAGCCATGCGTACGCTCAAGCTAGCGTACCAAAGGGTCCATACACTTCCAATAGGAAGCGTACGCAAGGGTCAGCGTACACAAGGGCACGCTCGAGCTACAGGTCAGCGTACTCTCAAGCTAGCGTACGAAAAAGACACGCAGCGTATCAAGGCTAGCGTACGCATGCCAAAGAGCAGCGTACGCTCGCTAAAGAGCAGCGTACGAAGGCTAGCGTACGCTCGCTAAAGAGCAGCGTACGAAGGCTAGCGTACGCTCGCTAAAGAGCAGCGTACGGCTCAGCGGCATAAGCTAAAAAGCTAGCTCACTGTTCACTGTCTTCTCCAAATGACAAGAACAGCAAGAACTCCATGGATGGAACCCAAAACTCCAAATGCTCATAACTTGGTCAAAACAAGTCCGAATCCAACTTTCCAAAGGTCAAAATTGGGTAGAATAAAATTATCTACAACATGGAACCATAAAAACTTGAAAACAAAGGAGTTTGATAGATCAAAACCACCAAAATCCGAAAATACTAAATTGTAGATCTACAAGAATCAAAGCCTCAAAATGGAAAATAACAAGTTCTAATGTGTCTTAGAATCATGAGAAGAAGCTAATGGAACCATAAAAATGAGTTCTCTTGTGGAAGCAAGTTGCACTTGCCTAAGGGTTGGGGAGTTGTGGGGAGGAAGGAAGAAGAAGAAGAAGAAAAAATAAATGAGAGTTATGGAGGAGAGAGAAGGTTGGTGGGGAAATAAATATCATGGGTTGGTGGTAGGTAGGGGGTTCACCTTGGTCCATGATGGACCAAGCAACCAGCCGGCCAAACCAAGCTAACCCAAACCGAGAGTTAAACCAAGCCAAGAAAACTAAACAAGGAATCAATACAAGAAAATACGTACACGTATTTCCAAAATAAGTAATACGAACCACAGGTATTACAGAACATTCGCCATATATCATCGTGAGAGGTTGCATGCGAGTCGGCGACCTCATCTGGGATCTCTTCATATATTCTGGATGACTCCGAGCCCGGGTGGGCTGCAAAAAAGTCTTGCAGGACTTGACCTTTGACAGCCTTTTACGGGACGAAGATCATATGATAAAGGGACAGTAATATTGCCCATGTAGCGAGGCGAGAGCTGAGTGCTCCTGGTTTAGTCATGAGGACCCTGAGAGGGTTGACTCATGAGATCACATATATGGTTTGTCCAATGACATAGTATCGCGTCTTCTGAATGCGAACACCTGGGCAAGTCATTCCTTCTCCACAGCGGTGTATCGGTGCTCTGGCCCAATCATCATTCAGCTAAGGTAATATATGGCTTGCTCATGGCCTGCATCATTGTTTTTTGCCAGCAGAGCCCCGAAGGAATGTTCTATTGCTCGTACGTAGAGCATGACTGGTTTTCCAACAACCGGGGCCACCAGGACTGGAGGGTTCGATAAATATTCTTTGATGCTGTCGAAGGCCTACTGACATTCTTCGTCCCATACGAATGAGATGCTTTTCTTCATGAGATAGGTAATGGTCGACATCGCCCGAAGAGGTTAGAAATGAACCTCCTGATGTAAGCTAGCCTCCCTTGAAGGCCTCTGAGTTCGCGGAGATTTTTCGGGGGACCCATCTCCATGATTGCCTTTGTCTTCTAAGGGTCTACATGGATACCCTGGGTGGTGATGATAAAACCTAAGAACTTTTCGCTAGATACGCCCAGAAAGGATTTTGTGGGATTTATCTTCAGATTGTGCGCTCGCATAAGGTCGAATACCGTCCTCAGATCCTGCAGATGGTCTCCCTTACAGCGACTCTTGACGACGATGTCATCAATATAGCACTCTACCGTCTTGCGTAAGTGGTCTCTGAAGATGATACTCATGGCTCTTTGATATGTGGCGCTGGCATTCTTCAAACCGAAAGGCATGTCTGTGTAACAGTATGTGCCAATCGGTGTTCAAAATGATGTATGATTTTCGTCGTCAAGAGACAACTTGATTTGGTTGTACCCCGAGAAGCCATCCATGAATGACATACGTTCGAAGCCGCATGTGTTGTCGACCATGATGTCTGTGATAGGGAGGGGGAATTTGTCTTTGGGATATGCCTCGTTCAGATTACGGAAGTCGATGCAGATTCGAATCTTCCCATTCTGCTTGAGGACTGGTACTATGTTGGCGACCCAATCCGAATGTTGTTCCTCACGAATGAAGCCGCTGGCTATTAGTTTATTGACTTCGACTTCGATCGCATCTATGATGTCTGGGCGGAAGCGTCACTGTTGTTGCTTGACTGGCTTTGCATCCGGCCGAATGTTGAGTTTGTGAAGAGCAATATCTGGATTTTAACCCCGACATGTCTTCATAGCTCCAAGCGAGCACATCAATATATTTTTTGACAAGTTCAGCAGCGATTGTCGCTCTTCGTCTGTTAGGCTTTTACTGACGAAGATTGGCTTTGTAGAAGATTCGCTGCCGAAGTCGACCTGTATAACTTCATCTTCAGTAGGAGGTTCTCTCTGTTCGAACCGCTTTTCCCATTGTGCATCCAAATGTTGGGCCCACGGCTCTAACTCAAGGATTTTCGGAATGTCTTCATCTTCTTCATAAGCGTCAGTGAATGCCATGTTGACTTGACAGGACTTGTCTGAATACGTCTCCGATGCTGGTATCCGAGTCAGAAGTTAGTGACCCAGTTGAATGTGAATGCCAGCCACATTTCTCATCTGAACTTTTAGGGGCCGTTGTGGGCGTAACATACCCTAATCCACATCGGGTCTTGCTATAGTAGTCCCGTGGTTTGCCAGCCGGGACTGGTGGCTTCAAAGGTAATCGTCGCCCGGTGCCGTAGTTCAAGCCTGGCGTAGTCTCCAGATCATACCCCTGTTTTTGTATGAGATATTTGGATTGGGAGCTATAAAGATACAGAGGCAGTCTCCCGGCATCTGATTCAAGGTCGACTTCTTCTATGGTGAAGGGCTGCGGATCGTCCTTCCGGCCGAAGATGATTGGATGGTCCCCTCCCTCGATTATGTAGTAAGCATCTTCCACTGGATTAAGCTGGATTACGGTGTACACATTTGTCACCTGTGTGTGTAGGTAAGTGCCTATTCCGTGTTCCATAGCATACTTTGTACAAAGCTTATTAAGTTCGAGGTAGTTCAAAGATAGCCCTTTATTGATGAAGTAAGGTATCTTTTTTAGCGGGATTACATCATCTGCGGAAGGAACATTAGTGTGGGCAGCCACATACTTGGCTAGCTCCGGTTCCTCTTCGGCTACCCCTATATAAATGAAGACTGAGAGGACGACCTGGGCTGCTTGATCGTCAAGGGTTCAGCGGGTGGAGCAGAGCGTGGAGTTGTTGGCAGACTAGCGACCCCCAGTCTGGTGTCCGATGCTGGACGGGAAGTGGTTGGTTCACTAGAAGTTCTAGACCTTGTATCGGGGTGACGACCCTTCTTGGGAAGCGTATCGTCATTGGCTTGTTGGAGGGATTGAGCTTCTCCGTTTGCGGCTGGCCGACTCTCGGCATCCTGATTGTCAGTGGCTCTGTTGTGAGACTTGGCACTTGGCCAGACCTTGGCAGCCAGATTATCATCTGCTCTTCTTGTGCCGAGTGGCTGATTGCGTCCTTATGTAGAGTGGCTGTAAGGGGTGCGAACTTGCCAGGTTTGCGAGCTTGGAGGTGGATCGTCAGAGGTTCTTCTGATCCTGTGGCTGTCTCGGTACGAGCTTGTACATCTCCTTCATCAAGGTGCTGTAGAAGCATGAAAAATGAGGAGAAAAATAGTCCATGCGGCCAAAAAGCCTCATGCGGCTCGGAGGGCCCATGAGTCCCATACGGCTCAAGCACATAGGCAGTTCGAGTAAACTCATGCGGCTCAGAGAGAAAGGCCAACGTGGCATTCAAAACAGCTGTACCCAACGAAGCATTTAATGTTCTGACGACTGACAGCTGACAGATGACAGACCTGACATAAAGTTGTCATAATGAGTGGCGCTGCCTGCCAAGTTTCGGGAATAAGGAAAATCTCCAAAATGGCGCTGTCTACCAAGTTTCGAGGCAAGCTTATGCGGCCAGAATAAGATGAGTTCATGCGGCCAGTACAGAAAAACCTATGCGGTTCAACCATAAAGGTCCCCCATGCGGCTCGGCTATGAAGGAACCCATGCGGCTCGGCTATGAATACTCTCAGGCGGCTCAACCATGAAGACTCCCATGCGGCTCGGTCATGAACATATTCATGCGGCTCGGTCATGACAACCTTCATGCGGTTCGAGTATAGAGACTATTCATGCTGCTAGGTCATGAAACCTTTTATGCGGCTCAGTCATGACGACCTTCATGCGGCCCAAATATGAACCCTTCTCATGTGGCTCAACAACGATGACAGAACACGTTTCCTAATGGTAATCAAATCTTGGGTCAGATCCCAATGATTTGGGACACGTAGCAAGAGAATGAATTAAATGGATTCATTCAGATTTGTAGATATCAGCAAATCATCATGATAGGGATTTATTGCAATCAACATTAATGACTGACATGATTTGGCATAATCCTCATTAATGGCCCAGATCCTTCACGCCCAAGATTAATGGCCCCGATTGATTACTTATCAGGCCGCCGCCACTTTGAGAGTGGACAATCATTGCAAACCCTAATGATGCCCCCCACTATTATAAATAGCAGGGTGCCATTCCCTGGCAAAAAGAGAAACATACTGAGAGAGAGAGATACGCACATACAGAGAGACACTCCTCTCAATAATCAGAGAGAAAAATCTACAAAGATCAATCTAGAGAGAGAAGCCAGAAGAGCAATACGAGGAGAGCAAGAAGAGCATTTCTTCCAACGCCAAGCAATCTTCTGGAGCCAAGGCTGCATACCGATCGACCAAGGAGTAAGACAGAGCTGTCGTTGCTTTCTCGAGCCTCTATCGTCACCCCCTAGAATCTAAAATAAACAATTGTACATAGATTGTTGTACCTAGGTTTTCGTCCCTAGGCTTTCTTTGTACAAGCGAGTTTGTAACATGAAGTAAAAGTCCGATCCTCCGATAATTGTTCTGTTCTTTTATATTTTATGGCAAACACGATGGCGACTCTGCTGGGGACAAACTTCTTTACGGCTGAGGTGTTGGTGACGCAATCGGATGCAGCCAAGCTTGGCTCCACGAAATAGAAGATGGTCGCCCGGTTCGACCAACAGGCGTTCGAAAAAATGCTCTCCGACAAGAGCGTTGGCCCGGTCCAGAAGCAAGCCCGCATGAAGAAGGCCCGTAAGTAGTGGAGACCCCGATCCTTTATTCCTACTGAAGCTCTTGCAGAGATACCCTCTGTTGCTCAAGACGGTGGAAAAGACTCTCCCACGGCCCCACTTCAGATCATAGACGACTCTATTGTCCCCAAGTCCGGCAGAAGAAAACATTATGATGCTGGACTTACAGGGGCAAAGAGGAACTCTATGCGATCCGAGCCGTATAAGGGTTCTAGCCGCATGGAGAAAGCCTATGCGGTTACATCCACGAAACGCGGGAAGAAAATTCACGCGGCCACATCTGTCAGCCGTATAGCTTATGCGGCTACAGTTGCCAACCACATGGACGAAGCTTATGCGGCTACTAGAGTCAATCGCTTGGAGAAAACCCATGCGGCCACAATTACCAACCGCATGCGGCCAGCCTGCACGGTCGTGACTCCTAGTTGCACAAGGATAACCCATCCGATAGCTAAAGACAGCCGCATGCAGATAGCCTGCACGGTTCCCAATCCTAGCCGCATAGCGGCTGTTCCACGCTTCTCTCAATCAGTCTTCGACCGTCTCTCATGCGGTCCTGACCCTGATGACTCTCTGGATGATAAGCCAGATTCTGTGATATTCAACTTGGACTCTTCCTATTACGCACCCGCGAGTGCTAAAAGGAAAAAGTCTAGGGCAGCACAGGCCCATTAAGCCCAGTCAGCTGCCCCAACCTCTGACTATCGGGGCGCCCCGCTAATTATTACGCGGGCCTCGGATGGAAACTTGTATAGAACCACTCGAGTCCAGCCCCCGGTGGCAGACGGACAGAGAGGTTCACAAAAGTCTCCCCAAATTCTGGAAGCAAACATGGTCGGTCCAGACCCATTTGACTTGCGTGAGGCCATCCTCCACAAACGCAAGGAAAGAAAAGATGCATCGGGATGCAAAGAGTCCTTCCACGGACGTCACTGCACCCAAATCATCGTCAACTGCTGCTGCAATGGCACGACGATGCAAGAAGACCGGCAGTCTGTCTTTCAAGGACTGCAACAGCCATCTTTAGAAGACGAGGCACTACCCGTCGTCTCCTGCAACTCTGCTCGAAAAGTCCCCGCTGATGGAAGGGGGAAGAAGACGAATGTTTCTAGCCCGAAGACCTCAACCACTGCGACTAAAAGACTGTCGTCTAAACGGGTGCCCACCACCGGAGTTTTCCAAGGTACTCGCTCTAAGACGAAATCTGCTACAGTGGGAGGCTCGTCGTCCGTAACGCAGAGGGTTACTGGGGCTGGGGGTAGCACCCCTCCGATCCTCCACAAAAATCTGATATTCTAAGAAGACGAGCCAGGTTAGACAACTCTCCTATCAGATACAGCCGAGGCCGGCATCCCCGAGGACGTCCACGACTCTCAAGATGAAGCAAGCTCTGAAGCCGGGGGTACTATTCCCTCCGAGTCCGAACCAGAAGAGAATATTCCCACATATCCCGATGACTTCTCGGTACATGGGTATGACTCGGAGGATACGTCCGCCACCGTCCCTTCCGTTTCTCACCATATAAGGACGATGTTCATGACGGACAGCAATCAAAGTGGTTCCAGTGATCGCCAGTGCATCGACACTCTGGAGGCCATACTACAGGCCTTGGTCAAGTCTGTATATGAAATCAAGGCGGCGCTTCAAACTCTGCAAGGAGGAACACCTGGCCAAACAAGCACGGGTCCCGCGGTCAATGCGGACTCGAACTCAGCGGCACCGAACCGTGCAACAATCCTCCTGAAATAACGGCTCCCACTGCTGCAGATGATGCCAGGGAAGCAAGAAGAGAGGTCCAGGAGCTCCGAGCCCTGTTTCACGCCCAAGAAAACTCACAAGACCTCAGAATACGGCAACCATACCCGGCTGCATGGAGGGATGTTCCCTTCCCACCAAGATATAAGCCGTTCAACATCAATCCCTATGATGGCAAAACCTCAGCGAGTCGGTACATCACTTATTTCGAGGTCACCACAGACCATCTTCCCCATGACGATGCTATTCTCAACCGATTATTCATCGGGGCATTGGAAGGAGTCGCTTTCGACTGGTATCACAATCTGCCGGATAACTGCATCCACTCCTTCATCGGCTTCAAGCGCCTGTTCTTGGAGAGATTCTACGAAGTAGGGCAGGACGTCACCATGTCCACCCTCATGTACGTCGTTTAAGGGGAGAAAGAGCTGACAAGAAATTACATCGAGTGGTTCCTCCAGACCACCATGAAGCTACCCTCTGGAAATCCAGATTCCTCTTTGATCGGGATTTGCCAAAAGAGACTTCTCCCGACAATCAGTCTCTGGATGGGCGAAAGTCAAATCAAGGATTGGAAGACGTTTATCATCAGTGCCACAAGCGTCGAAGAACGACTGAAGAAGGCTCGCCAACTGGGATTGCACATCTCGGAAGAAGAAAACAAAAGCAAGCGTCCCAACAACGATAATGGGGGTAGCCCCTCCAACAATCGGGATAGCAAAGGAAAGCAGGCTATGGTGGTCGATACAGCACAAAAACCCGAGCCAAAGCCAGCAGACAAGCAATGGCCGCAAATCACTTACTCCTTCAAAGACGGTCACGTCAAGCCCATCTCGGACATGCTCATACAAGGGGACAGAATTCAGCTTCCTCCACCAAGACGGGAACCGCGGCCGGCAGAGATGGAGAATCCAAAGTACTGCTATTATCATCGCTATATCCGTCATGCTACATACGATTGCTACCAGCTGAAATGGTACATCCAAATCCTCATCGATTCGAACGCTCTGGCCATCGATTTCGAAGAGGTAACCGTGGCAGCCAATATGGTGTCCGTACAATTTGGCAGCTTTCCTCCGACGAAAACTCAAGACGGGGTGGTCCCCATCCCTCTGGCGACAATGGAGATTACCAATCTTTTACCTCCCCGAGATCAGGCTGCTGGTCTAGTACCCCTCTCCACATCACGAAGGGAGGTCATGTGGATCCATCCAGACTTGGTGTCAGAAGTGACTCGGCCCATACCACCTTCCACCTACAAGAAGAAAAGTGGAAAAGTTAGGACCTGCCACACAATCTCGGCAGACAACGAGGAAGCTACAGCCGTCGTCACGCGGTCTGGAGCGCAATCCCAATTCGTAGTTTGACAACCCAGCTGAAAATTATCAACCCACTACAACTGATGCTCCGGGACCGGCTTAGCCTTCGACGACCGACAAGCCTAGGCCGAGGGAGACTCGCTTCGACAAATCCCTCTGAAAAGAGGCAGCCCAAAGGGCTAGAGAGGCCCTAAAACTTTGACATCTTAGCACAATTGGCTAACACACAGGCCAAGTTGTCACTGTACGAACTCCTAAGGCTCTCCAAGGACGTTCGTATTGCATTGAGCAAAGCACTCCAAAATGCCGATGCCTATCTGGCTCAATCCAACCTCACTGGGGAGGAATCACTCGTGGATCTCCAAGACAGTGACTGCACGGGAGCAATGCCCAACATCGTCTTCACTCCGCAGGACATGCTCATTAAAACCAACCTACACGATCGCCCGCTATACTACACAGAATACATCAGCGATGTGAAGGTGGATCGGATGTACATTGATCTTGGCTCTTCCATAAGCATCATCCCGAAGGGTCTGCTACATCATCTCCGTATCCCAATGCTTCGCCTGACACCTACAAGCACCGCCATCAGCGGTTTCAATTCGGGCAGGAGCTATCCTATTGGGAAGATTCGTCTGAAGTATCAAATTGGCGACCTCCAATCCGAAGTCACCTACTACGTCATAGATGCAGACACTTCTTACAACATCCTCCTGGGGCGCCCATGGATACACGATTATATGATCGTGCCTTCCACGCTGCACCGGTGCTTCAAATATGTCGACAAACACGGCTTCGTGAGGACAAAATTTGCTGATATCGATCCCTTCAAAGGGGTCGAATCTTACTACTCAGACTCCTGCCTATACGAAAAGTCAAAGAGGCACCTTGATGAAGGAAATGTACAAGCTCATACCGAGACAGCCACAAGATCAGAAGAACCTCTGACGATCCACCTCCAAGCTCGCAAACCGGGCAGGTCCGCACCCCTTACTACCACTCTGCAGAAGGATGCGATCAGCCTCTCGGCGCAGGAGGAGCAGATGATAATCTGGCTGCCAAGGTCCGGCCAAGTGTCGAGACCCACAACAGGGCCACTAACAATCAGACTGCCGAGAGTCAGTCAACCCCAAACGGAGAGGCTCAATCCCTCCGATAGGCCGCTGACAATACGCCTTCCTAAGAAGGGTCGTCACCCCGATGCAAGGTCTGACACCTCTAGCGAACCAGCCACTCCTTGCTCCACATCAAGTACCAAACTGGGGGTCGCTAGTCTGCCAACAACTCCATGCTCTGCTCCATCAGCTGAACCACTGACAATCAAGCTTCTTAGGACGTCCTCTCAGTCTTTATTCATACAGGGGGTAGCCGAAGAGGAACCAGAGTTAGCCAAGTATATGGCTGCCCACACTGATGTTTCCTCCGCTGATGATGTAATCCCCCTAGAAAAGATACCTTACTTCATCAATAAAGGGTTATCTTTGAACTACACCGAGCTCAATAAGCTATGTACAATGTATGCTATGGAACACGGTATAGGCACTCACCTACATACACAGGTAACAAATGTGTACACCGCGATCCAGCTTACTCCAGTAGAAGACGCTTACCGAATAATCGAGGAAGGGGACCATCCAATCATCTTCGGCCGAAAGGACGACCCGCATCCCTTCACCATAGAGGAAGCCGACCTCGGGACAGATGTCGGAAGACTGCCTCTATATCTCTACAGCCCCCAATCCAAATATCTCATGCAGAAACAGGGGTACGATCTGGAGACGACGCCAGGTTTGAACTACGGCACTGGACGACGATTACCTTTAAAGCCGTCGGTCCCGGTGGGCAAACCACGGGACTACTATAGCAAAACTCGATGCGGGTTAGGGTATGTAACGCCCACTACGACCCCCGAGAGCTCAGATGAAGAGTGCGACTGGCAGTCACATTCAACCGGGTCACCAACTTCTGACTCGGATACCAACATCGGAGGCGTGTTCAGACAAGTTTTGCCAGTCAATATGGCATTCGCCGACGCTTACGAAGAAGACGAAGACATCCCCGAGATCCTCGAGTTAGAGCCGTGGGCCCAACAGTTGGATGCACAATGGTAAAAACGATTCGAACTGAGAGAACCTCCTACTGAAGATAAAGTCATACAGGTTGACCTCGGCAGCGAATCTTCTCCGAAACCAATTTTCGTCAATAAAAGTCTAGCAGACGAAGAACGGGAGTCGTTGCTAGAACTTGTCAGAGAATATATTGATGTGTTCGTCTGGAGCTATGAAGACATGCCAGGGTTAAATCCCGACATTGCCCTTCACAAACTCAACATTCGGCCGGATGCGAAGCCAGTCAAGCAACAACAGCGATGCTTCCGCCCGGGCATCATGGACGCGATCGAAGTTGAAGTCAACAAACTGATAGCCAGCAGCTTCATTCGTGAGGAGCAACATCCCGATTGGGTCGCCAATATAGTACCCGTCCTTAAGAAGAATGGAAAGATTCGAATCTGCATCGACTTCCGCAACATGAACGAGGCGTGCCCCAAAGATGAATTCCCCCTTCCTATCACAGACATCATGATCGACAATACTTGCGGCTTCGAACATATGTCATTCATGGATGGCTTCTCGGGGTACAACCAAATCAAAATGTCTCCTGACGACGAAAAGCATACATCATTTCGAACACCAATTGGCACGTACTGCTACACAGTCATGCCATTCGGTTTGAAGAATGCCCACGCCATATATCAAAGAGCCATGAGCATCATCTTCAAAGACCACCTACGCAAGACAGTGGAGTGATTTGTTGACGATATAGCCGTTAAGAGTCGCTACAAGGCAGACCATCTACAGGATCTAAGAAAGGTATTGGACCTAATGCGAGTGCATAATTTGAAAATGAACCCTATGAAGTCCTTTCTGGGTGTATTCAGTGGAAAGTTCTTGGGCTTCATCATCACTGCACAGGGTATCCATGTAGACCCTGAGAAGACGAAAGCAATCATGGAGATGGGTCCTCAGAGAAATCTCTGCGAACTCAGAGGTCTTCAAGGGAGGCTATCTTACATCAGGAGGTTCATTTCCAACCTCTCCGGGCGGACCATTCACCCATCTCATGAAGAAAGGCGTCTCATTCGTATGGGATGAAGAATGCCAGCACGCCTTCGACAGCATCAAAGAATATTTGTCGAACCCTCCAGTCTTGGTGGCCCCGGTTTCTGAAAAACTATTTCTGCTCTATGTACGAGCAATGGAACACTCCCTCGGGGCTCTGTTGGCACAAAACAATGACGTAGGCCATGAGCAAGCCATATATTACCTCAGTCGAATGATGATTGGGCCAGAGCACCGATACACCGCTGTGGAGAAGGAATGCCTTGCCCTGGTGTTCGCCATTCAAAAAATACGGCACTATGTCATCGGACAAACGATACATGTGATCTCACGAGTCAACCCTCTCAGGGTCCTCATGACTAAACCAGGGGCACTCAGCTCTCGCCTCGCTATATGGGAAATATTGCTGTCCCCTTATCATATGATCTTCGTCCCACAAAAGGTAGTCAAAGGTCAAGCCCTGGCAGACTTCTTAGCAGCCCACCCAGGCTCAAAGTCCTCCAGAACATATGAAGAGATCCCAGATGAGGTCACCGACTCACATGCAACCTCTCACGATGATATATGGCGAATGTTCTTCGACGGTGCTTCGAGGACCGGACCTAAAGGCAACATCATCGTCGGAGTCGGGGTGGTGCTGGTATTCCCTTTCGGATTGGTGATTAACCGTGCTTATTCCCTCTTAGAACCCTGCTCTAACAATGTGGCCGAGTACAACGCTCTAGTCATTGGCCTCCGATTTACAAGAGAGCTGGAGGTAGAATACCTTGAAGCATACGACGATTCCCAACCAATCGTCAATCAGATCCGGGGCTCATACGAGGTCCGCCATGAAGACATGATCCCTTATCACCAAATATCAATTGACATCATCTCGTCGTTCAAAGGGTTCTTCATCGAATATGTCCCCAGACTCCAAAATATCGAAGCTGATGCCCTAGCTGGTCTTGCCGCTTCCCAAGCAGTTCTGAATTATGATCGCCAATCAGTGGATATGATAGGCCACGAACTGGTCTGTCCCAAGAACAATGTGCAATTTGTGGCGAGTTATTCCGCCCAGACGATCGATGATGCCCCAGACTGGAGACAACCATTCATCGACTTCGTCGTCTACGACATCCTGCCCGAGAACCCAAAGGAAGCCACTTCCATTAGACGGCGTTCTCTCAGATTCTTCTACGATACAGAGACAAAAATGCTGTATCGCCGCTCCTACGACGGATTACTGCTTCGGTGTCTGTCAAACACGGAAGCCAAAAAAGCCGTACGAGAAGCTCATGATGGTGTCTGCGAGGCCCATCAGCCTGGCCCTAAATTGTAAGACCGTCTCCGCCGAATGGGCTACTACTGGCCCACAATGGTGGCAGATGCGATAGACTATGCTAGAAACTATAAAGCCTGCCAAGTCCACGCGGACTTCATTCACCAACCATCCGAATTTCTATATCCGACAGTGGCGTCCTGGCCATTCGAAGCATGGGGAATGGATATCATTGCTCCAATCACCCCACCTTCCTCCCGACGACATCGTTTCATACTTGTGATCACTGATTACTTCTCCAAATGGGCGGAAGCTGTCCTACTCGCAGAAGTCAAGACTTCAAACGTGATCAGCTTCCTTAAGCATCATGTCATCTACCGCTTTGGACTGCCCCGAAGGATCACCCATAATAATAGTCCGCAGTTTGCAAGCCACGCTTTTTATCGGTTTTGCGATAAGCACCGTATTCAGAATGTCGCTTCGACACCATACAACCCAACGACGAACGGGTTGGCAGAAGCATTCAACAAAACAATCATCAAGCTCTTCAAGAAGTTTGTCTCCTCCAACAAACGCGACTGGAACGAGAAGCTCGACGAGTGTTTATGGACGTACCGTACTACAGTCAGAACAACTACCGGAAACACACCATTCTCTCTAGTATACGGGAGTGAGGCAGTTCTTCCATTAGAGACTCAAATACCCTCACTCCGCGTCGCCCTCACTTATCAATTGACGACAGATGACAACTACCGACGTTGACTACAAGAGTTGGAGGCCTTAGATAAAAAGCGCCTTCTAGCTCAGCAAAGGATCGAGCTATACCAAACACGCATCTCAGGAGCCTTCAACAAGAAGGTCAAAATCAGAACATTCCAAGTGGGCGATCTTGTTCTGGCAGTCCGGAGGCCGATGGTCATGACTCACAAGACCGCCGACAAGTTTCAGCCAAAATGGGAAGGTCCATTTGTCATCGAGGCCGTATTCTCCAACGATGCTTACCGCCTCGCTAAGCAAAATGGAGACTTGCTCATGTTGCACGTCAACGACAAGTTCCTGAAGAAATATTATGTCTAAATAACATTTTCCAGATTATTGAGTCACGTACCCGCTGGTACCACTGAACTCACCATGATAAGTTTTCCAGATTATTGAGTCATATACCCGCTGGTACCACTGAACTCACCCTTATAGTTTTCTAGATTAGTAAGTCACGTACCCGCTGGTACCACTGAACTCACCTTGATAAGTTCTCCAGATTTTTGAGTCATGTACCCGCTGGTACCACTGAACTCACCATCATTGTTTTATAGATTCTCGAGTCATGTACCCGCTGGTACCTCTGAACTCACATCTCGGTCACTCTTTCAGGTAGTAAGTCATATATGATCATACCTCTGAACTTTTTTCTTGAAGGAGATCCTCCCTCCTGATCTAATACCCGCACTCCCAGTACATAAAAAGGGTAATCGATCCACAAATTCCCAAGACGGCCATGTCCTCATTACCTCTGAGTCATTTCACTTCCGCCAAAAAAAAATCACCCCCTACATAGAACTTCTATGTCCTCATTACCTCTGAGTCATTTTATGTACCCCCTCTTCATTGAGCCCACTCATACCATGTCCTCATTACCTCTGAGTGGGAAGGCTCCGTAGAAGAAACCCTCATACTCAACATGTCCTTAGTACCTCTGAGTAAGTATGTTCGTTCCCTTCAACTTGTTGCCCGTATCCAAAACCAGGGTACGTTAGGGGCAATGGATCCATGCAAAATATCACAATAAAATAATTATTACACAGCAAAAGAATGAAGCAAATATATTCCATTCATTCAGAAATCGGTTACATCTACGCGGTTACAGGAAAGTTCTTCATGCAGACAAGAAGAAAGGCAAAAAGAAGCAAAGACTACAGATAGACATTTACGAGAAACCTTAAAACCCTAGTCGCAGAAGTGCGTATACAACTCCTTCAACCACCTTACATATGAAGGATACAATTGAGGAAGATCCTCGTCCAGAATAAGGGAATCAGAATTCCCAGCTCTGCCACCCTCAGCAGTCTCGATAGTGGGGAGGATGTCGTCCCTCTCAGGCGCTGATTCTTCTTTCATCACCTCCTCCTTAATAGAGGGAGGCCCCTGATTGATGCTAGGGAGCGGCGGCTCCTCTACCACTGCAATCTCAGCATTCGATAGAGACATTACAAGAACCAAAAGACAAAAAAAAAGTGATGATAAATGATAAAAACAGTCAGAAGATATTCAGAAGGGTTCATACGGCCCGTTGAAAGACAACTTTTATGCGGCTCGGACATAGAATATATTCCATATGGCTCATGGGACGTGTGTACGGACGACGTAATTTGAAAAGCTCCCATCAAATGATTATGCATGAAGTAATACAGCAGAGCAGCATCTGTTAGGGTTTCAAAGAACCCAACCTTCCACACAGTTCTTACCTTCGACGACAACATGAACGTCAAGACGAACGGAGGGTACGGCAGTTGAAGACGAAGCCGACTTCCTACTCTTCGCCACAACCTGCTTCACTGCCTTGAAAGCCCTAGGTGCCATCGTTGTCTGTCGGTCAGAAGAAGAAAGCAAGACAGAAATCTTAAATCAAGAAGAGTCGAAGAGAGAAATCCCTCCAAATACCCTTTCATTTATAGAGGACCAAGACCGACGCCTCGTACAAAGTAGTCGACTTTTCGGCTATCGATACAGACCAGCTAATTAAAGATCAAAAACTCTTGGGATCCTGCCCCAAAAAGGTTTGCATGTATGACAGAAAGACGTGGCAAGGAGCTCATGCGGCTAAAACATCATATGCGGTTCAGGGAGTTATGCGGCCAAGATAAGCATGCGGTTGGAAAGTTCCATACGACTAGGACAGAATATATCCCTGTGGCTCTCGCATAATCATGCTTCTTATTCAAAGTATTTCAATTTTGCAAATTGAAAACTTTGAAGGGGTCTTGAAGAAGCATAAAAAATGAGGAGAAAAATAGTCCATACGGCCAAAAAGCCTCATGCGGCTCGGAGGGCCCATGAGTACCATACGGCTCAAGAACAGAGGCAGTTCGAGTAAACTCATGCGGCTCAGAGAGAAAGGCCAACGTGGCATTCAAAATAGCTGTACCCAACGACACATTTAATGCTCTGACGACTGATAGCTGACAGATGACAGACCTGACATAAAGTTGTCATAATGAATGGCGCTGCCTGCCAAGTTTCGGGAATAAGGAAAATCTCCAAAATGGCGCTGTCTACCAAGTTTTGAGGCAAGCTTATGCGGCCAGAATAAGATGAGTTCTTGCGGCCAGTACAGAAAAACCTATGCGGTTCAACCATAAAGGTCCCCCATACGGCTCGGCCATGAAGGAACCCATGCGGCTCGGCTATGAAGACTCTCAGGCGGCTCAACCATGAAGACTCCCATGCGGCTTCGTCATGAACATATTCATGCGGCTCGATCATTACAACCTTCATACGGTTCGAGTATAGAGACTATTCATGCAGCTCGGTCATAAAACCTTTTATGCGGCTCAGTCATGACGACCTTCATGCGGCCCAAATATGAACCCTTCTCATGCGGCTCAACAACGATGACAGAACACGTGTCCTAAAGGTAATCAAATCTTGGGTCAAATTTCAATGATTTGGGACACGTGGCAAGAGAATGAATTAAATAGATTTATTCAGATTTGCAGATATCAGCAAATTATCATGATGGAGATTTTTTATTGCAATCAACATTAATGACTGACATGATTTGGCATAATCCTCATTAATGGCCCAGATCCTTCACGCCCAAGATTAATGGCCCCGATTGATTACTTATCAGGCTGCCGCCACTTTGAGAGTGGGCAACCATTGCAAACCCTAATGATGCCCCCTACTATTATAAATAGCAGGGTGCCATTCCCTTGTAAAAAGAGATACATACTGAGAGAGAAAGATACGCACATACAGAGAGACACTCCTCTCAATAATCAGAGAAAAAAATCTAAAGAGATCAATCCAGAGAGAGAGAGAAGCCAGAAGAGCAATACGAGGAGAGAAAGAAGAGCATTTCTTCCAACGCCAAGCAATCTACTGGAGCCAAGGCTGCATACCGATCGTCCAAGGAGTAAGGCAGAGCTGCCGTCGCTTTCCCGAGCCTCTATCGTCACCCCCCAGAATCTAAAATAAACAATTGTACTTAGATTGCTGTACCTAGGTTTTTGTCCCTAGGATTTCTTTGTACAAGAAAGTTTGTAACATGAAGTAAAAGTCCGGTCCTCCGATAATTGTTCTGTTCTTTTATATTTTATGGCAAACAGGTGCCTCTTCGACTTTTCGTATAGACAGAAGTCTGAGTAGTAGGATTCGACCCCTTTCAAGGGATCGATATCAACAAATTTTATTCTCACGAAGCCGTATTTATCGATATACTTGAAGCATTGGTACAGCGTGGAAGGCACGATCATATAATTGTGTATCCAAGGGCGCCCCAAGAGGATGTTGTAAGAAGTATCTGCATCTATGACGTAGCAGGTGACTTCTGATTGGAGATCGCCAATCTGATACTTCAGACGAATCTTCTCAATTGGGTAGCTCTTGTCCGAATTAAAATCGCTGATGGCGGTGCTTGTAGGCGTCAAGCGATGCATTGGGATACTAAGATGATATAACAGACCCTTCGGGATAATACTTATGGAAGAGCAAGGATCAATGTGCATCCAATCCACCTTTACGTCGTCGATGTATCCAATGTAGTATAGTGGACGATCGTGCAGTTTGATTTTGATGAGCATGTCCTGCGAAGTGAAGACAATGTTAGGCACTGCTCCCGTGCAAGCGCTGTCTTAGAGATCTGCAGGCGGGTTCTCTCCCGTGAGGTTGACCTGCATCAGCATTTTAGAGTGCATCGTTCAAAGCCGCGCGAACATCCTTTGAGAGTCTCAGAAGCTCGTATAATGATAACTTGGCCGATGTGTTAGAAAATTGTGCTAAGATGTCGAAGTTGTAGGGCTTCTCCAGCCCCTGCCGTGCCTCTCTTCGGAGGGATTTGTCAAAACGAGTCTCCTTCGACCTAGGCTTGTTGGTCGTCGGAGGCTGAGCCGGTCATAGAGCGTCAGTTGTAGCGGGTTGATGATCTTCAGCTGAGTTATCAGCCACGGATTGGGATTGTGCGCCAGATCACATGATGACGGCTGTAGCTTCTTCGATATCTGTCGAGATTGTGCGACAGGACCTGACTTTTCTACTCTTCTTCTTGCAGATAGAAGATGATGTGGGCCAAGCCACTTCCGATACCAAGTCTGGATGGATCCACATGACCTCCCCTCGTGATGTGGTGAGGGGCAATAGACCAACAGCCTGATCTCGGGGAGGTGGAAGATTAGCAATCTCCATTGTCACCAGAGGGATGGGGACCACACCGTCCTGAGTTTTCGTCGGAGGGAAGCTGCCGAATTGTATCGACACCATATTGGCTGCCACGGTTACCTCTTCGAAATCGATGACCAGAGCATTCGAATCAATAAGATTTTGGATGTACCATTTTAGTTGGTAGCAGTCGTGTGTGGCATGGTGGACGTAGCGGTGGTAATAGCAGTACTTTGGGTTCTCCATGTCTATTGCCGAGGTTCCCGTCTTGGTGGAGGAAGCTAAATTCTGTCTCCTTGTATGAGCATGTCCAAGATGGGCTTGACGTGACCGTCTTCGAAGGAGTATGTGATTTGCTGCCATTCTTTGTCTACCGATTTTAACTCGAGTTTCTCGGCTGTATCGGCCACCATAGCCTGCTTGCCCTTGTTGTCCCGATTGTTGGTGGAGCTACCCCCATTATTGGTGTTGGCGTTGGGACGCCTGCCCTTGTCCTCTCCCTCTGAGATGTGTAATCCCAGTTGGCGAGCCTTCTTCAACCGTTTTTCGGCACTTGTAGCACTGATGATAAATGTCTTCCAATCCTTGAATTGACTTTCGCCCATCCAGAGACTGATTGTTGGGAGCAATCCCTTTTGGCAGATTTCAATTAAGGAGGAATCCGAGTTTCCAGATGGCAGCTTTATTGCGGTTTGGCGAAACCGCTCAATGCAGTCCCTTGTCAGCTCTTTCTTCCCTTGAACAACGTCCATAAGGGTGGACATTGTGATGTCCTGCCCTACTTCGTAGAATCTCTCCAAGAACATGCGCTTGAAGTCGGCGAAGGAGTGGATGCAGTTGTTTGGCAGGTTGCGATACCAGTCGAAGGCGAGTCCTTCCAATGCTCCAATGAATAATCGTGTGAGGATGTCATCGTCATGGGGCAAATGGTCGATGGTGACCTCGAAGTAAGTGATGTAACGACTTACGGAGGTCTTGCAATCATAAGGATTGATATTGAACGACTTATATCTTGGTGGGAAGGGGACATCCCTCCATGCAGTAGGGTACGGTTGTCGTATTCTGAGGTCTTAAGAATTTTCTCGAGCGTAAAACATGGCTTGGAGCTCCTGGACCTCTCTTCTCGCTTCGCGGGCCTCATCCACGACGGTGGGGGCCGTTACATAAGAAGGATTATTGCCCGGGTTCGGTGCCGCTGAATTCGAGTCTGCATTGACCGCGGGACCCACGCATGTTTGGCCAGGCATCCCTCCTTACAGAGTTAGAAGGTCCGCTTTGATCTCGTCCACAGACTTGACCAAGGCAAGCAATATGGCTTCGAGAGTGTCGATGCATTGGCGATCACTAGAACCACCTTGGCTGCTGTCTGTCATGAACACCGTCTTTACATGATGAGAGATGGACGGAGCGGTAGAGGAAGCGCCCTCCGGATCATACCCCTATAATGAGAAGTCATCGGGGTATGTTGGAATGTTCTCTTCTGGTTCGGACGCAGAAGGAACAGTACCCCAGTCTCCGAGTTTGCCTCGTCTTGGGAGTTGTGGACGTCCTCGGGGACGTCGGGGTTTGCTGCATCTGATGGTAGAGTTGTCTTTCCTGGCTTGTCTTCTTGGAACATCGGATTGTCATGGAGGTTCGGAGGAGTGCTACCTCCAGTCCCAGCAACCTCCAGTGTTGTGGATGACGAATCTCCCACTGTAGCAGATTTCGTCTTAGAACGAGTACCTTAGAAAACTCCGGTGGTGGGAACCCGCTTAGACGATAGTCTTTTAGTCAAAGTGGTTAAAATCTTCGGGCTGGGAATATTTGTCTTCTTTCCTCTCTCATCGGCGGGGACTTTCTGAGCAAAGTTGCAGGAGACGACGGGAAGTGCCTCGTCTTCCGATGACGGCTGCTGCAGTCTTTGATAGACGGATTGTCGGTCTTTTTGCACCATCGAGTTATTGCAACAGCAGTTGACGATGACTTGGGTGTAGTGATATCCGTGGGAGGACACTTTGCACCCCGATGCATCTTCCTTTTCTTTGCGTTTGTGGAGGATGGCGTCACGCAAGTCAGAGGGGTCTGGATCGACCATGTTTGCTTATAGTCATAGGACGTCAGACGCTAAGGACTAGTTCGCCTTTTTGAAATGCTCATACTTTGACTTTATGGTTGAAGGCTTTTGAGATATGGGCTTGATATAGCGTGATGTGTTGTTGAGCTAGTAGTCATTCCTAGTCAAGTGCTTCAAGCTCCTGAGTCGAAGACGATCATTGTTTTCTGTTGTGAGCTCCTTGGTAATGGCTATTCTTAGTGATGGGATTTGAATCTACAATGGCAGGACAGCTTCGCATACATACACCAAAGAGAAAGTTGTACAACCAGTCGGAGTGCGTACGATAGTATGGTAGGCCCATAGACATTCTCTAAGCTTTTTTCTCCAGTTACGTTTATTGGTGGAATCGAACTTCTTAAGAAGCTTGATGATCATTTTGTTGAACGCTTCTGCCAAACCATTAATGACGGGATTTTAGGCTGTAGAAGCAATTATTCATCTGATTGTTATCACAGAATCGAGTAAACTTCTGACTGATGAATTGAGGTCTATTGTCATGGATAATTCGTCGAGGAACGTCGAAACAGCAGATCACATAATATTTAATAAAGTTGATGACACTGCTTGTCTTGACTTCGGCTAAAGGTATAGCTTTTACCCACTTTAAAAAGTAATCGATTATAGCTAGGATAAACCGATATCCTCAGGATGAAGGCATATTAATGGGACCAATGACATCCATGCCCCAAGCTTCATGTGGCTATGATGCTGCAGTCGAATGCTAGAATTCTGATGGTTGATAAATGAAATTCGCATGGATTTGACATGCTCGGCATTTTCTTGAATATTCAATGACATCTGAGACCATGGTTGGCCAATAATATCCCATACGTCGAATTCGATCCTGTAGCTTAGGATCAGGCTGATGTGTACGACCGACATCGTTGTGAGCTTCACGTAGTATCTATTTTGCTTCATCTTCCGTAAGACAGTGAAGAAGCATACCATCAAATGATCGCCCTGTATAGTGTTTTGGAGGTGTGATTATAGTAGAATCGGAATGATCACTGACGGATTATTGTGGCTTCTTTAGGATCTTCAGGTAAGATGTTATGAACTACGAAGTCGATGAAATGAGCTCTCCAGTCTTTATTAGTAGTGCAAATCTTGACTGAATTGTTGTATTCAAGGTGCAAATTATTCTCGGTAATGAATAATTCCTTGTAGTAATGACGATAAGTTGTTGTCTTTTTACAATAATCACTAATACTACTGCTAGGTTAGCAAGCGCATCAGCTTCTATATTCAAGCTCGACGTACTTGTTTAATAAAAAAGCCCTTGAATGATAGCCAATGACTGCTGCTTCATGGTATAGAATGAGATATTGATGCCGAACTTCATACGTGCCTCTAACCTAGTTGACAATCAGTTACAGTCTCCGTATACTTCAAAGTATTCGATATCTAACTGTTTAGCTAATTGGAGACCGATGAGTAGAGCGTTATATTCAGCGACATTATTAGAACATGGCTCGTCCACGGAATAGGCTCTTTGAATGGCCAGTCCTTCTGGTGATACCAGAACGATTCCAACTCTAGCGACGATAGTACCTTTGGGTCCGATTCTAGATGCACCATCGAAGAATAGATGCCAAGTAAGGATTCCTTATGAAGTCATATTAGATTCCAGAGTTTCATTAAGAATTTTATTATAGAGATTAGAAGTCTCAGGAATTGAATGAGCAACCAGGAAGTCAGCTATGGCTTGACCCTTAACAGACTTTTACGGGACATAGACCATATCATACTGTGCTAGCAATATAGACCTTATAGTGAGTCTGGAATTGAGTGCACTGGGCTTCTTCATCACGAATCAGAGAGGGTTGACTCGAAAGATGACATGAATAGTCTAGCCCGTGATATAATGTCGTATTTTTGGGACAATAAACATCAGTGCTAAACATTCTTTTACCACTGGGCTGTATCGATGTTCAACATCGATCATCGTACGACTGATAATAGATGGCTTGTTCATGATCTTCTTTATTTTTTGGGCTAATAGGGCACCTAGAGAATGATCCATTGCTTGAACATACATCAGGAAGGGTATTCATGTGACTGGAGGCACTAGGACTGGAGGTTCATCAAGTACCGTTAGGACTGGATGTTCATCAAGTACCGTTTTATGTCTTCAAATGCTTGCTAGCATTCTTCGGTCCAAACGAAAGATACACCTTTCTTCATTAGTTGATTGAACGGTCTGTAAGTCTAGAGAGATTTAAGATGAATCTCCTTATGTACGCAAGCTGTCCATGGAATCCTCGTAGCTCTTTTAGGTTGCGTGGAGGACGCATCTCTTGAATGGCTTTGACTTTCTCGGGGTCAATGTGTATACCATTAGAAGTAATAACGAATTCGAGGAATTTGCCACTAGAGACTCCCAGGAATAACTTGGTGGGATTCATCTTAATTTGATGCTGGCGTATTAGATCGAAGATAGTTCTTAAGTCTTGGATGTGATCTTCCTTTAGATGACTTTGATAGCAATATCGTCAACATAGCATTCGACTGTCTTCTGTAAGTATTCGCAGAAGATAGTGCTCATGGCTCGCTAATAAGTTGCACCAGCATTCTTGAGACCAAACGGCATGATTGTGTAATAGTAGACCCCTAGAGGAGTGCAAAAAGATGTACGTTTTTCATCTTCGGTGTTCATCTTGATCTGATTATTTTCGAAGAATCTATCCATGAAAGACATTCACTCGAACCCGCAAGTGTTGTCGATCATGATATCCGTGATCGGAAGAGAAAACTCATCCTTGGGACAAGCTTCATTAAGGTCTCTAAAGTCGACGCAGACTCGAACCTTCCCTATTTTCTTTAGAACAGGGACAATGTTAGCCACCGAGTCTGGCTATTGTTCTTCTCTGACAAAGCCGCAAGCGATGAGCTTTCTGACTTTAGCTTCTATAGAGTCTATCATATGAGGTCAGAATCGACGCTTTTGTTGTTTGACTGGCCTAGCATTTGGCAAAATGACGAGCTAGTGGGTAGCGATCTGAGGATCTAATCTCGTTATATCTTCATAGCTCCAAGCGAATATGTCAATATATTTTCGAATGAGCTTAATCAGTTCTTATTTATCTGCTTCAGGAAGACTTTTGCTGATTAAGATTAGCCTTGGAGAAGTTTCATCTCTGACATCCACCTGGACTAAATAATCTTCACTAGGTGGTTCACGTTGCTCGAAACGAAGTTCCTATTAAGTATCCATCCTCTGTGCCCAAGGATCAGATTCACGGGCTTCAGCAAAGTTGTCGTCATCTTCTGAGAACTCAGCGGTCACCATATTGGAAAATAGGGTCACTCGATGGACGTGCTATATGCTGGTATCTGAATCACATAAGACGGAGTCAGAAGAGTTAGATTACTCCTCTTTGTCAGACTCAGAGGCATCTGGGGTCACGATCAACGTAGTGTAGCCTAACCCATGCTTTGTTTTGTTATAATATTTCCCTTTTGGAATAGGTATACGAACAAGAGTTTGCCTTTCCTTACCACACTTGAGGCTAGATTTAAAGTTGTAGTCCATCTTTTCGATGATGTTCTTCGATTGTTGACTGTAACGATGTAGTTGGAGTCGTCCATTATCGTCATTCTCAGCATCGCTATCGGATGTAGCCTTTTGATTCAATCCTTTGCTGAAGAGAATAGGATGTTCGTCCTTCTTGCGGAAGGGAACCAGAAAGAATAAAACTTATACTGATTCAAGTGATACATCATCGAAAAGAGGTTGAACTGCTCCTAATGTGAGGGGTTCAAAGTTATCCAGGATTTATAGATAACATCGAGTGTAATAATTGACATTAATATACTGTAAATGAGATGCTGCTTTATTGATAATTACATCATCATTAACAATGGTGCTCTTGGCCTTAGCCGATGGCATATAAAGATTGATAACAAGAGGAGGAGAAGGAGAAGGCTTGTTACAACGAAGGTCAATAACAAGAGGCTCAGAAGAGGTGAGCTCCCTATGCTCCATCTTTTTAGCAGGAGGATGCTTGATAGAAGGAGAGAGATTGATGGTCAATATATGAGACGATGAGGGACGAGAAGTGCGTCATTTGACAGGAATTACCAAGACGTCATCCGGACTTTCTTTTCGGTCTTCTTTGGTGTCCATGGCCAGCACGACTTTCATGAACTCCTCTTTGTACATTATGGAGTCAGTAAAATATGCTTCGACACCTCTGAAGGGATTAAGATCAGCCACTTCTTTCTGGACTTCTTCGTTGTCATCGACATACTTGAAGCATTGATGGAGAGTGGATGGCACGATGTTATGTTCGTGCAACCATGGTCTTCCCAATAAGACGTTGTAGTAGACATGATTGTCAATCACATAGAAGGTGACCTTTCGTACGAAGATTGCCAATTTGGACTTTTAGGCGAATCTTTCCTAATAGTTCGCTTCTTACGAAATTGAACCCCAGAATAGTCGTGATTGTCGTAGAGAGATTATGAACTGGGATCTTTAGCGCATCCAATAGAGTTTTTGGCATAATATAGAGTGCAGATCTTGGGTCGACTAGAATGCAATCGACCTTCATGGTATCGACATATCCCGTATAGTAGAGAGGTCGGTCATGTCGAGTGTCCTCCAGAAGCATATCATCTTGAGTGAAGGTGATATTGGGAGTCAACTCCATCATACTATGCCTGTGAGAATATGCCACGGGTTCTTCGTTCAGTCTCTTAAGATAGGCCAGACAAGCGTCAGCTTGCATCAAAGCTTCACTTAACGTCTCTCAGGTTTTCTTTAAGAGACAAAAGAGTTCAAAAATCGATAACCTTGCCGGAGTATTGGCTAGTTGAGCCAATATGTCAAAGTTATACGGCTTTTTAAGTCCAAAAGGTAGAGTTTTCTTTAATATTTTATCAAAGCAAATTGGATGTTTGCCTTTGTCAGTCGCTGTTGGTTTGGGAGGAACTGGTTTCGCTTGAGGCGATGACGCTGAAGGAACATTGACGGTAGGTAGAGAAGATGCTAGAGGGGCATCAGGGACTGGAGGAGGAGTGACTGGATTCACTTATCCCTCTGGATAGTCTCTGAGATAGAGCCACCCAGATCGGGTACCAGTCATGGCTTCTTCTTCTGGAACTGGTGCAAAGGAAACCATATTGCAGTTCTTCATCCGAGTCTTGCTTCTAGAAGACTTCTTTTGGAGAGATAAAGGATCTGTCCAGAATCCTATGCCAACATGGGACTGATTGTGTTGAAGACGTAGGGAAAGAGGTATAAGAGACCCTTTCTCGTCATTCAAGCCAGGGGCTTTCTGTAGATCATATCCCATCTTTGTCATCAGTTTGTGGTACTGTTGACTGTATAGATAGAATGCTGGCCGGTAATTGATTTCTGGCTTCGGTACTACCATTTTGGCGGAAGGAAGTGAAGTCACAGCTGGGATGAAGGTAGCATCCAAAGGTGGAAGATGACCAGCCAGTGACGTCATATGACATGACTTGTACTTGGTTGCCTTTCTTGACTTTGTTGAGGAAGCAGGTGTCTTTGATTCAAAGTCAGCAACTAAATCGGGGTGAATCCACATGATTTCCCCTTTGTCGGTTGATAGGGGTACAAGACCGTCACTTCGTGTTGGTGGAAGGTTAACGTTCTCTAGAGTAGCTTTTGGAATAGAGACGACTCCATCATGTACAAGTTGAGCAGGAAAGTTGCCAAATTGCAGAGAGACGATATTGGTAGTCATCATCTTTATATCTTGCTGAAGAGTGATTGCCTTGGCATTGATCAGTTCTTGGATCTTCCCTTTGACTACGTAACACGTCCTGGTTGGATGTCCTAATAACTTGTGATACACGTAGTATTTAGGATTGTCAGTCTTACCTACTTCATCCGGCTATTTTACTTTGGGCAGTTGAAGTTTGTTGCTTTTGATCAGACAATCAAATATTCTCATGATGTCGTCCTCGTCAAAGAAATATTCCTCCTTAGGATGCGGTGCTCTCTGTGGGGGTGCCATCGTTGCAGGTGTTAACTGACCCACATTGACAGCTAAAGCTTATTTGCCTTTGCGGTTGATCTGACGACCTCCATTGTTGGTTGTAGAATATTTATCTTTGTCAAGATTAGGCATCTGGATGCCAATCTGTTTGAATCTATCATCGCAGTCCTCAGCTGCCCTGGCACTTACTATAAAGGAGGCCTAGTCTTGGAATTGTGTAGGTCCGATCCACATGCTGACTATAGGTAACAAGTTTGATTTGCATGTATCAATAGTCAATGCATCTGGAGTTCCCAGAGGCATTTTGAGTGCCTCACGACGGAAGCGCTCGATGAAACGTTCAGCAGTTTCATTAGACCATTGTTTGATTTTAATGATGGCCGACATAGTCATGTCATTTGTTCCCTCATAGAATCATTCTAAGAATATTTGCTTGAATCCAATAAAAGATATTATGCAACCATCTGGCAAGCTATGATACCAGTCATAGGCCGCACCCGCCAAGTACCCGACGAATACTCTAGTGAGTAGAGCATCGTTCGGTTGGAGCTGATCAGTCATTACCTTAAAATGGTTGAGATACTAACTCGGAGATGAACTGTCGTCAAACAGCATGATTGTTGGTGGCTTATACTTAGGTGGAAATGGGACTTCCTTCCACTATACAAGATAAGGTTATTTGATTCCTATCTCCTGTAGACCATCCTTCTGCTTGAAGGCTTCGAACTGGTTACACAGAAGCTTCACCGTCTCAAAGGGATCTCCTGAGGCTTGGGGAGCAGTAGACTGATTTGATGTGTTAGGAGGCAGAATCGTATGATATGGACCACCCCCAGCACTAGACTAACTTGGAGTAGCCTGAGCTGGCATGGTAGCATTGTGAGAAGATTGTACCCCCAGACCAGTGTTGATAGGGGCAAATGCTGCTATGTGTTCCTGGGTTAGAATTGGATTTGTAACCGGTAGAACAGTACGCTGTGCTACGATCAGAACATGCATACTTACAACTATTTCAGCCGTGGTTTTCAAGTTAGTCTCTAACACAACAATCCTCTTCTCCTGACTGTCGGAGATGGATGCGTCTTGTTCTTTATTAGTGACATAGGCAGTCACTTCTCTGGCTACCGATGATGAATTGGTGGAAAAGAAATTCCGCTCAGAGCTCTCGTTATAGGCATCGAAGTCATGTAGGGAACTACCCCCAGAATGAGGAGTGGAAAGATTTCGTTGACTGATAAAATCTCGTTCAGAATCAGGAAGATTCCTTTGACCGATTGTTTCTTGGTCGGAAGGAAGATTCCTTTGACCAATTGTTTTTTATTCAGAAGGAAGATTCCTTTGATCGATTGAGTCTTGGTTAGAATAAAAAAGGATTTGTTTGACTGAGGACATCTCCAAGACTAGGCGAGGGAACATTCCTTCGACCGAGTAGGGATCGACCTCTTGATCTTGTATTTTGGTAGACCATGTTTGCCATAAAATATAAAACAACAGAACAATTATCGGAGGACTGGACTTTTACTTCACAATACAAACTCGCTTGTACAAAGAAAGCCTAGGGACGAAAACCTAGGTACAACAATCTAAGTACAATTTTTTATTTTAGATTCTGGGGGGTGACGATAGAGGCTCGGGAAAGCGACGGCAGCTCAGCCTTACTCCTTGGACGATCGGGTGCAGCCTTGGCTCTGTAGAAGAACTGCTGGGCGTTGATGAAGAAATGCTCTCTCTTCAGGCTGTTTGCCTCTATATGTCTCTCTCTGTATATCTCTCTATGTCTCTGTGTATGTCTCTATGTCTGTCTGTATTTTTTGCAAGGGAATGGCACCCTTCTATTTATAAGAGTGGGGGGGCCTCATTAGGGTTTGCAATGATTGCCCATTCTTGAAAGTCTGCGGCTAAGGATCACTGGATCTGGGCCGTTCATCGAGATTTGAGCAATAAATGTGATTGCATCAAATCTTTTATGGGTAATTAATGCTGATTGACATAAATCCTCCTGATTTGTCATGCCAACCTCGGATTCCTCGACACGTGTCATTAATTTGCTTGTTTGCCAATGATCTGATTTGATCCTAATATTTTATTGGAATTTGTTGAGGGATTTCGATCAATCTGATGCCACGTGCCATGCTATCATGCCACGTATCGTAACCGCAAGCTACAGCAGAAATCTGAGCCATAGGAAAGTTACTCCTCATTGGGCCTCATAAGGCTGGCTATGTGTCAAGGCTGCTTGAGAGTGGCCCCCTGACTATTTGAACCGCATGGTAATGATTTGAACCGTATGAGTGTGGATGACCGCATGGAGGTAGTCCTCGTGAGCCGCATGGGGATGGTCTTCGTGAGCCACATGGAGCTAGTCTTCGTGAGCCGCATGGGGCTAGTCTTCGTGAGCCGCATGGAGCTAGTCTTCGTGAGCCGCATGGGGCTAGTCTTCGTGAGCCGCATGGGGGAGCCTCCGGGCCGCATACGACTGTCCACGTGTCAAGGTCGCATGACAGTTTCTGACTCTCGGAGAATCGTGTCAGAGATTTTCTTCGCTTTCCGAGGAGTCCGTCATTATGAGGGAGTCATAATGATATCTTTGTGTCAGAACTGTCACCTTGTCAGAGCTGTCAGCCGTCAAATTATTTAATGCAGTAAAGGACAAACGAAAGAGCTGTTTGTAGGCCACGTGGCTCCTCTCTGAGCCGTATGGAACTTGTTTGAGCCGCATAGACGCTCGAGCCGCATGGATACTTGAGCCGCATGAACTCTCTGAGCCGTAGGGGACTTTCTGGCCGCATGGATCTTTCTTTATTCTTTTCCATGCTTCTACAAGACCCCCTTCAAAGTTTTTAATTTGCAAAATTGAAATACTTTGAATAAGAAGCATGGCCATGTATTCTTCTGGCCGCATATGATGTCTCGGCCGCATGGATGTCTCAGCCGCATGGATGTCTCGGTCGCATGGATGACTCGGCCGCATGGATGTTTCGGCCGTATTGAGTCAATCAGCCGCAGGGACTTTCGGGCCGTATATTTCTTTTCCATGTGTGTGCATCATTAATTGCCTCAAATTCGTTTTAGTGCCGTCTTTACGGGAGATCCCAAGGGTCAGCTCATTAAATCTTTGGATTTTATGCCCTGGTTGAATCTCCTTTATGAGAGAGGGAACGAAATCCAAGGAGTCGGTTTCGTCTTTTCCGAGGCAGTTATCAATCTACGTGTTTCCTCCCTCTCTTGTCCTCCTATAAATAAGAGGGGTTTGAGAGAGAAAACTTCTTTACTTCGAATTTTCCCTACTTTATTGTCATCTTCTTCTTTAATTATCAATGGCTCCCAAGAAGACCGTTGCGGCGAAGGGCAAGAAGGCGGCATCTTCGTCGAAGAAGACTGCCTCTACTTCAATCGCGACCGTTCCTCCGCCGACCGTCGTGCCCGCAGCTCACCCTGACATCCATCCTCCTATTGCTGGTAAGGACTTTATGTGGTTTTAAAGAACCCTAACTGCTATGGCTACGTCGTATGCTTTATGCACGAGCATTTATCTTCATGTGAGTCGCATGTTCGTCCTACGGTCGAGCCGCGAGCCGTATAAGAATAGCCACTGTGGCCGCATACGCGCTTCGCCAATGAAGCCGTATAAGCTATACCGAGCCGCATAAATTTTGCACACATTTTTCTGTCACGTGGTCCGCACAAACTTATCCGATCCCTGCGGGCCCTATGAAAGCACTGCCGCCTGACCCATCACTAAGTGGAGCCGCATGAATGTTCTTCTGAGCTTGAGGCGCATGAGGCTTCCGTAAGTTGGAGCCGCATAAGTGTTCTCCTGAGCCGCATGAGGCTTCAACAAGTTGGAGCCGTATAAGTGTTCTCCTGAGCCGCATGAGGCTTTGTTAAGTTGGAGCCGCATAAGCTCGAAAGCACCCATTAGTTCCTTTTTGTCCATCTTTTTAAATTATCTTTTTCTTTCTTCTTCTCAGTGAATTTGCCGGTTAATGCTGCTGGAGAGCTCCTGGTAGGCATCGCCCAAGCTGCTCTGGGCTATAGGTACGACCATATAGTCCAGCATATGGCAGACTAGTTTTCGAGTGACGAGCCTCCGGCAAGATCGAATGCCCTCAAGAATCAGCCTTTCTATTTTCTTAATGCTATGATGAACTCGGGGAAATTAGAAGGGGAATACTTGAAGCCCGTATTCTTCTTTGGAGACGCCTTGACTGTGAAGAACTGTCAGATTCTGAAGGTGTCAGAGAACTGGAGTTTTGTTTCTAACGGGATGGCGATCCGTATCCCCCAGATGGAGCATCTCTTCCCTTTATCTTGGTTCAATATGCTCCCACTGGACCGGAAGATGGAAGATTCTTTAACTCCTATCCGAAGTGGGATGTTTGTGGGAGACATCCATTATAACAACAGCCTGAAGTCGGTGTGTGCGGGCAAGGTGCACACCAGCCGTTCTGTAATGGGATTGGACCCGAGTACGTTCTTGAATGTGCCGGGTCCCAATTTCACATTTTCTACAGTCGACACTTTTATGAACCAACTTGCTCGAAAGGGCTCCTATCCCATTGGTCGGTTGATGCTTCCTAGCTGGATACATCCCATTCCCTCGTGGACCAACCTGTCTATGTGGATTTTGTGAAAGTATGAGGCCTTTCTGTGTGAGATTGGTCTTTACTATGCTATTCGGGCACCAGCCATGGCTTGCCTATAAACAAAAGATTGTTTATATCTCTGCTGGAGATGTACAATCGCCGTATGGGGACCTTCTATACGCTCGTAGGGGAAATGGGGCTTGCGCTCCATGAAATGCATACGATCTCCAAGCTTCCTTGGGGGGATGAAGCTTTTGAGGCGTATACTCCCACGAACGAGGAGTTCAAAGAGTTGGAAAGGCGATATACAGGCTTCGTGGATTTTTATCAAGAGATATTGTGCCATTATAGCACATGTCATCAAATAGCCAAAAAAGAGAACAGCTCGGAAGGGAATGCCCCTTATACCAAGGACTGGGTGCGCTATCTCTTCACGATGGATGCCTCAGGTCAAGTTACTCCCTGCCGTCCTCAAACCCGGGAGGCGGTAAAAGCCTTAGTGTGGTCAGCTAAGAGGGTGGCCACCTCTAGTGACGGATTCGGGAGTCAGACCGACTCTTTCGATTATTTTTATCAGAACACCCAAGAGTTGTCGGAGAAGGCGCTCCTGGCGGGATTCTTAATGATATGGCTGCGAAACTGTGTAGTCTCGGGCGGAGCAGGTTCCATCGAGAGGATCAGTCGCAATTTCATCCTTCCGGCTGTGAAGTTAGTTTTACGAGTCCGGCAGGCTCTCCTTCCGGCCATGGTGTGCAGCATACACCGTGGCCTTCGTAGTTTCACATCCAAGGTTATTGCTCGCGATGTGACGAAAGATTTTGAACGGACCGAGCTGTCCTATCATTATTTGATGTGGTGGCTGTTGATGCATTAGCCGTCTTTGATAAGACCGTGCTCTGAAGACGGCGTAACTGATGACGATGCTTTTATCTTCCGCTATCGTAATGAGTATTGGAAATTTGAGACCATGCGTGCTTGCCGGATGGCACTGGCGAGGGCGGACATGTACAACATTTTCATATATGTCCCTCGTTTTACTAATGAGGAAATAGCGGCTGTCCATCTTGACGGTATTGGGCCCCCTCAACTTCTGGATGGCCAGATGCTTCTGTGGCTGCGAAATATCTGCCCCGCTCATCTGGTGTATCGCAACCGTACAACTATCTTTCTGGAGCCCTATCTGCCTAGCAGGTTCGCCCGGCAGTTTGGATATAGTCAGCTTTTTCTAGACAGTCCCAGGTCTTGTCTGGGCTTTGAAGGTAGCCTTCTAGACGGCATCCAGGCCTGGCATTACTATGACACATTCCATACCCGTACCATTTTCTCAGTTCCCGCTATCAAGGCGTCAGTAGATATCTTGCATATGGAGGCTCTGTACCACGTCATGGCGAACAAGCCCCCTGTCGGTTTTAATCCAGGTACCAGTTTCATCGTTGGTATTGGCCTGGATGAGGGTTCCCAGGCGGCCAAGATAAGGAAGAGGAAGAACAGAGTCGAGGTACCGGATTCGGACTCCGATGCTGCAGATGATGAAGGTGACGAGCCTGATGGAGATGACTCTTCCTTTTCGGTGGCAGATGTAGGGGTGGATCAGCCGCATGTTTTGTCAGATGAGATGGTGGTAGATCAGCCATCCGTTGCACCCGGCCCTGTACAAAAGCGTAGCAGGCAACTTTCTTTTGTCGGCGGTATTCTTCGCTCTCGAAAACTGGCTGCGACCAGACACCGCGGGCTAACTATAAAGGAAAGAGGCAAAGAAATTGACCCTGCATCAGAGGTGAATAAGTTACTACCGGTCCTTCCTTTCTTCTAGCTTTGATTTTAATCATCATTTTTCCCTCTTGTAGGCGTCAGAAGAAGAGGACTCTTGAGTAGCCGAGATCGTGACTCGGGATGACGGGGGCTCCAGAGAGCCTGCCTCTGAAATTGCTGAATTTTGTCCAAATGATGCTGATCAGGTTGCCTCTTCCTCTGAGGTGGCTGGGTCAGAGGAGCTGGCCAAATTTAATTTGGAGATCGCGGGTGAGGAGACCCTGCCAACTGCGAACGAGCTGCAGCCTCGATGCTCCTCTCCCGGTAAGATAAGTCGAATCTTAACTTGCGAGGAGGCCTATCTGCTCTATGATCACATCCTTCGGGTCACGTCGATTGATCATTGTCATGGACATGCAGGTCCTGTCTCTCCTGTGTCGAGGATGGACCTTGTTGAGACAGACTCTGTCGAAGAGGCACTGGCGGAGAGGGGCGTACCTCCTCCCCCTCCGGCTCGTCTTGATGGTCCTCTTGCGGGCTCGAGTTCGGCAAGTCAGGTGATAGGACAATCGGGGCTGGGGACGATGGTCGTCGTGTCTTTCTCTGCTCGGGCGGCCCAGAGAGTCGACCTCTTTGCCATACCAAGCGTTCAGGCTCTTCGGGTGGCAGAGGAAGAGCTAGCCGCTATCCGTGCATCGTTCTGCTCGAAAGTTGCTCCCCTGGTGGCAAGTTCTAGCACCACTCCTACGATGCTACCGGCCATGTTTCCTCTGACACCGTCCTCTACAGAGGTCCTGGACGAAGTGTTAGAGGACGTGGTTGACGGCTTTCATCGTAACTTGAAAAGGGGGATAGAAGCTGCTGTAGACAGAGGGACCTCTTTCGTCTTGGCCCGGCAATGCACCCAGGGTCAAATTGATATCCTTAAGGCCCTTCCTGGTGGGACAGGGGTGGCTGCACTCCTGGAGGCAAAATTACTGGAGACTGATCAACTGGTGGCCCAGCATCAGGGACTGCGGCAGGTTGAAGGCGTGGGCTGCTTAGATCAGGAGCGTGGCTCCCTCCCAACTGCTACAGAGAAGGCGAGGGCTGCTTAGGATAAAACCCGGCCGGCCATACTGGAGGATCTCCGCACTCTGTCTGATCGCTATGATCAATTAGGCCATGAGAGTGAAGATGTTACAGCTCGGGAAGCGATTGCCTCCCGTGGGATTACTGAAACACGGAAGCAGATCCTTGAGCTCCAAAAGAAGTTAACTTTCTTTGAGTCTGAGCTTGAGGCCGCCCGGATCGACAGAGGGCTGATTATCCAGGAAGCTGATAACGTCAATAAAGCTTCGGCTGACTTGGAAGTGGCTCTGAAGAGGTTGGACGATGACTGGCGGACACTCAAGAACATGGAAAATGGGGAGCAGTTGTCCCAGGAGGCTGAGCGCAGGGCTAGACAGAGGCTTGAGCGGGGTACTGCCTTGATGAGAAACCGCCTCTTGGAGTTGTGTAATACCGAACTATAGTCGGCCTTTTTCTCGTTTTGTTCCTGTTTTCCTTTTCTTTCTTTTCTTCGAGAGGGACGTGGTCCCAAAACATGTAATACTTTTTTTTGTCTTTCAAATAAAGAGTACTTTCCATTCTTTCCTTTATTTGTATTGCTTGTTGTGCCTGTGGTATTGTGGTGATGTTTGCTACGCATGGGGGACTTGTTTCTGGACCTGTTACCCCTGGCATATCTTGGGTTTAGGTACGGATAACAAGTTTGATTGAGGATACCTATAACAGTTCCACGGCAAGGTGGTCGTGGGTGTTCGGGGTATCGGAAGATAGAATGCCATGGAGTAGCTGGGCTTCCGGGGCATGATGAGGGATGGTGGGCCTGTACTAAGAGACTTAGCAAAGGATATTTATGGGCCTATTACCCTTGGCGTACCCTGGTTCAGGGTACGGATAATAAGACGAGAGAGGACCAACATACTTACTCAGAGGTAATGAGGACATGGTAAGTACGGAGGTTTTACCGTGGAGTCTTCCTACTCAGAGGTAATGAGGACATGGCAGGAGTGGACTCAGCGGGGAATATTTGTGGACCTATTATACTTGGTGTACTCCAGTTGTGGGTACAGATAATAAGTCAAAAGGTAATCATCATACTTACTCAGAGGTAATGAGGACATGGCAAGTACGAAGGTTTCTTCGACGGAGCCTTCCCATTCAGAGGTAATGAGGACATGACAGGAGTGGGCTCAATGAAGGAGGGTACATAGAATGACTCAGAGGTGATGAGGACATGGAAGTTCTATGTAAGGGGTAATTTGTTTTTGGCGGAAGTGAAACGACTCAGAGGTAATGAGGACATGGCCATTTTGGAAATTTGTGGATCGGTTACCCTTTTTGTGCACTGGGAGTGCGGGTAGTGGATCATGAGAGAGGATCTCTTCCAGGAAGAAAGTTCAGAGGTATGGTCATACATGACTTACTATCTGAAAGAGTGACCGGAATGTGAGTTCAAAGGCACCAGCGGGTACATGACTCGATAATCTTGAATATTGTGAATACGAGTTCAACGGCACCACCGGATACATAACTCGATAATCTGGAATATGGTGGAAGTGAGTTCAGCGGCACCTAGCGGGTACATAACTCCATGATCTGGAATATGGTGGAAGTGAGTTCAGCGGCACCAGAGGGTACGTAACTCAATAATTCAATAATCTGGAATATGGTAGAAGTGAGTTCAGCGTCACCAGCGGGTACATAACTCAATGATCTGGAATGTGTCGTCTAAACATAATATTTCTACAGGAACTTGCTATTGACGGGCAACATGAGCAAGTCTCCATTTTGTTTTGCGAGGCGGTAAGCACCGTTGGATAATATAGCCTCAATGATGAATGGACCTTCCCATTTTGGCTAGAACTTGCCAGCGGTCTTGTGAGTCATGACCATCGGCCGCCGGACTGCTAGAACGAGATCGCCCACTTGGAATATTCTGATTTTAACCTTCTTGTTGAAGACTCCAGAGATGCGTGCTTGGTATAGCTCGATTCTTTGCTGAGCCAAGAGGCGCTTTTCATCTAAGGCCTCTAACTCTTGTAGTCGGCATCGGTAGTTATCATCTATCATCAATTAATAAGTGAAGGTGACGCAGAGTGAGGGTATTTGAGTCTCCAATGGAAGAACTGCCTCACTTCCGTACACCAGGGGGAATGGTGTGTTCCCTGTGGCCGTTCGGACTGTGGTACAGTATGCCCATAAGCATTCACCAAGCTTCTCGTTCCAGTCGCGTTTGTTGGACGATACAAACTTCTTGAGTAGTTTGATGATTGTTTTGTTGAATGCTTCTGCCAACCCGTTCACTGCTGGATTGTATGGCATTGAAGCGATATTCTGGATCCGGTGCTTGTCGTAGAACCGATAGAAGGCATTGCTTGCAAACTGCGGACCATTATCGTGGATGATCTTTTGGGGCAATCCAAAGTTGTAGATGACGTGATGCTTAAGGAAGCTGATCGCATTTGAAGTCTTTACTTCTGCAAGCGGGATAGCTTCCGCCCATTTAGAGAAATAATCTTTGATTGCGAGTATGAAGCGATGTCCTCAGAAGGAAGGTGGAGTAATCGGACCGATGATATCCATTCCCCATGCTTCGAACGGCCAGGACGCTATTGTCGGATATAGAAATTCGGATGGTTGGTGAATGAAGTCCGCGTGGACTTGGCAGGCTTTGCACTTTCTCACATAGTCTATCGTATCTGCTACCATCGTGGGACAGTAGTAGCCCATTCGGCGAAGACGGTCTTGCAATTTAGGGCCAGGCTGATGGGCTCCACAGACACCGTCATGAGCTTCGCGTACGGCTTCTTTGGCTTCTGTGTTTGACAGACACCGAAGCAGTAATCCATCATAGGATCAGCGATACAACATTTTTGTCTCTGTATCATAGAAGAATCTGAGAGAACGCCGTCTGATGGAGGTGGCTTCTTTTGGGTTCTCGGGCAGGATATCGTAGACGATGAAGTCAATGAACGATTGTCTCCAATCTGGGACATCGTCGATTTTCTGGGCGGAATTACTTGCCACGAATTGAACGTTGTTTTTGGTGCAGACCAGCTCGTGGCCTATCACATCTACCGATTGATGAGTATGATTTGGCACTACTAGGGAAGCGGCCAGGCCGGCTAAGGCATCGGCTTCGATATTTCAGAGTCTGGGAACAAGCTCGATGAAGAACCCCTCGAACGACGAGATGATGTCGATCGCTATTTGGTGATAGGGGATCACGTCTTCGTGGCAGACTTCGTATGAGCCCCGGATTTGATTGACGATTAACTGAAAATTGCTGTATGCTTCAAGATATTCTACCCCCAGCACCCATGCAAGTTAGAGGCCAATGACCAATGCATTATATTCGGCCACATTGTTAGAGCAGGGTTCTGTGAGAGAGTAAGCGCGATTGATCACCAATCCGGAAGGAGAAACCAGCACCACCCCGACTCCGACGACGATGCTGTCCTTGGGTCCAGTTCTCGAAGCACCGTCGAAGAACATTCGCCATATATCATCGTGAGAGGTTGCATGCGAGTCGGCGACCTCATCTGGGATCTCTTTATATATTCTGGATGACTCCGAGCCCGGGTGGGCTGCCAAAAAGTCTGGCAGGACTTGACCTTTGACAGCCTTTTACGGGACGAAGATCATATGATAAGGGGACAGCAATATTGCCCATGTAGCGAGGCGAGAGCTGAGTGCTCTTGGTTTAGTCATGAGGACCCTGAGAGGGTTGACTCGTGAGATCACATGTATGGTTTATCCAATGACATAGTGTCGCGTCTTCTGAATGCGAACACCAAGGCAAGTCATTCCTTCTCCACAGCGGTGTATCGGTGCTCTGGCCCAATCGTCATTCGGCTAAGATAATATATGGCTTGCTCATGGCCTGCATCATTGTTTTATGCCAGCAGAGCCCCGAAGGAATGTTTCATTGCTCGTACGTAGAGCATGAATAGTTTTCCAGCAATCGGGGCCACCAGGACTGGAGGGTTCGACAAATATTCTTTGATGCTGTCGAAGGCCTACTGACATTCTTCGTCCCATACGAATGAGACGCTTTTCTTCATGAGATAGGTAATGGTCGACATCGCCCGAAGAGTTAGAAATGAACCTCCTGATGTAAGCTAGCCTTCCTTAAAGGCCTCTGAGTTCGTGGAGATTTCTCGGGGGACCCATCTCCATGATTGCCTTTGTCTTCTAAGGGTCTACATGGATACCCTGGGCGGTGATGATAAACCCAAGAACTTTCTGCTGGATACGCCCAGGAAGGATTTTGTGGGATTCATCTTCAGATTGTGCGCTCGCATAAGGTCGAATACCGTCCTCAGATCCTGCAGATGGTCTCCCTTACAGCGACTCTTGACGGCGATGTCATCAATATAGCACTCTATCGCCTTACGTAAGTGGTCTCCGAAGATGATACTCATGGCTCTTTGATATGTGGTGCTGGCATTCTTCAAACCGAAAGGCATGACTGTGTAACAGTATGTGCCAATCGGTGTTCGAAATGATGTATGATTTTTGTCGTCAAGAGACATCTTGATTTGGTTGTACCCCGAGAAGCCATCCATGAATGACATACGTTTGAAGCCGCATGTGTTGTCGATCATGATGTCTGTGATAGGGAAAAGGAATTTGTCTTTGGGACATGCCTCGTTCAGATTACGGAAGTCGATGCAGATTCGAATCTTCCCATTCTTCTTGAGGACTGGTACTATGTTGGCGACCCAATCTGAATGTTGTTTCTCACGAATGAAGCCGCTGGCTATTAGTTTGTTGACTTCGGCTTCGATCGCATCCATGATGTCTGGGCGGAAGCGTCGCTGTTGTTGCTTGACTGGCTTTTTATCCGGCCGAATGTTGAGTTTGTGAAGAGCAATATCAGGATTTTAACCTCGGCATGTCTTCATAGCTCCAAGCGAACACATCAATATATTTTTTGACAAGTTCTAGCAGCGATTCTCGCTCTTCGTCTGTTAGGCTTTTACTGACGAAGATTGGCTTTGTAGAAGATTCGCTGTCGAGGTCGACCTGTATAACTTCATCTTCAGTAGGAGGTTCTCTCTGTTCGAACCGCTTTTCCCATTGTGCATCCAACTGTTGGGCCCACGGCTCTAACTCGAGGATTTCTGGAATGTCTTCATCTTCTTCATAAGCGTCGGTGAATGCCATGTTGACTTGACAGGACTTGTCTGAATACGTCTCCGATGCTGGTATCCGAGTCAGAAGTTAGTGACCCGGTTGAATGTGAATGCCAGTCACATTTCTCATCTGAACTTTTAGGGGCCGTTGTGGGCGTAACATACCCTAATCCACATCGGGTCTTGCTATAGTAGTCCCGTGGTTTGCCAGCCGGGACTGGTGGCTTCAAAGGTAATCGTCGCCCGGTGTCGTAGTTCAAGCCTGGCGTAGTCTATAGATCATACCCCTGTTTTTGTATGAGATATTTGGATTGGGGGCTATAAAGATACAGAGGCAGTCTCCCGGCATCTGATTCAAGGTCGACTTCTTCTACGGTGAAGGGTTGCGGATCGTCCTTCCGGCCGAAGATGATTGGATGGTCCCCTCCCTCGATTATGCAGTAAGCATCTTCCACTGGAGTAAGCTGGATTGCGGTGTACACATTTGTCACCTGTGTGTGTAGGTGAGTGCCTATTCCGTGTTCCATAGCATACTTTGTACAAAGCTTATTAAGCTCGAGGTAGTTCAAAGATAGCCCTTTATTGATGAAGTAAGGTATCTTTTCTAGCGGGATTACATCATCTGCGGAGGGAACATTAGTGTGGGCAGCCACATACTTGGCTAGCTCCGGTTCCTCTTCGGCTACCTCCTATATAAATAAAGCCTGAGAGGACGACCTGGGCTGCTTGATCGTCAAGGGTTCAGCTGGTAGAGCAGAGCGTGGAGTTGTTGGCAGACTAGCGACCCCCAGTCTGGTATCCGATGCTGGGCGGGGAGTGGTTGGTTCGCTAGAAGTTCCAGACCTTGTATCGGGGTGACGACCCTTCTCGGGAAGGCGTATCGTCATTGGCTTGTTGGAGGGATTGAGCTTCTCCGTTTGCGGCTGGCCGACTCTCGGCATCCTGATTGTCAGTGGCTCAGTTGTGAGACTTGGCACTTGGCCAGACCTTGGCAACCGGATTATCATCTGCTCTTCTTGTGCCGAGAGGCTGATTGCGTCCTTACGCAGAGTGGCTGTAAGGGGTACGGACTTGCCAGGTTTGCGAGCTTGGAGGTGGATCGTCAGAGGTTCTTCTGATCCTGTGGCTGTCTCGGTACGAGCTTGCATATCTCCTTCATTAAGGTGCTGTAGAAGCATGAAAAATAAGGAGAAAAATAGTCCACGCGGCCAAAAAGCCTTATGCGGCTCGGAGGGCCCATGAGTCCCATACGGCTCAAGCACATAGGCAGTTCGAGTAAACTCATGCGGCTCAGAGAGAAAGGCCAACGTGGCATTCAAAACAGCTGTACCCAACGACGCATTTAATCCTCTAACGACTGACAGCTGACAGATGACAGACCTGACATAAAGTTGTCATAATGAGTGGCGCTGCCTGCCAAGTTCGGGAATAAGGAAAATCTCCAAAATGGCGCTGTCTACCAAGTTTCGAGGCAAGCTTATGCGGCCAGAATAAGATGAGTTCATGCGGCCAGTACAGAAAAACCTATGCGGTTCAACCATAAAGGTCCCCCATGCGGCTCGGCCAAGAAGGAACCCATGCGGCTCGGCTATGAATACTCTCTGGCGGCTCAACCATGAAGACTCCCTTGCAGCTCGGTCATGAACATATTCATGCGGCTCGGTCATGACAACCTTCATGCGGTTCGAGTATAGAGACTATTCATGCGGCTCGGTCATGAAACCTTTTATGCGGCTCAGTCATGACGACCTTCATGCGGCCCAAATATGAACCCTTCTCATGCGGCTCAACAACGATGACAGAATACGTGTCCTAATGGTAATCAAATTTTGGGTCTGATCCCAATGATTTGGGACACGTGGCAAGAGAATGAATTAAATGGATTCATTCAGATTTGCAGATATCAGCAAATCATCATGATGGAGATTTATTGTAATCAACATTAATGACTGACATGATTTGGCATAATCCTCAATAATGGCCCAGATCCATCGCGCCCAAGATTAATGGCCCCGATTGATTACTTATCAGGCCGCCGCCACTTTGAAAGTGGGCAATCATTGCAAACCCTAATGATGCCCCCCACTATTATAAATAGCAGGGTGCCATTCCCTTGCAAAAAGAGATACATACTGAGAGAGAGAGATACGCACAAACAGAGAGACACTCCTCTCAATAATCAGAGAGAAAAATCTACAGAGATCAATCCCGAGAGGGAGAAGCCAGAAGAGCAATACGAGGAGAGCAAGAAGAGCATTTCTTCCAACGCCAAGCAATCTTCTGGAGCCAAGGCTGTATACCGATCGACCAAGGAGTAAGGCAGAGGTGTCGTTGCTTTCTCGAGCCTCTATCGTCACCCCCCCAGAATTTAAAATAAACAATTGTACTTAGATTGTTGTACCTAGGTTTTCGTCCCTAGGCTTTCTTTGTACAAGCGAGTTTGTAACGTGAAGTAAAAGTCCGGTCCTCCGATAATTGTTCTGTTCTTTTATATTTCATGGCAAACACGATGGCGACTCTGCTGGGGAAAAACTTCTCCACGGATGAGGAGTTGGTAACGTAATCGGATACAGCCAAGCTTGGCTCCACGAAACAGAAGATGGTCGCCCGGTTCGACCAACAGGCGTTCGAAGAAACGCTCTCCGACAAGAGCGCTGGCCCATCCAGAAGCGAGCCCGCACGAAGAAGGCCCGCAAGGAGTGGAGACCCCGATCCTTCGTTCCTACTAAAGCTCTTGCAGAGATACCCTCTGTTGCTCAAGACGGTGGAAAAGACTCTCCCGCGGCCCCACTTCAGATCATAGACGACTCTATTGTCCCCAAGTCCGGCAGAAGAAAATATTATGATGCTAGACTTGCAGGGGCAAAGAGGAACTCTATGCGATCCAGCCGCATAAGGGTTCTAGCCGCATGGAGAAAGCCTATGCGGTTACATCCGCGAACCGCAGGAAGAAAAATCACGCGGCCACATCCGTCAGCCGAATAGCTTATGCGGCTACAGTTGCCAACCGCATGGGCGAAGCTTATGCGGCTACTAAAGTCAATCGCTTGGAGAAAACCCATGCGGCCACAATTGCCAATCGCATGCGGCCAGCCTGCACGGTCGTGACTCCTAGTCGCACAAGGATAACCCATCCGACAGCTAAAGACAGTCGCATACAGACAGCCTACACGGTTCCCAATCCTAGCCGTATAGCGGTTGTTCCACGCTTCTCTCAATCATTCTTCGACCGTCTCTCATGCGGTCCTGACCCTGATGACTCTCTGGATGATAAGCCAGATTCTGTGATATTCAACTTGGACTCTTCCTATTACGCACCCGCGAGTGCTAAAAGAAAGAAGTCTAGGGCAACGCAGGCCCATCAAGCCCAGTCAGCTGCCCCAACCTCTGACTATCAGTATAAACTCCCATAATTTACACTAATTTTATTTTTATAGTTATTTATATTTGTTATAAAATTTTATTATTTTATGAATTTATTATTTTAGTTTAGTAGTATAATTAAAGAACGAGTATGTATTATGTGTGTGCATGTTTGAAATTGCTATTAACTATAGTCTAATATAAAATCTATGAAATTTTAGATCTTTATTGATAAATTCCTTATATTTTTCTTGCATAGGAAAATGGATTTAAAATGGATTGAGCATATAGTTGAGGATACATCAATATATATATAAGTATATATATAGATATAAATCTCTAGTAATAGAAAACACAAGAATTTATTAATAATTATTTATTAATAAATTCCTTAAATCTCTAGTAATAAAAACACAAAATTTATTAGTAATTCTTTAGTAATAAATTCCTTAAATCCCTAGTAATAGAAAACACAAGAATTTATTAATAATTCTTTATTAATAAATTCCTTAAATCTTGTAAAAAAAATATATATAAAGTAGAAATTGAGCCCGGCCCACACCCCAGCAAAGGGGGCCGGCCAGGCTAAATGTTTAGCATTAGAATTTTTTATGCGTTAAAAAAAAAAAAGGAAAATGGGGCCCGGCCACACCCAGCAAGGGGGGCGCGGGCCAGGCTTGGTTACTGTCAACCCTTAACAAATGGTAAAAAAAAAAAAGAGATATGCTTGGTGGTCGGCCCCACCATGAGCAACCGACCACCTAAGACCATTAGCTGCTAACAGCAGCTACATAGCTACATATATTAAAGGGGGGTGGGGTGGTAACGACCTTGCTTTCTTTTTATAGTATTGCAACCCGACCCACTTATATACCAAAGGTAACTCGCAGCAGCCGCAAATCCCAAACCCTAATCTCCTCTCTCCTTCTTCCTCCACCCTCATCCACCTCTCTCCGGCGAGCGCACTCAGCGTCGTACGCCGCAACGCAGCCACGCGACAGCAGTCCGCGACGATGACATCAACAAACAACAAGAACAGTTTTGAACAACGAGGTATCCAACTTCACCACGCGATTTCTCTTCCAATTCTATCTTGTTTTCGATTTTCTAAATTCGTGTAGAAAGCCCTCATGACCCTCTTCAAGATCCCCCAGGTGGATTTAGACATGGCCATCCAACTTGCTCGAAAAATCGAGACGAAGTTGGAGAAAAACCCACTTTTCTGATTTCTAAAAACTGTTTCGAAACGCCAACTTGTCGGCCACTTTTCTCACTGTTCATTAACCTTTTGTAAAAACTAATTGAACACGTTTGAAGACAACATAACCACGATGGAAACGTAACTGGTAGATTAGTATTTTGATTTATGTGCGTGTATTAATCCCATGTTAAACTTGTGAGGAAAACTGTTTTCTAAAATATTAATTTCTGAAATTTTTGTCCGATACGACGTCGCCCCGACAAATCGGGCGACGTGGTCGCGCGTTATATGCATCGAAAGGCGCGTATGGACGTTGCGGATATGTGGGAACTGACGGAACTCAGTTTCGTCGCGTGTGTGCGACGAAATCAACGTGTATCCGTCAAAACACCCCCGTATCGGCGTTTTGCAAACTTGTCCATAACTTTGTGTACAGTCGTCGAATCGAGACAAAACTTGCGCCAACAGTTTTGGATCGAAATTCTGGTCCTGCATGCCAAGTTTGGTTTGATTCTGAGAAGGTCGAATCGGGACCCACTTTTGGCGGGCCCACAACCCACTCAAACGGGCGATTTTGTACACGGCTCCTCGGAATCCAAAACTGGACATACCGTTGAGTTCCTCTCCTCAAACTGAAACCGTAGACATATATTTTGACGACTTTAGAGACCGTAGACTTCGGCACGCGTTTCTGTGCAAAGCGGGTCCAACGGCGGACATCGTTTTGACCCGAAATTACGATTTTGCCCCTGCTCCAGAATCTGATTTTTTGACAGGCGTTTCCTAGGTATATCTTCTTCACCGAGACCATTTTTGATGTTTGTTTCAGAGTTTGGAGTCATCTGTTATTTGTGAGTTTTTGGTGCGGACACTTGCTACTTTTGGGACTTGCCACTTTGTACCACCAGGCAAGATACCTTGCCACCTTACTCTGTGATTTATTATACTTCTTATTTTCAGTTGTTATTTTTTAGCATTTTTGTTACTTGATATTTAAACTGTGCGTCCAAGTCACACTTGGGTGCAAGCGACTCTATCGGTCGTTTTTCTCGCTTTATTTATTTCTCTTGCATTGACTTAGTCTAGTGACCACCCATTGATGTTGAGGTATTGGTATATCTCATACGGCCTTGACATTTGTTGTATCACGTGAGGTGAGTCACATGTAGGACACGTATCCGCGTAGTCGGCTGGCCACCGATACGTATGGAGCGTGCGACGGATAGGGGTAACTGCCAATAGATTTGCATGCTAGAAGACTTGGCGGTTACTAGAGGTACATACGAGTCATGGATGTGACTCTAATAGGCATTGGGTGGGAAGAACATTTCCTTAACGTATGGTCATATATGCACTGTCCTGATTGCCGGTTATCTCCAATGGGAGGTACAGTCCTGCTAGCCGGTTATCTCCAGTAGGAGGTGCGGTCCTGATTGTCGGTTATCTCCAGTGGGAGATACGGTCCTGAATCCTGATCTTCCTGATCCTGCCCATGCGTCAAAGGTTTGTTCTTATTTCATTATCACTGTAGACTGGTTAGGCATGGTTAGGCACCTGATTGCATACATATTTCTTTCTTTATATTATATATCACAGTTATTATGGCATGGTGTTTTTTGTATCTTGTTACGTCCCTCTGAGGACCTAGTTATCTTTCCAGGATTAGACGACTTCCCACAGGAGTACGGAGCAGCTCTGGATCCAGCTTACATTGCTACCGAGTCAGTTCCTACTGATTTCTAGTCTATTCTTATTTGAGACATTAGTGGACATCATTTTTACATCTCTTTTCTTTCTATTTTGTGGAGGTTAGACTCCGATCTTGTGAGACTATTTTTCATAGCTGTTTGGAGTGAGCATGTTCACCCGGCTATCTTTTGATACTCTTATTTATTATTTGGACTCTATATTCTTCTGTGTTGAGCTGTGATGAGATTAGATTATGTTATTCTGGCCTGTGATTATTTTATTTACAGCTTATGTACATATATGAGGATTCCATATATTGGAGTATTCTTCGTATATGTGCAGCTGGCATGTTCACGTTCTTGGTCCTATATATTATGGGACTGGGGCGTTACATGTTTTTGTGGTGGCCCATGCAGGTCAGAGTATATTGTTGGATTACATGACTGTGCCCAACAAGCCTGCATATAGGAATAGAATTATCTCATCCAGAACTACTACTATCTCTTGACTTCCAATCTTTTTGAAACTTCCTTGATTATTCGATTTACTTCATATCTAATCTTTCCTAATATCAACTTATCTTCCTCGTGCCAACAGTATGAATCTACGAAGCGGACGCACTTCTGCCTTGGCCCTCACATCTGGTGAGGAGATTACTCCGGAGGGACAGAATCCTCCCATGACTCCAGCGACACCATACCAGCCAGGACTGTCACAGCCTACTACGATGCCGACGACGGAGTACCCAGAGGTCACAGCGCCCCCAGGCAGCCAGGCTGGACAGACTACTACCATGCACCGGGAGGGAATATACCACTGCCTCCACCACCACCATTCCCTCAGCAGTTTCCTCCACAGTCGGGACCTCAGATCCCTCCTCTACCGACTGATGGGAGACCTACTACTCAGTTTATGTATGCCATGATGCAGGCTCAGTGGCAGCAGACTGAGCTGATGAGACAGACGATGATGGCAGCTATGGCTAGACCCCCACCACCACCTCCAGTACCAGCACCAGTACCGGCTCTGCATCCCTATGAAGGCTCTATCAAAGATTTCACAGATATGAACCCCAAGGCCTTTAGAGGGACGGAGAAGCCATTAGAGGTGTCACAGTAGCTTATTAGCACCGAGAAGCTACTGAAGGCATCCCAGTTGCCAGCTCGAAATTGGATGACAGCAGTGGACCTACTGTTAGAAGACAATGCTCACCACTGGTGGAAGGCGGAAGAGAGACGATTAGGCACTGGGATCATTTGGAAGCAGTTCTATGATGCATTTTATGAAAGATTCTTCCCTATTCATGTTCGAGATGGCCTATACGACCAGTTCCTTCATCTGAAGCAAGGGAATATGACAGTTGATGAGTATGACTCGGAGTTGAATCGCCTGAGTCGATTTGGTGTGGGATTGATTCCAACAGAGTTAGAGAAGGCGAGGAGATTTTACCAAGTGCTTGCACCAGAGCTCAAGTCTTATACGACTACTCAGTCTCGAGTCTCCCATTCAGCTGTCTTGGAAGAAGCTCGTGCTCAGGAGATTCTTCGCAAGGAGGAGCAGCGGACCCCGAGATGCCATACACTGGCAGCTACACCTACGAGATCGACACAGAGTGGACCTATCAGAAGGGCGACAGGACAACAGCATGAGAGGTCTGCACCTTATCAGAAGCCTATTTGCAATTTCTGTGGAAAGCCAGGGCATCTCCAAAAAGACTGCAGAACTCGACTTGGAGCATGTTTGAGATGTGGCTCGTTACAACACAAGGTGAGAGAGTGTCCAGAGCAGCAGTCACTAGTTTATGCCCAGCAGACCCCGAGACCGACAGTTACAGCACTACTAGCACCCGGGCTAGTAGCAGGATCACCTAGCCTACCATTACTTCCCCAGCCAGTACAGCACGACAGGACTAGAGCTCGGGACCTCAGTCAGAACTATGGACAGGCCTTCTCGCTGGCAGTGGAGAATGTGGGAGTAGAAGGAGAAGTCATAGCAGGTATGGTTTTAATTGTAATATTACCTATTATCATAAGAACCATACCCCATAGTTTAGTCTAGGCCATAGAAATCAGACTGTAGAAAGTTTGGATAAGCACGAACACCGGACACAGCTTGGATTCTTGAACAAATTATGTTTTCCTTCCAATCACCCATCCCGCGTACATACTTTGACCACATTGACTAACACCGTAATAGTATAACCTAGATTTTGCAAGCTTATTCTTCATCGAGCTTGATCATGACATGATTTATTGGGTGCGCACCCACTAATATATTTTCTAATCAGAACCGGTGCATGATGGTCTGATCAACCTAGTGCGTTTTGGTCCGCCTTCACATATTATTCTACGTGGATGAAGACATAGTCAAACTCGTCCCCGGAGCCTCATCCGCGACCGCCTTGATAATTCCCCTTTGAATTATTTCATAGCCCATGGGCCTCGTACTCGTGCTCAATAGCCTCGTCTATGAATTCTTTATGGACCTTATCATTCACTTATTTTTAGAAAGATGATGTACGGTGAACGAACCCAAGGTACCACTTTAAATCGTGCGGTTGTATCCTCACCTTAACTACTCTATTTATCCCTAAAACCACCTACCCTAGTTTAATTTCGAGGACAAAATTTTTTTAAGTTGGGTAGGATGTAAACTCCCATAATTTACACTAGTTTTGTTTTTATAGTTATTTATATTTGTTATAAAATTTTATTATTTTATGAATTTATTATTTTAGTTTAGTAGTATAATTAAAGAACGAGTATGTATTATGTGTGTGCATGTTTGAAATTGCTATTAACTATAGTCTAATAAAAATCTATGAAATTTTAGATCTTTATTGATAAATTCCTTATATTTTTCTTGCATAGGAAAATGGATTTAAAATGGATTGAGCATATAGTTGAGGATATATCAATATATATATAAGTATATATATAGATATAAATCTCTAGTAATATAAAACACAAGAATTTATTAATAATTATTTATTAATAAATTCCTTAAATCTCTAGTAATAAAAACACAAAATTTATTAATAATTCTTTGTTAATAAATTCCTTAAATCCCTAGTAATAGAAAACACAAGAATTTATTAATAATTCTTTATTAATAAATTCCTTAAATCTTGTAAAAAAAAATATAAAGTAGCAATTGAGCCCGGCCCACACCCCAGCAATGGGGGCCGGCCAGGCTAAATGTTTAGCATTAGAATTTTTTATGCGTTAAAAAAAAAAGGAAAATGGGGCCCGGCCACACCCAGTAAGGGGGGGCGCGGGCCAGGCTTGGTTACTGTCAACCCTTAACAAATGGTAAAAAAAAATTAAAAGAAGAGATATGCTTGGTGGTCGGCCCCACCATGGGCAACCGACCACCTAAGACCATTAGTTGCTAACAGCAGCTACATAGCTACATATATTAAAGGGGGGTGGGGTGGTAACGACCTTGCTTTCTTTTTATAGTATTGCAATCCGACCCACTTATATACCAAAGGCAACTCGCAGCAGCCGCAAATCCCAAACCCTAATCTCCTCTCTCCTTCTTCCTCCACCCTCGTCCACCTCTCTCCGGCGAGCGCACTCAGCGTCGTACGCCGTAACGCAGCCACGCGACAGCAGTCCGCGACGATGACATCAACAAACAACAAGAACAGTTTTGAACAACGAGGTATCCAACTTCACCACGCAATTTCTCTTCCAATTCTATCTCGTTTTCGATTTTCTAAATTCGTGTAGAAAGCCCTCATGACCCTCTTCAAGATCCCCCAGGTGGATTTAGACATGGCCATCCAACTTGCTCGAAAAATCGAGACGAAGTTGGAGAAAAACCCACTTTTCTGATTTCTAAAAACTGTTTCGAAACGCCAACTTGTCGGCCACTTTTCTCACTGTTCATTAACCTTTCGTAAAACCTAATTGAACACATTTGAAGACAACATAACCACGATGGAAACGTAACTGGTAGATTAGTATTTCGATTTATGTGCGTGTATTAATCCCATGTTAAACTTGTGAGAAAAACTGTTTTCTAAAATATTAATTTCTGAAATTTTTGTCCGATACGACGTCGCCCCGACAAACCAGGCGGCGTGGTTGCGCGTTATACGCATCAAAAGGCGCGTATGGACATTGCGGATATGTGGGAACTGACGGAACTCAGTTTCGTCGCGTGTGTGCGACGAAATCAACGTGTATCCGTCAAAACACCCCTGTATCGGCGTTTTGCAAACTTGTCCATAACTTTGTGTACAGTCGTCGAATCGAGACGAAACTTACACCAACAGGTCCGGATCGAAATTCTGGTCCTGCATGCCATGTTTGGTTTGATTCTGAGAAGGTCGAATCGGGACCCACTTTTGGCGGGCCCGCAACCTACTCAAACGGGTGATTTTGTACACGTCTCCTCGAAATCCAAAACTGGACATACCATTGAGTTCCTCTCCTCAAACTGAAACCGTAGACATGTAGTTTGACGACTTTAGAGACCGTAGACTTCGGCACGCGTTTCGGTACAAAGCGGGTCCAACGGCGGACATCGTTTTGACCCGAAATTACGATTTTGCTCCTGTTCCAGAATTTGATTTTTGGACAGGCGTTTCCTAGGTATATCTTCTTCACCGAGACCATTTTTGATGTTTGTTTTAGAGTTTGGAATCATCTGTGATTTGTGAGTTTTTGGTGCGGACACTTGCTACTTTTGGGACTTGCCCCTTTGTACCACCATGCAAGATACCTTGCCACCTTACTCTGTGATTTATTATACTTCTTATTTTCAGTTGTTATTTTTTAGCATTTTTGTTACTTGATATGTAAACTGTGCATCCAAGTCACACTTGGGTGCAAGCGACTCTATCGGTCGTTTTTCTCGCTTTATTTATTTTTCTTGCATTGACTTAGTCTAGTGACCACCCATTGATGTTGAGGTATTGGTATATCTCATACGGCCTTGACACTTGTTGTATCACGTGAGGTGAGTCACATGTAGGACACGTATTCGCGTAGTCGGCTGGCCACCGATACGTATGGAGCGTGCGACGGATAGGTGTAACTGCCAATAGATTTGCATGCTAGAAGACTTGGCGGTTACTAGAGGTATATACGAGTCATGGATGTGACTCTAATAGGCATTGGGTGGGAAGGACATTTCCTTAACGTATGGGTCATATATGCACTGTCCTGATTGCCGGTTATCTCCAGTGGGAGGTACGGTCCTGCTAGCCGGTTATCTCCAGTGGGAGGTACGGTCCTGATTGCCGGTTATCTCCAGTGGGAGATACGGTCCTGATTCCTGATCTTCCTGATCCTGCCCATGCGTCAAAGGTTTGTTCTTATTGCATTATCACTGTTGACTGGTTAAACACCTGATTGCATATATATTTCTTTCTTTATATTATATATCACAGTTATTATGGCATGGTGTTTCTTGTATCTTGTTACGTCCCTCTGAGGACCTGGTTATCTCTCCAGGATTAGACGACTTCCCACAGGAGTACGGAGCTGCTCTGGATCTAGCTTACATTGCTACCGAGTCAGTTCCTACTGATTTCTAGTCTATTCTTATTTGAGACATTAGTGGACATCATTTTTACATCTCTTTTCTTTCTATTTTGTGGAGGTTGGACTCCGATCTTGTGAGACTATTTTTCATAGCTGTTTGGAGTGAGCATGTTCACCCGGCTATCTTTTGATACTCTTATTTATTATTTGGACTCTATATTCTTCTGTGTTGAGCTGTGATGAGATTAGATTATGTTATTCTGGCCTGTGATTATTTTATTTACAGCTTATGTACATATATGAGGATTCCATATATTGGAGTATTCTTCGTATATGTGCAGCTGGCATGTTCACGTTCTTGGTCCTATATATTATGGGACTGGGGCGTTACAATCAGGGCGCCCCGCTAATTATTACGCGGGCCTCGGATGGAAAGTTGTACAGAACCACTCGAGTCCAGCCCCCGGTGGCAGACGGACAGAGAGGTTCACAAAAGTCTCCCAAAATCCTGGGAGCAAACATGGTCGGTCCAGACCCATCTGACTTGCGTGAGGCCATCCTCCACAAATGCAAAGAAAGAAAAGATGCATCGGGATGCAAAGAGTTCTCCCACGGACGTCACTGCACCCAAATCATCGTCAACTGCTGCTGCAATGGCACGACGATGCAAGAAGACCGGCAGTCTGTCTTTCAAAGACTGCAACAGCCATCTTCAAAAGAGGAGGCACTACCCGTCGTCTCCTGCAACTCTGCTCGAAAAGTCCCCGCTGATGGAAGGGGGAAGAAGACGAATGTTTCCAACCCGAAGACCTCAACCACTGCGACTAAAAGACTGTCGTCTAAACGGGTGCCCACCACCAGAGTTTTCCAAGGTACTCGCTCTAAGACGAAATCTGCTACAGTGGGAGGCTCGTTGTCCATAACGCAGAGGGTTGCTGGGGCTGGGGGTAGCACCCCTCCGATCCTCCACAACAATCTGATATTCCAAGAAGACGAGCCAGGGGAGACAACTCTCCTTTCAGATACAGCCGAGGCCGGCATCCCCGAGGACGTCCACGACTCTCAAGATGAAGCAAGCTCTGAAGCCGAGGGTACTATTCCCTCCGAGTCCGAACCAGAAGAGAATATTCCCACATATCCTAATGACTTTTCGGTATATGGGTATGACTCGGAGGATACGTCCGCCACCGTCCCTTCCGTTTCTCAACATATAAGGACGATGTTCATGACGGACAGCAATCAAAGTGGTTCCAGTGATCGCCAGCGCATCGACACTCTGGAGGCCATACTACAGGCCTTGGTCAAGTCTGTAGATGAAATCAAGGCGGCTCTTCCAACTCTGCAAGGAGGAACACCTGGCCAAACAAGTACGGGTCCCGCGGTCAATGCGGACTCGAACTCAGCGGCACCGAACCGTGCAACAATCCTCCCGAAATAACGACTCCCACTGCTGCAGATGATGCCAAGAAAGCAAGAAGAGAGGTCCAGGAGCTCCGAGCCCTGTTTCACGCCCGAGAAAACTCTTAAGACCTCAGAATACGGCAACCATACCCGGCTGCATGGAGGGATATTCCCTTCCCACCAAGATATAAGCCGTTCAACATCAATCCCTATGATGGCAAAATCTCAGCGAGTCGGTACATCACTTACTTTGAGGTCACCACAGACCATCTGCCCCATGACGATGCTATTCTCACCCGATTATTCATTGGGGCATTGGAAGGAGTCGCTTTCGACTGGTATCGCAATCTGCCGGACAACTGCATCCACTCCTTTGCCGGCTTCAAGCGCCTGTTCTTGGAGAGATTCTATGAAGTAGGGCAGGACGTCACCATGTCCACCCTCATGGACATCGTCCAAGGGGAGAAGGAGCTGACAAGAAATTACATTGAGCGGTTTCGCCAGACCGCCATGAAGCTACCCTCTGGAAATCCAGATTCCTCCTTGATCGAGATTTGCCAAAAGAGACTTCTCCCGACAATCAGTCTCTGGATGGACGAAAGTTAAATCAAGGATTGGAAGACGTTTATCATCAGTGCCACAAGCGCCGAAGAATGACTGAAGAAGGCTAGCTAACTGGGATTGCACATCTCGAAAGGAGAAAACAAAAGCAAGCGTCCCAACAACGATAATGGGGGTAGCCCCTCCAACAATCGGGATAGCAAAGGAAAGCAGGCTATGGTGGTCGATACAGCACAAAAACCCGAGCCAAAGCCAGCAGACAAACAATGGCCGCAAATCACTTACTCCTTCAAAGACGGTCACGTCAAGCCCATCTTGGACATGCTCATACAAGGGGACAGAATTCAGCTTCCTCCACCAAGACGGGAACCGCAGCCGGCAGAGATAGAGAATCCAAAGTACTGCCATTATCATCGCTATATCCATCATGCTACACACGATTGCTACCAGCTGAAACGGTACATCCAAAACCTTATCGATTCGAACGCTCTAGCCATCGATTTCGAAAAGGTAACCGTGGCAGCCAATATGTTGTTCGTACAATTCGGCAGCTTCCCTCCGACGAAAACTCAAGACGGGGTGGTCCCCATCCCTCTGGCGACAATGGAGATTACCAATCTTCCACCTCCCCGAGATCAGGCTGCTGGTCTAGTACCCCTCACCACATCACGAAGGAAGGTCATGTGGATCCATCCAGACTTGGTGTCAGAAGTGACTCGGCCCACACCACCTTCCACCTACAAGAAGAAAAGTAGAAAAGTCAGGACCTACCACACAATCTCGACAGACAACAAGGAAGCTACAGCCGTCGTCACACGGTCTGGAGCGCAATCCCAACCCGTGGTTGACAATCCAGCTGAAAATCATCAACCCACTACAACTAATGCTCTGGGACCGGCTTAGCCTTCGACGACCGACAAGCCGAGGCCGAGGGAGACTCGCTTCGACAAATCCCTCCAAAAAGAGGCAGCCCAAGGGCTAGAGAGGCCCTAAAACTTTGACATCTTAGCACAATTGGCTAACATACCGGCCAAGTTGTCACTGTACGAACTCCTAAGGCTCTCCAAGGACGTTCGTATTGCATTGAACGAAGCACTCCAAAATGCCGATGCCTATCTGGCTCAATCCAACCTCACCGGGGAGGACTCACCCGTGGATCTCCAAGACAGCGCCTGCACGAGAGCAATGTCCAACATCGTCTTCACTCCGAAGGACATGCTCTTCAAAACCAACCTCCACGATCACCCGCTATACTACACAGGATACATCGACGACGTGAAGGTGGATCAGATGCACATTGATCCTGGCTCTTCCATAAGCATCATCCCGAAGGGTCTGCTACATCATCTCCGCATCCCAATGCATCGTCTGACACCTACAAGCACCGCAATCAGCGGTTTCAATTCGGGCAGGAGCTATCCTATTGGGAAGATTCGTCTGAAGTGTCAAATTGGCGACCTCCAATCCGAAGTCACCTACTACGTCATAGATGCAGACACTTCTTACAACATCCTCCTGGGGCGCCCATGGATACACGATTATATGATCGTACCTTTCACGCTGCACCAGTGCTTCAAATATGTCGACAAACACGGCTTCGTGAGGACAAAATTTGCTGATATCGATCCCTTCAAAGGGGTCGAATTTTACTACTCAGACTCCTGCCTATACGAAAAGTCAAAGAGGCACCGTGATGAAGGAAATGTACAAGCTCATACCGAGACAGCCACAGGATCAGAAGAACCTCTTACGATCCACCTCTAAGCTCGCAAATCGGGCAGGTCCGCACCCCTTACTGCCACTCTGCGGAAGGACGCGATCAGCCTCTCGGCGCAAGAGGAGTAGATGATAATCTGGCAGCCAAGGTCCGGCCAAGTGTCGAGACCCACAACAGAGCCACTAACAATCAGACTGCCGAGAGTCGGTCAACCCCAAACGGAGAGGCTCAATCCCTCCGATAGGCCGCTGACGATACGCCTTCCCAAAAAGGGTCGTCACCCCGATGCAAGGTCTGACACCTCTAGCGAACCACCCACTCCTCGCTCCACATCAAGTGCCAAACTGGGGGTCGCTAGTCTGCCAACAACTCCATGCTCTGCTCCATCAGCTGAACCACTGACAATCAAGCTTCCTAGGACGTCCTCTCAGTCTTCATTCACACAGGGGGTAGCCGAAGAGGAACCAGAGTTAGCCAAGTATACGGCTACCCACACTGACGTTCCCTCCGCTGATTATGTAATCCTCCTAGAAAAGATACCTTACTTCATCAATAAAGGATTATCTTTGAACTACACCGAGCTCAATAAGCTATGTACAATGTATGCTATGGAACACGGTATAGGCACTCACCTACACACATAGGTAACAAATGTGTACACTGCGATCCAGCTTACTCCAGTAGAAGATGTTTACCGAATAATCGAGGGAGGGGACCATCCAATCATCTTCGGCCGAAAGGACGACCTGTATCCCTTCACCATAGAGGAAGCCGACCTCGGGACAGATGTCGGAAGACTGCCTCTGTATCTCTACAGCCCCCAATCCAAATATCTTATGCAGAAACAGGGGTATGATCTGGAGACGACGCCAGGTTTGAACTACGGCACTGGGCGACGATTACCTTTGAAGCCGTCGGTCCCGGCGGGCAAACCACGGGACTACTATAGCAAAACTCGATCTGATTAGGGTATGTAACGCCCACTACGACCCCCGAGAACTCAGATGAAGAGTGCGACTGGCAGTCACATTCAATCGGGTCACCAACTTCTGACTCGGATACAGCATCGGAGACGTGTTCAGACAAGTTTTGTCAGTCAATATGGCATTCGCCGACGCTTACGAAGAAGACGAAGTCATCCCCGTGATCCTCGAGTTAGAGCCGTGGGCCCAACAGTTGGATGCACAATGGTAAAAATGATTCGAACTGAGAGAACCTCCTACTGAAGATGAAGTCATACACGTTGACCTCGGCAGCAAATCTTCTCCGAAACCAATTTTCTTCAATAAAAGTCTAGCAGACGAAGAACGGGAGTCGCTGCTAGCACTTGTCAAAGAATATATTGATGTGTTCGCCTGGAGCTATGAAGACATGCCAGGGTTAAATCCCGACATTGCCCTTCACAAACTCAACATTCGACCGGATGCGAAGCCAGTCAAGCAACAACAGCGACGCTTCCGCCCGGGCATCATGGACGCGATAAAAGTTGAAGTCAACAAACTGATAGCCAGTGGCTTCATTCGTGAGGAGCAACATCCCAATTGGGTCGCCAATATAGTACCCGTCCTTAAGAAGAATGGAAAGATTCGAATCTGCATCGACTTCCGCAACCTGAATGAGGCGTGCCCCAAAGATGAATTCCCCCTTCCTATCACAGACATCATGATCGACAATACCTGCGGCTTCGAACGTATGTCATTCATGGATGGCTTCTCGGGGTACAACCAAATCAAAATGTCTCCTGACGACGAAAAGCATACATCATTTCGAACACCAATTGGCACGTACTGCTACGCAGTCATGCCTTTCGGTTTAAAGAATACCGATGCCATATATCAAAGAGCCATGAGCATCATCTTCAGAGACCACCTACGCAAGATAGTGGAGTGCTATGTTGACGATATAGTCGTTAAGAGTCGCTGCAAGACAGACCATCTGCAGGATCTAAAAAAGGTATTGGACCTAATGCGAGCGCACAATTTGAAAATGAACCCTACGAAGTCCTTTCTGGGCGTATCCAGCGGGAAGTTCTTGGGCTTCATCATCACTGCACAGGGTATCCATGTAGACCCTAAGAAGATGAAAGCAATCATGGAGATGGGTCCCCCGAGAAATCTCTGCGAACTCAGGGGCCTTCAAGGGAGGCTAGCTTACATCAGGAGGTTCATTTCCAACCTCTCCGGGCGATGTCGACCAATCACCCATCTTATGAAGAAAGGCGTCTCATTCGTATGGGATGAAGAATGCCAGCACGTCTTCGACAGCATCAAAGAATATTTGTAGAACCCTCCAGTCCTGGTGGCCTCGGTTCCTGGAAAACCATTTCTGCTCTATGTACGAGCAAAGGAACACTCCCTCGGGGCTCTGTTGGCACAAAACAACGACGTAGGCCATGAGCAAGCCATATATTACCTCAGCCGAATGATGATTGAGCCAGAGCACCGATACACCGCTGTGGAGAAGGAATGCCATGCCCTGGTGTTTGCCATTCAGAAAATGCGGCACTATGTCACCGGACAAATAATACATGTGATCTCATGAGTCAACCCTCTTAGGGTCCTCATGACTAAACCAGGGGCACTCAGCTCTCGCCTCGCTACATGGGCAACATTGCTGTCTACTTATCATATGATCTTCGTCCCACAAAAAGCAGTCAAAGGTCAAGCCCTGGCAGACTTCTTAGCGGCCCACCCAGGCTCGGAGCCCTCCAGAACATATAAAGAGATCCCAGATGAGGTCGCCGACTCACATGCAACCTCTCACGATGATATATGGCGAATGTTCTTCGACGGTGCTTCAAGGACCGGACCTAAAGGCAACATCGTCGTCGGAGTCGGGGTGGTGCTGGTCTCCCCTTCCGGATTGGTGATTAACCGTGCTTATTCCCTCTCAGAACCCTGCTCTAACAATGTGGCCGAGTACAACGCTCTAGTCATTGGCCTCCGATTTACAAGAGAGCTGGGGGTAGAATACCTTGAAGCATACGATGATTCCCAACCAATCGTCAATCAGATCCGGGGCTCATACGAGATCCGCCACGAAGACATGATCCCTTATCACCAAATAGCAATTGACATCATCTCGTCGTTCGAAGGGTTCTTCATCGAACTTGTCTCCAGACTCCAAAATATCGAAGCTGATGCCCTAGCTGGTCTTGCCGCTTCCCTAGCAGTTCTGAATTATGATCGCCAATCAGTGGATATGATAGGCCACGAACTGGTCTGTCCCAAGAACAATGTGCAATTTGTGGCAAGTTATTCCGCCCAGACGATCGATGATGCCCCAGACTAGAGACAACCATCATCGACTTCGTCGTCTACGACATCCTGCCCGACAGCCCAAAGGAAGCCACTTCCATCAGACGGTGTTCTCTCAGATTCTTCTACGATACAGAGACGAAAATGCTGTATCGCCGCTTCTACGATGGATTACTGCTTCGGTGTCTGTCAAACGCAGAAGCCAAAGAAGTCGTACGAGAAGCTCATGACGGTGTCTATGGGGCCCATCTGCCTGGCCCTAAATTGCAAGACCGCCTCCGCCGAATGGGCTACTACTGGCCCACAATGGTGGCAGATGCGATAGACTATGCTAGAAAATGTAAAGCCTGCCAAGTCCACGCGGACTTCATTCACCAACCATCCGAATTTCTATATCCGACAGTGGCGTCCTGGCCATTCGAAGCATGGGGAATGGATATCATTGGTCCAATCACCCCACCTTCCTCCCGAGGACATCGTTTTATACTTGCGTTTACTGATTACTTCTCCAAATGGGCGGAAGCTGTCCCACTCGCAGAAGTCAAGACTTCAAACATGATTATCTTCCCTAAGCATCATGTCATCTACCGCTTGGGACTGCCCCGAAGGATCATCCATGATGATGGTCCGCAGTTTGCAAGCCACGCTTTCTATCGGTTCTGCGATAAGCATCGTATTCAGAATGTCGCTTCGACACCATACAACCCGACGGCGAACGGGTTGGCAGAAGCATTCAACAAAACAATCATCAAACTCCTCAAGAAGTTTGTTTCCTCCAACAAACGCGACTGGAACAAGAAGCACGGTGAGTGTTTATGGGCGTACCGTACTACAGTCAGAACAGCTACCGGGAACACACCATTCTCTCTAGTATACGGGAGTGAGGTAGTTCTCCTATTAGAGACTCAAATACCCTCACTCCGCGTCGCCCTCACTTATTAATTGACGACAGATGACAATTACCGACGTTGACTACAAGAGTTGGAGGCCTTAGATGAAAAGCGCCTTCTAGCTCAGCAAAGGATCGAGCTATACCAAGCACGCATCTCAGGAGCCTTCAACAAGAAGGTCAAAATCAGAACATTCCAAGTGGGCGATCTTGTTCTGGCAGTCCGGAGGCCGATGGTCATGACTCACAAGACCGCCGGCAAGTTCCAGCCAAAATGGGAAGGTCTATTTGTCATCGAGGCCGTATTCGCCAACGGTACTTACCGCCTCGCTAAGCAAAACGGAGACTTGCTCATGTTGCCCGTCAACGACAAGTTCCTGAAGAAATAATATGTCTAAACAACATTCTCTAGATTATTGAGTCACGCACCCGCTGGTACCACTGAACTTACCCTGATAAGTTTTCCAGATTATTGAGTCATGTACCCGCTGGTACCACTGAACTCACCATCACAACATTCCAGATTTTCGAGTCATGTACCCACTGGTACTACTGAACTCACCCTTATAGTTTTCTAGATTATTGAGTCACGTACTCGCTGGTACCACTGAACTCACCTTGATAAGTTCTCCAGATTTTCGAGTCATGTACCCGCTGGTACCACTGAACTCACCCTCATAGTTTTCCAGATTCTCGAGTCATGTACCCGCTGGTACCTCTGAACTCACATCTCGGTCACTCTTTCAGGTAGCAAGTCATGTATGATCATACCTCTGAACTTTCTTCTTGAAGGAGATCCTCCCTCCTGATCTAATACCCGCACTCCCAGTACATAAAAAGGGTAATCGATCCACAAATTCCCAAGACGGCCATGTCCTCATTACCTCTGAGTCATTTCACTTCAGCCAAAAACAAATCACCCCCTACATAGAACTTCCATGTCCTCATTACCTCTGAGTCATTTTATGTACCCCCTCTTCATTGAGCCCACTCATACCATGTCCTCATTACCTCTGAGTGGGAAGGCTCCGTAGAAGAAACCCTCATACTCAACATGTCCTTAGTACCTCTGAGTAAGTATGTTCGTTCCCTTCAACTTGTTTCCCGTATCCAAAACCAGGGTACGTTAGGGGCAATGGATCCATACAAAATGTCCCAATAAAATAATTATTACACAACAAAAGAATGAAGCAAATATATTCCATTCAATCAGAAATCGGTTACATCTACGCGGTTACAGGAAAGTTCTTCATGCAGATAAGAAGAAAGGCAAAAAGAAGCAAAGACTACAGATAGACATTTACGAGAAACCTTAAAACCCTAGTCGCAGAAGTGCGTATACAACTCCTTCAACCACCTTACATATGAAGGATGCAATTGAGGAAGATCCTCATCCAGAATAGGGGAATAAGAATTCCCAGCTCTGCCACCCTCAGCAGTCTAGATAGGGGGAAGGATGTCGTCCCTCTCAGGCGCTGATTCTTCTTTCATCACCTCCTCCTTAACAGAGGGAGGCCCCTGATTGATGCCAGGGAGCGGCGGCTCCTCTACCACTGTAATCTCAGCATTCGGTGGAGACACTACAAGAACCAAAAGACGAAAAAGAAGTGATGATGAATGATAAAAACAGTCAGAAGATATTCAGAAGGGTTCATGCGGCCCGTTGAAAGACAACTTTTACGCGGCTCGGACATAGAATATATTCCATGTGGCTCATGGGACGTGTGTGCGGACCACGTAATTTGAAAAGCTTGCATCAAATGATTATGCACAAAGTAATACAGCAGAGCAGCATCTGTTAGGGTTTCAAAGCACCCAACCTTCCACACAGTCCTTACCTTCGACGACAACATGAACGTCAAGACGAACGGGGGGTACGTCAGTTGAAAACGAAGTCGACTTCCTACTCTTCGCCACAACCTTCTTCACTGCCTTGGAAGCCCTAGGTGCCATCGTTGTCTGTCGGTCAGAAGAAGAAAGCAAGACAGAAATCTTAAATCAAGAAGAGTCCAAGAGAGAAATCCCTCCAAATACCCTTTCATTTATAGAGGACCAAGACCGACGCCTCGTACAAAGTAGTCGACTCTTCGGCTATCGATACAGACCAGCTAATTAAAGATCAGAAACTCTTGGGATCCTGCCCTAAAAAGGTTTGCATGTATGACAGAAAGACGTGGCAAGGAGCTCATGCGGCTAAAACAACCTATGCGGTTCAGGGAGTTATGCGGCCGAGATAAGCATACTGCTGGAAAGTTCCATACGGCTAGGACAGAATATATCCCTGCGGCTCTCGCATAATCATGCTTCTTATTCAAAGTATTTTAATTTTGCAAATTGAAAACTTTGAAGGGGATCTTGAAGAAGCATAAAAAATGAGGAGAAAAATAGTCCATACGGCCAAAAAGCCTCATGCGGCTCAGAGGGCCCATGAGTCCCATACGGCTCAAGCGCATAGGCAGTTCGAGTAAACTCATGCGGCTCAGAGAGAAAGGCCAACGTGGCATTCAAAACAGCTGTACCCAACGACGTATTTAATGCTCTGACGAATGATAGCTGACAGATGACAGACCTGACATAAAGTTGTCATAATGAGTGGCGTTGCCTGCCAAGTTTCGGGAATAAGGAAAATCTCTAAAATGGCACAGTCTACCAAGTTTTGAGGCAAGCTTATGCGGCCAGAATAAGATGAGTTCATGCAGCCAGTACAGAAAAACCTATGCGGTTCAACCAAAAAGGTCCCCCATGCGGCTCGGCCATGAAGGAACCCATGCGGCTCGGCTATGAAGACTCTCAGGCGGCTCAACCATGAAGACTCCCATGCGGCTTGGTTATGAACATATTCATGCGGCTCGGTCATGACAACCTTCATGCGGTTCGAGTATAGAGACTATTCATGCGGCTCGGTCATGAAACCTTTTATGCGGCTCAGTCATGACTTCCTTCATGCGGCCCAAATATGAACCCTTCTCATGCGGCTCAACAACGATAACAGAACACGTGTCCTAAAGGTAATCAAATCTTGGGTCAGATCCCAATGATTTGGGACACGTGGCAAGAGAATGAATTAAATGGATTCATTCAGATTTGCAGATATCAGCAAATCATCATAATGGAGATTTATTGCAATCAACATTATTGACTGACATGATTTGGCATAATCCTCATTAATGTCCCAGATCCTTCACACCCAAGATTAATGGCCCCGATTGATTACTTATCAGGCCGCCGCCACTTTGAGAGTGGGCAATCATTGCAAACCCTAATGATGCCCCCCACTATTATAAATAGTAGGGTGCCATTCCCTTACAAAAAGAGATACATACTGAGAGAGAGATACGCACATACAGAGAGACACTCCTCTCAATAATCAAAGAAAAAAATCTATAGAGATCAATCCAGAGAGCGAGAGAAGCCAGAAGAGCATTTCTTCCAACGCCAAGCAATCTTCTGGAGCCAAGGCTGTATACCGATCGTCCAAGGAGTAAGGCAGAGCTGCCGTCGCTTTCTTGAGCCTCTATTGTCACCACCCAGAATCTAAAATAAACAATTGTACTTAGATTGTTGTACCTAGATTTTCGTCCCTAGGATTTCTTTATACAATCGAGTTTGTAACGTGAAGTAAAAGTCCAGTCCTCCGATAATTGTTCTGTTCATTTATATTTTATGGCAAACAGGTGCCTCTTCGACTTTTCGTATAGACAGGAGTCTGAGTAGTAGGATTCGACCCCTTTAAAGGGATCGATATCAACAAATTCTATCCTCACGAAGCCGTGTTTGTCGATATACTTGAAGCATTGGTACAGCATGGAAGGCACGATCATATAATCGTGTATCCAAGGGCGCTCCAAGAGGATATTGTAAGAAGTGTCTGCATCTATGACGTAGCAGGTGACTTCTGATTGGAGATCGCCAATCTGACACTTCAGACGAATCTTCTCAATTGGGTAGCTCTTGTCCGAATTAAAATCGCTGATGGCGGTGCTTGTAGGCGTCAAGCGATGCATTGGGATACGGAGATGATATAACAGACCTTTCGGGATAATGCTTATGGAAGAGCAAGGATCAATATGCATCTGATCCACCTTTACGTCGTCGATGTATCCAATGTAGTATAGTGGGCGATCGTGCAGTTTGGTTTTGATGAGCATGTCCTGCGGAGTGAAGACAATGTTAGGCATTGCTCCCGTGCAAGCGCTGTCTTGGAGATCTGCAGGCGGGTTCTCTCCCGTGAGGTTGACCTGAGCCAGGTACGCATCAGCAGTTTGGAGTGCATCGCTCAAAGCCGTGCGAACATCCTTTGAGAGTATCAGAAGCTCGTATAATGACAACTTGGCCGATGTGTTAGAAAAATTGTGCCAAGATGTCGAAGTTGTGGGGCTTCTCCAGCCCCTGCCGTGCCTCTCTTCGGAGGGATTTGTCAAAGCGAGTCTCCTTCGGCCTAGGCTTGTCGGTCGTCGGAGGCTGAACCGGTCATAGAGCATCAGTTGTAGCGGGCTGATGATCTTCAGCTGAGTTATCAGCCACGGGTTAGGATTGTGCCCCAGATCGCGTGACGACGGCTGTAGCTTCTTCGATATCTGTCGAAATTGTGCGACAGGACCTGACTTTTCTACTCTTCTTCTTGATGATGGAAGATAATGTGGGCCGAGTCACTTCCGATACCAAGTCTGGATGGATCCACATGACCTCCCCTCGTGATGTGGTGAGGGACAATAGACCAACAGCCTGATCTCGGGGAGGTGGAAGATTAGCAATCTCCATTATCGCTAGAGGGATGGGGACCACACCGTCCTGAGTTTCCGTTGGAGGGAAGCTGCCGAATTGTATCGACACCATATTTGCTGCCACGGTTACCTCTTCGAAATCGATGGCCAGAGCGTTCGAATCAATAAGATTTTGGATGTACCATTTTAGTTGGTAGCAGTCGTGTGTGGTATGGTGGACGTAGCGTTGGTAATGGCAGTACTTTGGGTTCTCCATGTCTGCCGGCTGAGGTTCCCATCTTGGTGGAGGAAGCTAAATTCTGTCTCCTTGTATGAGCATGTCCAAGATGGGCTTGACGTGACCGTCTTCGAAGGAGTATGTGATTTGCGGCCATTATTTGTCTGCCAATTTTGACTCGAGTTTCTGGGCTGTATCGGCCACCATAGCCTGCTTGCCCTTGTTTTCCCGATTGTTGGTGGAGCTACCCCCATTGTTGGTGTTGGTGTTGGCGTTGGGACGCCTGTCCTTGTCCTCTCCCTCTGAGATGTGCAATCCCAATTGGTGAGCCTTCTTCAACCGTTCTTCGGCACTTGTAGCACTGATGATAAATGTCTTCCAATCCTTGAATTGACTTTCGCCCATCCAGAGACTGATTGTTGGGAGCAATCTCTTTTGACAGATTTCAATTAAGGAGGAATCCGAGTTTCCAGACGGCAGCTTTGTTGCGGTTTGGCAAAACCGCTCAATGTAGTCCCTTGTCAGCTCTTTCTTCCCTTGAATGACGTCCATAAGGGTGGATATTGTGATGTCCTGCCCTAGTTCATAGAATCTCTCTAAGAACATGCGCTTGAAGTCGGCAAAGGAGTGGATGCAGTTGTCTGGCAGGTTGTGATACCAGTCGAAGGCGAGTCCTTCCAATGTGCCAATGAATAATCGTGTGAGAATGTCATCGTCATGGGGCAAATGGTCGATGGTGACCTCGAAGTAAGTGATGTACCGACTTGCGGAGGTCTTGCCATCATAAGGATTGATATTGAACGACTTATATCTTGGTGGGAAGGGGACATCCCTCCATGCAGAAGGGCACGGTTGTCGTATTCTGAGATCTTAAGAATTTTTTCGAGCATAAAACATGGCTCGGAGCTCCGGGACCTCTCTTCTCGCTTCGCGGGCCTCATCCACGGCGGTGGGGGCCGTTACTTCAAGAGGATTATTGCCCGGATTCGGTGCTGCTAAATTTGAGTCCGTATTGACCGTGGGACCCACGCTTGTTTGGCCAGGCGTCCCTCCTTACAGAGTTGGAAGGTCCGCTTTGATCTCGTCCACAGACTTGACCAAGGCAAGCAATATGGCTTCGAGAGTGTCGATGTATTGGCGATCACTGGAACCACCTTGGCTGATGTCTGTCATGAATACCGTCTTTACATGAGGAGAGATAGACGGAGCGGTAGAGGAAGCGCCCTCCAGATCATACCCCTGTAATGAGAAGTCATCGGGGTATGTGGGAATATTCTTTTCTGGTTTGGACTCAGAAGGAACAGTACCCCCAGTCTCCGAGTTCGTCTCGTCTTGGGAGTTATGGACGTCCTCGGGGACGTCGGGGTTTGTTGCATCTGATGGTAGAGTTGTCTTTCCCGGCTTGTCTTCTTGGAACATCAGATTATCATGGAGGTTCGGAGGAGTGCTACCCCCAGTCCCAGCAACCTCCAGTGTTGTGGACGACGAATCTCCTACTGTAGCAGATTTTGTCTTAGAACGAGTACCTTGGAAAACTCCGGTGGTGGGAACCCGCTTAGACGACAGTCTTTTAGTCAAAGTGGTTGAAATCTTCGGGCGTGGAATATTTGTCTTCTTTTCTCTCCCATCGGCGGGGACTTTCTGAGCAGAGCTGCAGGAGACGACGGGAAGTGTCTCGTCTTTCGAAGACGGCTGCTGCAGTCTTTGAAAGACGGACTGTCGGTCTTTTTGCACCATCGAGTTATTGCAACAGCAGTTGACGATGACTTGGGTGTAGTGACATCCGTGGGAGGACTCTTTGCACCCCGATGCATCTTCCCTTTCTTGGCGTTTATGGAGGATGGCGTCACACAAGTCAGAGGGGTCTGGATCGACCATGTTTGCTCCTAGATTTTTGGAGACTTTCGAGAACCTCTCTGTCCGTTTGCCACCGGGGGATGGACTCGAGTGGTTCTGTACAACTTCCCATCTGAGGCCCGTATAACAGTATGCGGGACGGTCGGATGGTCAGAGGTCGGATCAGCGGATCGAGCTTGCCAAGCTCGTGCAGCCTTAGACTTCTTTACTCTAGTACGTGAGGGCATATAGTAGGAAGAGTCTAAGTAGTGCGGGAGAGAGTCAGACATATCTTCTTGGGACACAAGAGATCAGGACCATAGAAGAGGCGGTCGAAGACAGAGCCACGTGGAGTAGGCGCCATGCGGCTGTCATCAATAATCTTTATGCGGCTGACAGGCGTAGCCGTATAGGCCTTCTTCATGCGGCCGGGAGTCTCAGCCGTATGAGTTTTCTTTATGCGGCTAGATGATCTGGCCGCATAGACTTCCTTCATGCGGCTGGCAGATTCAGTCGCATAATCATCTTGCATGTGGTTGGCAGACTTAGACATATGAGCGTTCGGCTTCTTCTTGAGACGAATAGAACCACTCTTTGTCCCTACAAGTCCAGCATCGTAGTACTTTCCTCTACCGGACTTGGGGACGGAAGAGTCCTCTACGGCTCGAAGTGGAGCCGTATGAGAGTTTCCTTCGCCGTCTTGGGTAGCAGAGAGTACTCCATCCAGAGCTTGGAGAGTAGCAAATGATTTTGGCCTCCACTCACAGCGAGCTTTCTTTGTACGGGTTCGCTTCTGGACCGGGCCAGCACTTTCTTCAGAGAGCATTTCTTCAAATGTCTGTTGGTCGAAGCGGACGACCATCTTCTGTTGCGTGGTGCCATATTTGGCTGCATCAGATTGCGTCACCAACTCCTCAGCCGTGGAGAAGTTTTTCCCCAGCAGAGTCCCCATCGTGTTTGCCATAAAATATAAAAGAACAGAACAATTATCGGTGGACTGGACTTTTACTTTACAATACAAACTCGCTTATACAAAGAAAGCCTAGGGACGAAAATCTAGGTACAGTAATCTAAGTACATTATTTATTTAAGATTCTGGGGGTGACGACAGAGGCTCGGAAAAGCGACGACAGCTCTGCCTTACTCCTTGGACGATCGGGTGCAGCCTTGGCTCTGTAGAAGAACTGCTGGACGTTGATGAAGAAATGCTCTCTCTTCAGGCTCTCTGGCTCTCTATGTCTCCCTCTGTATATCTCTCTCTGTCTCTGTGTATGTCTTTATGTCTATCTGTATATTTTTGCAAGGGAATGGCACCCTGCTATTTATAAGAGTGGGGGGCCTCATTAGGGTTTGTAATGATTGTCCATTCTTGAAAGTCGGCGGCTAAGGATCACTGGATCTGGGCCGTTCATCGAGATTTGAGGAATAAATGTGATTGCATCAAATATTTTGTAGGTAATTAATGTTGATTGACATAAATCCTCCTAATTTGTCATGCCAATATCGGATTCCTCGACACGTGTCATTAATTTGCTTGTTTGCCAATGATCTGATTTGATCCCAATATTTTATTGGGATTTGTTGAGGGATTTTGATCAATTTGATGCCACGTGCCCTGCTATCATGCCATGTGTCGTAACCGCAAGCCACAGCAGAAATCTGAGCCGCAGGAAAGTTACTCCTCATTGGGCCGCATAAGGCCGGCTACGTGTCAAGGCTGCTTGAGAGTGGCCCCCTGACTATTTGAACCGCATAGTAATGATTTGAGCCGCATAAGTGTGGATGACCGCATGAGTGAATCGCATAGAGGTAGTCCTCGTGAGCCGTATGGGGATGGTCTTTGTGAGCCGCATGGGGCTAGTCTTCGTGAGCCGCATGGGGGAGCCTTCGTGAGCCGCATGGAGCTAGTCTTCGTGAGCCGCATGGGGGAGCCTCCGCTTGGGCCGCATACGACTGTCCAAGTATCAAGGCCGCATGACTGTTTCTGACTCTCGGGGAATCGTGTCAGATATTTTCTTCGCTTTCCAAGGAGTCCGTCATTATGAGGGAGTCATAATAATATCTTTGTGTCAGAACTGTCACCTTGTCAAAGCTGTCAGCCGTCAAAGCTTTTAATACAGTAAAGGACAAATGGAAGAGTTGTTTGTAGGCCACGTGGCTCCTCTCTTAGCCGCATAGAACTTGTTTGAGTCGCATAGACGCTCGAGCCGCATGGATACTTGAGCCGCATGAACTCTCTAAGCCACAGGGGGCTTTCTGGCCGCATGGATCTTTCTTTATTCGTTTCCATGCTTCTACAGACCCCTACATTGGAGTCATGTTTACGGTCAAGGTATTGTTAACTGGGATTGCGGGATGCGTTATGTCTTGGACGTTTTCCACCCCAGTACTTTAGGACGTCATATTGACAAAAGCATATTGTAATTCATCTTCGTCCACCATATTGAGTTCAGGAGTCCGAGTGTAGTTCAAACGGTCGAAGACAGACCGTTTAGCTAATTGACAGCAACATTTGATCACTACATCATGGTGATGATTATAGTGGTGTTCCTGATGTGGAGTTATAGGTGGACAAGATGGTCCTTTGTACAAAAAGTTTGCAAAGATCAGTTACAGTGACAGGATAAGGAGAAGTCAGAGGCACATATTCCTTGATGATGTTAGGAACATGGTTTCAATTCTTGAGATGCCTTGTTCCCCGTGTATACAAAGAAGTACTGAGTTCATTGGCATAGGTGAGAGATTCTTAATTTGAGAAACTCTCTCTGTGCACAATTTAGTAAGTGGCACAGATTGTGCTTGATATGGACTTGATGTTATTCTATGATGATTAAGGTAAGTGCGCATGTTAGAGTCATGCGCCACCTGGCTGTTTGACTGAGATACCATCAGTTTGTATGCCTTGTCCTTGATATGCGTAGGGTAAGAAGGTCCTAGCTCCGGCTTGGTTGGCGCTGGCCATGTGGAGTGGGCAGGAGGCCCTGTTTTTTCTGTGCAACTTGTTTCAGCGTATTTGGCACGGCACAGATGAGCAGCAGGAAATAGACTTCGAGTAGAGTCTAATTTCTTGGCGTCGATTTGATTTTCTCTGCCAAGAAAAGTAGTGTTTCTACTCAGAAGCGTTCTCGCATTGATTGGCACAGAGGCACAATCAGATGTATTTTCTACCGAGTCCAGGAATGAGGAAGGATAAGGAAAGGCCATAGGGTATTTTTCTTTATTCTGTGCAGGGGCAGAGATATGTAACTTCTCTACCAAGTTTAGAACTGGAGAGGAGTGAGGATTGGCCATAGGGCATTTTCTTTTGTTCTGCTCAGAGGCATTGATTGGTGCAATGTCCACCGAGTTTAGAACTGGGGAGGAATAGGGAGTAGCCAGGTGGCGCTGTCCCTTACTTGGCGCTAGGACAGTGATTGGTGTACCCTCTACAAATTTTAGAATTGGTGAGGAAGAAGAAGTGCCTACAGAGCTTTTCTCCATGCTTGGTGCAGAAGTCATGATTGGTGCACTGGAGGACTTTGGAGTCTAGATGGCGCACGTCTTGTTCTTGGCAGCAACAGTGGTGGAGAGCCTATCACCCTTAACGCCAATCATGGCTTCGTAGGCAGTTTGGTCGACTTTTACGACCAAAGTCTTCTGCGTCATGCCGACCGACGCAACATCGCATTGAGTTATCATTTTCTCGTTGGAGAAAAACGTCGTCCCCAGCAGAGTCGCCATTTTGTTTGCAAAAACAAAAAGTATTTGATTACAAACTGAGAAAAGTAAAAGAGTACAATTTCATTTTTAGGGAAGTACAACTATAGGAATCTGATCAGAAGACGATTACTTTATCCCTTAGACGATGCGATATCGAAAAAAAAAGCCTATGGAGAGTGTTGCAGCAAGTACTTAGGAGATTATGATCATTGGTGATGCTTTGAAAGTGATTTGGAATTCTATTTATAGAGTTTAGAGATAAATGTTAAGTAGTTATCCTGATTGGCGCATACTACAATTGGCGCACCATTCACCCAATCGTGTGAACGGTTGGTTTAACTGCTAAGACACGTAGCATTCTATGAGATAGATGTGCTTGGTCGAAGGAAATATCACGTACACATTCTTCGAGATTAGTAGCATACGTGCCACGTCATCTAACTACTTCTGGATGATATGATCGAATAGCGCCAACTATTAAATGGCACCGAGCGCTACTTGCTATTTAGTGCTCTCTGCTTAATATAATTATATTTGATTATCTCGTGCCAACTACAAGTGGCATGAGGCAGTTGTCAGTCATTATGAAAAATCTGACACAATCTTCTCGAGCATTGTGCATTCAAGATTCGAACGAATTTTATTCGACTAACGTGTTGTCAGTAATGATGACAACTATTTCATCTTATTGAGGAAGCTTGCCAGGTATCAGCCAACGCCACCTATGTCCAGCACCAACTGATGTCGTGCGCCATCTGGTGGCTAGCGCCATTTGATGATTTGTGCCATGGCGCCATTTATGAGTAGCTCATGATGATGATTATACTTTTTAGGATTCTACGGAAGAGAGAAGGAAAAAATGTTATGAAGGATTTGTGGTAAAAATGTGAATAGGATAGGAGTTATGGCCGGCCAAAGAGGGAGTGGGGGAGAGAGTTTAATGCGATAGTGAGTGATGTGAGGGTGGAGTGTGTAGGTTTAGAATAGGTTTAGTCATGGATTGAGTGTGATGGTGGAGAGTTGGGGTAGTAAAAAGAGGGTGTGATAGCTTCCCATATTTGGGTTTGGCCTAAAATCGGTTATCATTAAAACTGAAGAGAGGTGGTGAGTTGATAAGTTATATGCATTTTAGGTAAAGGATGAATTTGAATATCAACTAGGATTATGAGTGGTTTTGGGTGATGGAAAATGATGTTCGGTATGTTTTAGAGAGAAAGAATGGTGTGGGGGTGTTTTGCATTAGTCAATGATGGTGTGTGAGCAGGTTTGGGTTGGGTATTTGGTCTAGTTTGGGTTAGGTTTGGTTTACTTAATCACCGTGACTAAAAAATGTGTCACTGGTGATTGTTGTTGTGAGGAAGTATGTAGGGTCTCATTTGAGTGGAATACATGTGCTACGGGTGTTGTAGGCTTAGTTTAGGTCATGGCCATACAATGGGTTGAAGGGAACGGATTGAAGTTGTGTCTCCAATTTTAATTGGAAATAGACATTGGTGCATGGGAGGGGTTGGGAATAGATTTTGTGTTATGAATGATGTGTGATAAAAATGGAGCAGTGTTTTGTGGGACATGAATGTCATAAGTGTAGTGGAACTTGTCTAGGTCATGCATATGAAATTTGTTCAAAGGAAATAACTAGTATTGTGATCCTAATATCAAAATCATGGCAAGGTGCACCTAATGGTCATAAAACAAAGTGGGAATCTAATCACTAATTAATTATTCCTGATTCAAACCAAATTAATCCTAATCCACACTAATCCTAAAATTTTCAAATAGGGGCTTACAGTTATACCTCAAAAGATTATGAAAACTTGAAGTGAAACTCGAAGTAGCCTTGGATCTATAGTTTGAAGCAAAATGGAGGCTTGGATTGAGAAATCTAGAATCAAGGGTTTGATGTTTCTAGGGTTTCAATAGGTAGAAGATGAAGAGGAAGGGGAATGTTTTTGGTTCTGGAACGAATAGGAGGAGATGGGGTTGAAAATGTGGAGCCACAACTAAAAACAAAGTGGGGCTACTCGCTCCTATTTTGGAACCACAGGGATTAACTTCGGCCAGAACTCGGTCCGAGTTCGGTATCATTTGTTCTAGCATTACAATGTTTGATCTATGTAGGAAAAATATAATGTTTAACCCATAAATTTATAAAACTTTAATCATCTTGGGTTAGCTATAGGGGCTAGATCTCAGCTAGTGGTGGTCCAAGGATTCTTAAATATTGTGTCGCTTTAGACTATTTACACCCGTGTGACAGAAGGGACCTTTCGGCTTATACCCAAAATAATCTCAATTTTAAAATTGGTTAGATTAAGACCACGACATTTTAAGGACATATATCATTAAGCTTCATAAACAAAATAAAGAATGCCTAACTCGTGACAAATATAGTCAAATCGTTCCTCGGCTAGTAGTTTTATAAAGATATCTTCTAGCTGATGTTCAATGTCAATAAATTCTAAGCAAATATCCCCTTCAATTCTTGATCACGTAATAAATGATGACGTATTTTTATATGCTTAGAGCTTTATGACATATAGGGTTCATAGTAAGATTAATCGTGCCAGTATTGTCACAGAAAATAAAAATATTCTTAAAATACATAATATAGTCTTCTATGGTTTTCTTTATACACAAAATTTATACACAACAATGTCCTGCAGCAATAGATTCAGTCGTTGATAATGCAACATAATTTTGTTTTTTTGCTAAACCATGAGACTAAAGTTTTTCCTAGGAAATGACATGTACCGTTGGGACTTTTACGATCTACTTTACATCTGGCAAAATCAGCATCTGAATAACCTATAAGGTTAAAGGACGTGGTTTTGGAATACTATAAGCTGATTGTAGAAGTTCCTTCAACATATCAGAATATACATTTAACTGCGCATAAGTGTGATTCCTTAGGATTAGCTTGATATCTTGCACATAAGAAAATACCAAACATAATATCAGGACAACTAGTAGTTAAATATAATAAAATACCAATCATACCTTGATACTTACGCTGGTCGACTAGTTTGGCACTTACATCCAGGTCAAGGTTTGTTGATGTAGCAATTAGTGTGCCGATAGGTTTTGCACTTTCAAAGTCAAACTTCTTCAACAATTCCTTCTGGTACTTAGCTTGAATGATGACCGTTCCCTGTAAATTTTTCTTGATTTGTAATCCGAGAAAATAATTGAGTTCTCCCATCATGTTTATCTCGGATTCACTCTGCATACACTTAACAAATTCTTGACAAAGTAGCTCATTAGTAGAACCAAAAATAATATCATCAACATATATTTGCACTAATAGAATATTGTCATTAAGAGATTTGATAAAAATGAGTGGTGTCAACTTTTCTATTTGAAAAATCATTTTCAAGTAGAAAAGAGCCGAGGCAATCATACCAAGCCTGAGGGGTTTGTTTGAGTCCATACAACGCCTTACGTAACTTGAAAACGTGATCAAGAAATTCGAAATCTTTAAAACCAGGAGCTTGTTTCACAAAAACTCTCTCTTTAATAAAACCATTCACAAACGCACTTTTAACATCCATTTGAAAAAGTTTAAAATCATGAAAACATGCAAATGCACAAAGCATGTGAATGAACTCGAGTGTAGCAACAAACTTGATTATAACCATAAGCAACTAGACGTGCTTCATTACAAATGATGTCCATAACCCACTTGTTACCAATTCTAGAGTGATCAATAGGTTTAGGAAAAACATCCCAAACTTGATTTCTCTCGAATTGGTTTAGTTCTTCTTGCATGGCAGAAATCCAAAATTCATCATTAAAAGCTTTCACTACATTCTTAGGCTCTACTAGCGAAATGAAATCAACATTTGCAGCTATATCTGTAGTAGATGAACGAGTACTTACTCCTTTAGAGACATCACCAATAACCAAGTTTTCTTGATGGTCTGACATGAACCTCATCTTTTTTGGCAGACTCTCCGGATACTTGTACCAGTAGTAGTATCTTCGGGTGCTTTGTTGGATGTTTTCTAATGTCTCGTCATCACTGTCACTATGTAATCTACTATTGAGTTCATCAAATGAAACATTAATAGATTCCTCAACAATCAATGACAGTTTATTAACAATTTTGTACCCTTTACTCTTAGCAACATAACCAAGGAAATTTTCTTCATCTGCTTTAGAATCGAATATTCCCAAGTTGTCCTTGATGTTCAGGATAAAACAACGACAGCCAAAAACTTTAAAATAGAAAATATTTGGAACTCTATCAAACCAAAGTTCACATGGAATTGTACTTACAACTTCAGCCCAAAAATATTTTGAAAGATTGTACTGATTAAGTATAACTCTAGCAATATCGCTGAGAGTTCTATCCTTCCGCTCCATAATACCATTTTGTTGGAGAGTTCTAGGATAGAAAAATTTATAAAAATAGCCATTTAGATCATAAAACTTTTTGAAATTAGAATTTTCGAATTCGCCTCTATGATTACTTCGGTTATGAGATCATGAAACCCTTTTGGTTTTGAACCTTTTTGTAAAATATCTCAAATTCAAAAATCCTATTATTCTTGTTTGATAAAAAGAAAACCAAAGTAAATATAGTGAAACTATCAACAACAAAGACAGAGTTTTCCACCAAGACTAGCGACTCTATTTGGTCCAAATAAATCCATATGCACTAATTGCAAAGATTTAGAAGTACTTACAACGTTGATGGATTTAAAGGACGACCTTGTTGCTTTATTTTTCTCATATTCAGCACATGCCATGCCGTTTTTGAACTTGATCTCAGGTAGTCCTTTTACCAATTTCTTTGTGGATAGCCTTGAAATAGTATCCATGTTAGCATGTTCTAATCTCATGTGTCATAGCCAACTTCATCTTTATAGACTAATAATTATTTATCTGCACTGTTAGTATTCTTTGACAAATAGAAAACATAAATATTGTCCTCCCTAATTACTTCATAAATCATATTTCTAGATGACATATTATATATAGAACATTTGTCTTTCACAAAGTTAATACCATAACCATTGTCAGCAAGATAACTAATCCTCAGTAGGTTATGTTTTAACTCAGTAACAAGACAATTGTCTTTTATAATTGGGTAAGGAGGAATACCAACATTAGCATTATCTATAATATAACCTATGAGATTGTTTTCAAAGGAGATGTATCATTATTTCTTCATCAATTGCGTGGAGAATAAGGATGCATTACCAGTCATATGTCATGAGCACCCGCTTTCAAGAATCCACTTGCTTTTAGCATGAGAGGGTAGGCCCACCTACCCTTTTTGACCATCAAGGCATGTTCCTCGCCATCGAAACCGTCAACTTCAGTTTCCTCACTTGAGACTTTCTTTATGTGTGTTTTGAAGGCTATTGACTTTTATTTTGGTGTCGATTCCTTTAACTCCAGCTCATGTGTCATCAGCTTTCCTATGAATGTCTCTAGCTACATGGTGGTGAGATCGTTTCATTCTATGATTGTTGTAGCCTTGGGTCTAGTTATTGGTTAATCTCCTGAGCACCTTGTGTATCTTCTTGTGATTACTGTATTCTTTGCCAATAGAAGATAGAGGATTAGTGATATCCCAAAAATGAGTAAACATCTGTGTAGTTGATTCGTTTGGCTTTATTAAGTCTCATATTCTTGTGTCAATCTACTAATCTTGGATTCTTTCACTTGTGAAGTACCTTTACGAGTCACCTCAAGATGTTTTTAGATTTTATGTGATGTGACACATGTAGATACTCTATTGAACTCAGTCCTGTCTATAACACAAATAAAGCATTTATGGATCTAGCATCAAGATTGGGATAGTCGCTTTACTTTCCATTTCTGGAGGAGTCTGCAGACTATTTTGGGCACTCAGCTCAAGTTTAGTACTGCATACCACCCCCAAACGGATGGACAGTCAGAGAGGACTATTCAGACACTTGAGGATATGTTGTGGACGTGTATCCTGGATTTTGGAGGTTCCTGGGAGGATCATCTATATTTGGTGGAGTTTGCTTACAACAACAGTTACCAGGCCAGCATTGAGATGTTACCTTTTGAGGCTCTGTATGGGCGTATGTGTCGTACATCCTTATCTTGGGATGATATTGGAGAGCAAGCTTTACTGGGACCAGAGATGGTTGTTGATGCAGCCGAGAAGGTGAAGCTCATCAGGGACAGACTTCGCGTGGCGCAGGACAGACATCGGCACTGGACCGATAGCCACGGAGGCCGCTAGAGTTTGAGGTACAGATTTAGAGATAGGATTAGAAGTAGGTTGTATTATTTTTTTTTGATTGATCGTGTTTGATTTTTAGTAACTTGAGACCTTGCTTGTGATTAGGTTGGAGACATGGTTTTTCTGCGGATATCTCCGACTCATGGTACGATACATTTTGGTGGAGGTGGGAAGCTTATCCCGCGCTTCATCGGCCCTTTCGTTATCATCGGGAGAGTCGATGACGTGGCATACAGGCTAGACTTGCCACCTGTACTAGTGGAAGTTCACAACGTATTCTACGTATCACTGTTGAGACAGTACGTGGCTGAACCTAGCCATGTGCTCGATCATTCGGAGATTGAGGTTGGACCTACTCTCAGTTATCCAGAGCAGCCTGTAGAGATTCTGGATCGCCGAGAGAAGGTACTGAGGAACCAGGTGATACCCTTGGTACGCATCGCATGGAGGCATCATTCTCTAGGAGAGTCTACCTGGGAGCGGGAGGATGAGATGCGCGAGTGGTACCCCTATCTTTTTAGACCTTGAGGTATACTTTTCTATCCTTCTCAGCAGTTAGTTTCGCTTTTAATTTCGAGGACAAAATTATTTTAAGGGAGGTAGATTTGTCACTACCATATTTCTAGCTTGCGGGTATTTTGGTCATTTTTAAAATTTTGGGAATTATTTGGAATTATTAGTATTAATTATAATTATTGGAATTTTTAAGTGATTTTTAGTATAATTGATTTTGTGCTATTATTGACTTAGACTCAGAGTGACTTAGGAGACTGTCCTAGAAGCTAACCTAGGTCATGACTACTTGGTTAGAGTGTGTAACCCTAGCTTGACCTAAGTTAGTGATATCCAGCCAATTAGAATTTATTTGGAGAGAATAGGAATTTATTAGGCTAGTTAATGGCTTGTGATTTCACAAGTCATAATTTATGACTTAAGCCCATAGAGGCCTAAAATCCAACACCATGTAAACCCTAACCTAGCCCAAAACCCTCCTTGGCCGGCCACTTACGGATTCTTCCATCTATTTAATGCCTCCTCAAAGTTAGGGCTAGCCTCCTTTAGAAAGTTCTCAAGTTTAAGGAAGAGGTATGCTCCATCTTCAATAATTCCAAGAAAATCCTATTTAATTCATTTTTCCCTCAAACCAATTGCAATAGGTTCTAAATTTCTTCTACTTGTTGTTTGTGTTGAGAAATTTCAGAGTGTGGACAATTTGAAGGAGTTTTGGTGGCTTGAGGATCCACTCTCATTGGAGTTTTTTGATCCTTTGTAAACCCATAGGTAATTTCTAATCCACACCATAAAATGCTGTTATTATTACATATTTAGGAAGCCCTAGGCCTATCCTAACTGTAGGTATAGTTAACCCTAGGTTTCGTGTCCAATACGTGTCCGTATCGGACACGTATCAGTGGATACGTGAATGTGTTTGATGAAATGCCGCAAAGGGCATTTTGATTCGATTTTTGGAATGTTTTTGAATAGAAAATTAGGGTTTAGGCTCGTTTATTAATTTCTGGTGTTCTGAATTGATTTTGCTGTCGTGTCGCAATGGACACACAAACACGTAGGTGCACCACACGTGCGGGAGCAGTGCCATTCCCCTGCTGCTCGGGGTCGTTTGTACGCAGCACATGCCACGTGGACACGTGATATTGGACACACATGTTGGGGCAACCACTGACCCGAGGTTCCTCAAGTGACACGACCTCTCGTGTCGTGTCGGACACGGTATCGTGCGTACACAGGGTGCGCACTGTGTGTGCAGTGTATTATTTGTTTCACTATTTAAATTCAGTTTTAAATGGTTTAATTTGTGATTTTAATTGATAAATTAGGTCCTAACATGATTAATGATCTATGATAATTTAGTATACATGTTAGTTTAGGTATTGTTGTGGAAATTGGAATCGAAATAGGGTTAATTGCATGTTAAATAATACTTAGACTGATACCTGATACCACATTACTTTTTCGATTTCCTGAACATTTCAATCCTATTTAAATCGATTGTTTCAATTACCAATGTTCCCACATATTGTTGTTCATGTTTAGCTTAATATTACATTCAAATTGGGCTTTTGTTTGAGAATGGGATATTTAGTCAAGGAGTTGATTTCGAATTTCATGACTGGGAACTGTTATCTCATTTTCCTGTAACATGAGACTATTTCCAGGTTTCCCATACTTGTATTAGTTATGTACATGGTTGAATTCAAATGAGAATTTGGTTTTAGCTGACTGTTTCCAGACTTTTTCCTATTTCCTGAGATGTATTCATTTCCTATTATTACACTGATTTCATGTTCTGCTCACTGTTCTAATTTTTTGCTAACACACACACTCTCTTGTCTTTCACTCACACACACATGTTTATACCATTTTACACCTCACTGTTCCAGATTTCACTCCATGTTTCCAGGATCCTTGATAACCTGTCAAGTATTCTCAGTTTCCTTGTTCACTGATTTCCAGGATATGGTTAGCTCACTATTTTGGTTCAATTATGACTGTCATGTGAACCAATGATTAGCCACTATTTTTCCTTTAATACTTCACTGATATTTGTACCATATTTGTCTATCACTCACTGTACACAGGTGCATACACTGTTTACTGATTTTTCCTATTTCCTATAACACACACACATTTACATGTATATGGACACTCTAGTATACACTTCACTAGACACTTGTTTTCCCTCTTTATTTATGTATATGGTGTATAGTTTAAGTATAGGCTAATGTATGTTACTATATTTAACATGTATAATGAATATATGTAGGTATGTACCATGTATATATCTACATATGTATTATGTATGTTGCATGCCAGTATAGAGTCTAGATAGACTTGTGTAGCCTTGTTAGACCTAGAATAGACTAGTATAGACTTGTTTGACTTAGGTTTGACTTGGTTGACCTAGTTTGACTTCTAGGGTTGACCAGAGTTGACCAAGAGTTGACTTTTGCCTAGATTGACCTAGATTCATGTAGAATGCATTGACTTGCATCTTATTATCATTTTAGACTCATAGTGACTTGTACTGTTTTATAGGAGCCATACACCACTCCTCGGACAGTACTTTCATCTTGGACATTCAGATAGCAGGCGAGTACATTCTCTGATCTTTTTATACCTGTCTGGGACTATATTCTTGCTCTAGATTACTTTACTTGATGCTGACACGTATCTTTCACGGATTAATACTATATGGATCCCTTCCTTAGATGTTATCCCTCTACGGGTGCATCGGGTATTTCATGTTTATGTAATTTATTATGTGCATCATATACTCCTTATACTCGTACTAGTTCATGTATTCACATGTTTCCATGTGCCTTTATGTACTATCATGTGTCTCATGTACTACTTATTTCATGAGTTCACGTATCTTTAGCTGTATTCATGTGCCAATAACGTAACTTGAATGGATCCTTGTGTATTGATTGGGGCAGGGTGAGTAGAATTGGTTATGTGATCATTATCCCCTGTAGGTATTCATGTGTCTCTTAGTTGTATTCATGTGCCCCTAAGCCGTTTACATAACCATATTGTACTCTAAATCACTTATCCACTTATAGTCTTTACTATCATATATTTACTTTCAGTTACAAAATATCTCATATTTTTCCGTACATCCTTTCCAACATTTTCTGTATTTTACTATATTGCATGCTTTATACTCCTAACCTGTTATGAACTATTTTGAGAGATATGTGCTCGTTCCCGTCCTGATTGGACCTGTTGAAAATTTTACAGAGGACGAGGAGGAGGCCTGCTTAGATACTTTCTATGGGACAACCTTAGAGGACACTTGCGATCCGGACTTCTAGTCGGATCCCTTAGCTGTAGAGACTGTTGCTCCATAGATATCTTTATCTTATTTCATTATATTGGAGATTTGAGTTATTTATTTGGATACATATTATTTCTGGTTGTCAGTGGAGTTTATCTTAGACACTTAGCTTTCTCTCTATTTGTATTTCCTGTGGATTTGGGTCTCGCATCATTATATCATTCTATCTTATCGTATTATATCTTAGATGTGATTGAGATATATTCTGTTATGTCACCCCCATTCGGGGAGTATAACTGTTATTACCTTAACTGTTAGATGTTGTGACCTAGGACAGCGTTCTACCGCCGACACTGCGGCATAGGCTGGACGTACCCATGTCTCGTGCCTTTACTCTAGGGTGCGGGTCGTGACACGTTTTTAGTGGTAGCCCATACAGGTCTAGGTTGGAAATGTGGTGGTATTCGAACTTGAATATCGCTGCAGCCTGCAGTAGGAATTAGTATATTTTTTGAAGGTACTCAATCACACTAGGTAAACTCCATATCAGATTTTGTATATCTATTTTGCTGCTTATTGTCTTCCTTAGAAATTTAAACTGTTGATATTCAACTCATTCTCAGTAATTGTTTCTTGTTTGATCTGTGTCTCCATGATGGTTGAGACGACATCGTATCGCCCTGGACTGGGAGACGCTGGAGAGGGGTCTAGCACCTCTCGACCTCAGTAGCAGCCAGCTCCCGGTGCCACGGGGCCAGTGCAGCCCTCAGGAGTCGGTGTTTCTGCAGCTTTTAGAGGAGCACCTCCACCAGTCAGGTGGCCGAGCATTATGATTCCTGAGATCCTTCCACCGCAGCAGCCTCCGCTTGTGGGGATGGTAGACGTTGTACATCTCTTCTCCTTTGTGGAGAGGATTCTGGAGTCCCACCAGCAGCAGTAGCAGAGGCAGACTGCCGATTTCCTTCAGGGGATCGACGAGGCACACCAGCTGGTTCGCACTATATTCGAGATGGTTACTGCTCAGGGGGCCCAGCAGCAGCCCCGTCGGAGGGAGAAGGACATATAGGACTTTCAGAAGATGCATCCCAGAGAGTTCTTCGGCACAGAAGGCATCCGTTATGCAGACGACTGGATAGAGCATATCGAGGAGATTTTCTGACTGGCGGGGATACCAGATCGACTCCAGATCGAGGCAGCGGGCAGTCAGATGCAGGACTTAGCCCGTGCGTGGTATCAGACAGATCCCAGGATGGGAGTTGAGGACCAGACTTGGGCCAAGTTCAAGGAGCTGTTTAAGGAGCAGTTCTTTCCTGATGTGGCCTTGGGAGGTATCGAGGCACAATTCGAGGGTCTGGTTCAGGGGAACCAGACGGTAGCTGAGTATGCTGGAGAGTTTTGTAGATTGGTCCGGTTTATAGATGACTTGACAAAGAAGACGAAGGCGAAGAAGTTTCGCCGAGGCTTAATTAGAGAGGTTCGGTCGCTGACTAAGAGCGATCGGAACGCTACATTTGTTGAGATATTTTCTGGGGCTATGGCAGCGGAGGACGACCTGGGGTTGAAGTAGAAGAGGGGTCGTGACTTCCAGGGTGGTAGCAGCTGTGAGCACCCTAAATTTTGGGTTGATTTTTTTTTTAATTTTCTGATTGAGGATAATTTTAAAATTTCATGTTTATAATTATTTTAATAATGATATTTAATTAATGATATAATTTTTGGTGATTTTAAATCATTTTAAAATTATTTAAATTAATGACTTGTGGTTTTGACGTTTTGCTAGTGAAACCCTACAGACTGTTTGACCTAGAGCCTAACTATGTGATTATGATATTTTAATGTCATTTTTGGCCTAAGGATATTTTTGCATTTGAACTCTTTGAATTATTTTGATATTATTTTATTAGTTATGATATTGTTTTGGGGTTATTTGAGTCGGGTTCGAATTTCAACTCAATCTGACTTGAAACGGGGACCCGAGGATAGTTTGACTCTAGTGGGACCCACACACTAGTTAGGCATGGCCCACATGATATTAATTTTGGTCTACATGATAGAAATATTTTAGTTAGAGGTTAGACTAATTATTACGGATAAGGTTAGTGTGATTAGAGACTTTAGAATGACTAATTTAGCCCAACCAATTAGCCCTTTCCTAAAAATCATAGAATAGGTTAGTGGGGGCATTTTGGACCTTACCATAATAGGACAAAAAGCCCCATATGGCCAGCCACTTTGGGAGAGGATAGGCTCAAGTTCATTTCATTATTCTCATCCACACTCTCTCTTGTTCTTCCCCAAATTCCTAGAGAGCAATCCCTAGCAATTTTTCCACCAAATCCTTCCATTTCACCACCAAATCTTCCTCTTTCCTTCTCCATTCTAGCCAAGGAGGAAGCTACCCAAGTTTGGGAGGATTCGGAGCTCGTTCGTGTCCTTTTGGAATCTCTATGTGTCGGTGTCGCTCCGGGAAGGCTTTTCTTCGATTCGATCTACCGGGAGGTATAAATTCCTTCTCCTTTTCATTTTCCTCATGCATATAGGTCTATTTTGAACCCATAGGAATGACCCCCATGGTTGTATCTCCATTTGTGTCCATTTTGTGTCCATTTGGAGGTCATAGGAGTGTCCATGTGTTGTGGATGTGTTCATGTTACATATATAGATTTATATGTATATATATTGTAATGAGAGTTTATCTATATTTATATATGTAATAAATGGTTCATGATGATTATATAATCAAGTTTGTGAGTGTGGTTCCTCATATTATTATTGCTATTATTGTTGTGGATAATTAGGATATATATTGTGTATTCTTTTGGCTCAAACTATCTAAATCCGTCATGATTTTTATCCACGTTTTTAATTTCAGCCCTAACTTAGAAATATCATAACTTCTAGCTCAAAGCTCGGTTTAATCTCCCATTTTTTTTAAAGAAGCGTATTGAAGTTAGCTTTCCAAAAACATGTATTAATAGGTCTAATTCTTTCTGTAACTTTCTGGAGAATTATTTGAGTGTCAGTTGTACGAAAGACAAACGGGTTCTCGGTGTTTTCGCGATTCCGGGAGTTTTCGGAAACGAAAACGCGATCTGTTTGAAGTTTCGGAAAGCTAACAGATAGATTTATAACATACTTTAATCCTAGATTTTAATTCATGCTGAGATGGTACAGTATTGATTATTAGTAGGAGTTACTATTCGGTATATGCATTTTGTGCACCCTTGTGTGTAATATAATGTTCTATTTGATTTTAACCCATGTTAATGTATATACATTATGTAATTAAATAGAGAATACAAGCATGAGTAAATGGTTAAATAAATGATGTATGAGGTGTAAGTATCCTATCTAATGTAAGCATATAAGTATGGCTTGTAATAAATATGTAGGTTCCATAGTATGTAATGTATGGTGCATATAGTAGGACAAGAGAATAAATGAATGATGAATGAATGCAAGCATGAATGTAATGTAATAATAGATGTAATGTATGCAATATACAAGTTAATGAGATGTAATGTTCTATGTTAACACAAATCCTATATTACCTCATGTACCCCATTACACTATGTTGACACTATCACACTTGACACTTTGTTCACTTACACTTTGACACTCTTTGACATGTATACACTATGTATGTCCATTTAACCCTCACTTGCCCCTTTGCCATGTTCACATACACACACATAGCCTCATAAATAAGTATTTATGAATATAGTTAACTTAGCTATGTATGTATATTGTATATATGTTGAAGAACAGTTTGGCAACTCTAGAGGGGGGGTGAATAGAGTTTATATAGAAAAAATAGCCAATTAAAAATAACTCTTTCACCAACAATAAATAATCAGAGTAAAGTGCGGAAAATAAATGAAGAGCAGAAGAGCATACGTAAACACAGCGATTTTAACCTGGTTTCCCTCGTGGAGGACTAGTCCAGGCCTGAGAACTCTAGCTCAGGATTAAATCCACTATTTGTGAAATAGTAGCTTACAACCCGTGCCTTTACTTCAGAAGAGCACGTCAACTTCTTACAGAGAATCGCAGTGGCGATTGCTTGGAATTGTCCAAGTGACTTCTTCACTCTTGCACAAGAATCCTAACTGAGAGATGCTGAGCACTCGAGACTTAGGAGGCTTGTGGCTAGTTGATAGGAAGGGTATGGCTTATTGAGCTTGTAGGAGAGAAGAGAAGAGAAGATTGAGTGAGTTAAAAAGAGAGAATTCATGCCCTATTTATAGTGTTTTTAGAGGCAGAATTCGGCCAGAATTCGGGTAGAAAAATTCAAAAATTTGGCCGTTGGACAGCTAGCAACCAGCTAACCCTAAAATTAGGGTTCCTGATTTCTAGGGGACAGAGTTCGGCCCGAACTCTGTGTGGAGGCAGAGTTCGGCCCGAACTCTGTCTCCAGAGCACAGAGTGGTTCTAAGTGGGACTTGTGGGCATTTTTTGTTTTGGTGGAGCTTGGGATTTTGGGTAGGCTTATAGACTAAGTTCCAAGAGCTCAGCATAACTCAGAGTACATACTTCTAGACTCAATAAAATGTAAAAGTACAGACTCGAAAATACACTGAGAGTCGGAAACTGAGCTGTTGTCTGTCCTGAACTGAATGCAGACGTCGTGTGTCGTATTGAATTTATACAGATATTATTTAGTCAATGTAGTCAATATTTGGTTGACTGTGACTTTGTGTCAACAATCTCCCCCATATTGATAATTGACAAAATAATAAATGTATATTTCAATATTCATACCTGGACACAGTTGGTTAAAACACAGCTCCCCCATAAACAATGCCGAGCTAGAATAAGATAGCTCCCCCGTAATCAGTGAACGGTGCCGAGCTAGAATCAATAGCTCTCCCCCGTAAATAATGCATAGAACCTGTGGCCTGATAAAAATATTTTCCCAAAAGCAAACACAAGCACAGACAGATATACATTTGAAATATACATATTTCTCCCCCTTTTGGCAGTTAGCAATATAAAGGATCATATAGACTGCATAAGGAAAAGCATGGAAATAGCAGTATAGACAATGAAAAGTAATCCAACCGCACCAAGCAGAGAAGAAACAGTATAATACTAATAAAACAAGTCACTGACATAAAGTAAAACTACGAAAAATAGCATAAAATGTTATCCACCAACCAGCACATCATCAGGGTTTGAAGACATAAATCCAGTACATAAATCCATAACAAACTGAAATAACTAAAATCAAAAGGCAACTAAGACCATCAGCAGTGGCAGCAGCATATCAAGCCAATCTCCATCTGGAGCACGAGAAGGTCCTGGAACATCTGAAGGACCAGGGAATGAGCGACGAGGGTCCACAAAAGCATCATCAGGATCCATATACCTCATGGCCCACGGATCGTCTATACGATGACCCGCGCGATCTGGATCCCGCTCAATAGGCACATGCAGATCAGGATGACGAGCAAGTGAATACCGCATATCATGCAGAGAGTTCCCAAGGGCACTGATCTGCAAGGTGGTACGGTAATCCTGCTGCGTCCAGCGATCATCCTCAACAGCAAAGCGATCGCGAAGCATAGTCTGAAGAGACTCAAGAGTGGCAGGAGGAGGAGGTGCATCCTGACCAAAAGGAGGGGCGTCAGGCTCCTCATCAACAGAATGCTCAGATGACTCAGAAGCAGCGACAGGCTGAAGGCATCGTGCTTTGGATAGAAAGGCAGTGCAGGCAGGAATGGACAATCATGGATAGGAATGATAAAAGCACGAAAAACTAAAGGAAGATAGAGAGGATAAACCAAAGCTCTTGGTTTCTTCCGACAGTTGATCATCCAATCCATCATAGTCCGTGGAAAGTTGAATGGAATACGATAGTGGAGATGATATAAGGCAGAGATCTCAAGATAAGTGACTTCATCTGTTGAGCCAGCCTTGGGCAAGATAGTATTGAACACGATGCGATGAAGTTCATAAAAGTAGGGGGTGAGATGCTTGGCCTTTAGCTTGCGAGGACTTACGTTAGGAGCACATAAATCCTCCTTGAATCCTTCAAGGGAAGTGTCGCCAACAAATTGAAGTTGACGTGCCTCCACAAGCTTGTTCCACACATCAAGATCCGGGAGAGCAAGAAAATCTCCCAACTCAGAATCATTAAAGGCAATGGTAATGCCAGCAACCCGAGAATAGATGTGGGTTGCATCGTGAGTCAAATTGCAGTAAAACATTTGAATTGCACTATGGTAGATGACAGAATTTGAAGCAACAAGTTCATCCAAACAAAGATCACGGAATAATGACTCATATTGTGAAAATATAGTAAAATTTATGGGATGGCCCCCAAACACCGGACGAGTTCTAAAATCGCTAAACCATTCATTAGAGGCTTCTAGCGATACAAATAAACGGTCGTCGTAAGTGTTAGGGTCATCGGGACGCGGCGGATTGAACAACGGATGAATGGGGTGTTGTTCAACTACTTGTTCAATCGGAGGAGGAGGAACCGAAGAGGAAGCACCCTCATGTCGAGTCCTTCTCCCTCGTTTGGACAAGCGAGATGCCATTTGAAATAAAAGAGGAGAACTTGGAAATGATAGAAAAAGAGAGATATACCTGAAAAGAATACCAAACAGTTGAAGAGAATGTTGAAAAACCCCTTTCCCTTGATTTTGAGAAGAAATAGAGCCCTCTATATCAAGAACTAGGGTTAGGGTTTGGAAGGAAGAAGATGGAAGAGGTGGAGAAGAAGGAAATATGGGAGGAAAGAGAGGGAATCCCGAAATAAAGTAGGGCTTGGTCTTTGGTCGGGTGAAATATTGACCATTGGATTAGAATTGATCCAACGGCAGAGCCAGATCCCGACCCTGGAACCTAAGAACCGAACTCGGCCCGAACTCTGATAGGGGCGGAGTTCGGCCCGAGTTCTGGATCAATGGTCCAGAACTGAAAACAGGCAAAGAACATGAAGAAAATGTTTAAGAGTTAAACAAAAGATAGTTGAGGACAACAAAGAGTGTTGAATTTTTAAAAAAATAGATAGAGAGGTACTCAGAAAACAGAATGAGAAAATATCAATTAGGCAATATTAAATCAAAAATGAGCCATATAATAAATAAGGACATATACAGTGGTTCAATAGTCCAAATTTGCCATGGGTTAGCTGCAGGGGCCGGATCCCAGCTAGCGGTAGTCCTGAGGACTAGTGCACCGTGTCGCTTAGGCTTTTACGCCTTGTTGTCAGAAGGACCCTTTCGGCTTGTACCCATACCAAATTCTTCGTAAAAGAATCACAATATACTCGATATTTACGCAGGTGAGTTTCAATTTATAACTGCTTCATCTAAAATTCCAAGTTCACGACAAAGAAAAATTGAAGCGCTCTTCGGATAGTGGCTTAGTAAAGAAATCTGCCAGCTGATGATCAGTGTCAATAAATTCTAAGTTAATTGTGCCATTTTGCTGATGATCACGCAAAAAGTGGTGTCTGATTTCAATGTGTTTAGTGCGTGAGTGGCAGACAGGGTTCTTAGTTAAATTGATTGCACTAGTATTGTCACAGAATATAGGAATATGCATGAAAGATAACTTATAGTCTTCAAGGGTTTGCTTCATCCACAGAATTTGTGCACAACAACGCCCAGCTGCTATGTATTCAGCTTTTGTTGTGGATAGTGCAACAGAGTTCTGCTTCTTGCTAAACCAGGAGACTAACGCTTTTCCTAATAAATGACACGTGCCGCTCGTACTTTTACGGTCGACCTTGCATCCAGCGAAGTCAGCATCGGAGTAACCAATAAGATCAAATGATGTTGACTTGGGATACCATAGGCCCACTGTAACCGTACCCTTAAGGTATCTAAAGATACGCTTAACCGCGATCATGTGTGATTCCTTAGGATTAGCTTGATATCTAGCACATAGGCAAACACTGAACATAATATCGGGACGACTAGCAGTTAAATAAAGTAAGCTGCCTATCATACCTCGATACTTACGTTGATCAACAGGTTTGCCACTCTCATCTGGTTCGAGTTTGGTTGAAGTAGCCATTGGCGTGCTGATTGGTTTGATGTTGTCAAGATCGAACTACTTCAGCATGTCCTTGGTGTACTTTGATTGGCAGATGAAAGTTCCATTAGCCAGTTGTTTTACTTGCAGACCAAGAAAATAGTTGAGCTCTCCCATCAAGCTCATCTCAAATTTCGTCTGCATACACTTGGCAAATTCTTGACAAAGAGTTTCATCAGTAGACCCAAAAATAATATCATCAACATAAATCTGAATTAATAGAATGGTGTCTTTGAAAGATTTGATAAACAGTGTAGTGTCAATTTTCCCTTTTGAAAAACCTTTCTCAAGCAAGAAACTGCTTAGCCTTTCATACCAAGCTCTGGGGGCTTGTTTAAGGCCATAAAGCGCTTTCTTCAGCTTGAACACGTGGTCGAAAAATTTGTGATTTTCGAAGCCAGGGGGTTGTTTGACATAAACTTCCTCCTTAATAAAGCCATTCAAGAAAGCACTTTTAACATCCATTTGAAATAATTTAAAGTTCTGATGATTGGCAAAAGCACAAAGCATCCGAATGGATTCTAGTCTAGCAACAGGAGCATATGTCTCATCGTAGTCGATGCCTTCCTCTTGATTGTATCCTTGAGCTACTAGACGGGCTTTGTTACGAGTGACTGAACCATCTTCATTTACTTTGTTTCTAAACACCCATTTGGTACCAATTATTGAGTGATTAGCCGGTCTAGGAACTAGTTCCCATACTTGGCTCCTCTCAAATTGGTTGAGTTCTTCTTGCATAGCAGAAATCCAAAATTCATCATTAAAAGCTTCAGAAATGTTTTTAGGCTCTACTTGTGAAATGAAGGCAGTGCTAGCAACGGAGTCTCTTAGTGATGATCTAGTAGTTACTCCACGTGAAACTTCTCCTATAACTAAATTTTCTGGATGAGAAGGTTTGAAAGAGAATTTCTTAGGCAAACCCTCCAGAGAATTAGTTTCAGTTGAAGTGTTCATTGGAGTAGAAATTGATGGCTCAACATCATCATCAAGAGCGCTTACTGCACTGTTATCTTCATCAAAAGTCACATTAGTTGACTCCTCCACAATAAGTGAGCGTTTGTTGAAAACTCTATATCCCTTACTCTTGGCGGCATAACCAAGAAAGATACCATCGTCAGCTTTGGCATCAAATTTGCCTAAGTTGTCTTTGGTGTTAAGGATAAAACATCTACAACCAAAAACTTTAAAATACGAAACATTGGGGGTTCTCCCAAACCAAAGCTCATAGGGTGTTTTCTTCGTAATGGGACGAATAAGCACCCTATTCAAAATGTGGCATGCTGTACTTACAGCCTCTGCCCAAAAATATTTCGGAAGAGAAAATTTATTCAACATGACTCTAGCCATATCGCCAAGAGTCCTATTCTTCCGCTCTACAACACCATTTTGTTGAGGAGTTCTAGGACAAGAAAATTCATGATCAAAACCATTTGCATTACAAAAACTTTCAAAATCTGAATTTACGAATTTGCCTCCATGATCACTTCGAATTCGAGTAATCATGTAGCCTTTTTCATTTTGAACTTTATTTACAAAAACTTTGAAAACAGAAATAGCATCGCTCTTATTAGCGAGAGAGAAAACCCAAGTAAATCTCGAAAAATCATCAACAACAACAAATGCATAAAGTTTGCCACCAAGGCTAGCTATTCTACTAGGACCAAATAAATCCATATGAAGCAATTACAAGGGTCTAGTAGTACTTACAGAGTTGATGGAATGAAATGAGGATTTAGTTGCCTTGTTTAGTTCACATTCGGCACATACCGTATCCTTTTTGAATGTGATGTCAGGCAATCCTCATACTAGCTTCTTGGTAGAAAGCCTGGATATAGCATCCATGTTGGCATGACCAAGACGCTGGTGCCAAAGCAGTCGTTCATCTTTGTGGGCATATAAACATCTACCTGCATGGTTAGTATTTATAGAGAGATAGAAAATATAGATGTTGTCCTCTCTTTTTCCTTCAAAAGCAATGTCTCCTGTTGACCTATCGTAGATATAGCAATGGTTTTGTCCAAAGTTAATATCATATCCATGATCAGCAAGATGGCTAATGCTGAGCAGGTTATGCTTTAACTCGGTCACTAGGCAGACATCCTTTAAAACAGGAGAAAGAGGATGACCAATGATACCGTTACCTATTATGTGCCCTTTGAGATTGTTACCGAAGGATACGTATCCTTCTCTTTTCATCGATAGTGATGCAAAAAGATTTGCGTCTCCCGTCATATGTCGCGAGCATCCACTATCGAGAATCCACTTACTCTCAGTTGAGGAGGGAAGGTCCACCTACATCACGAGTAGATGTGACCTTTGGTACCCATTTTCTTGAGGGTCCTGAAAAGTTAGTTTTTGGAAACCAAGCATATATTTTCTTGTCTACCAGTCTTCTAACTCTACACTGTGGTGAGATGTGTCCATGTGTTCCACAGTAAGTACAGATACCATTTTTATTTATACTGGGAGCATGAGAATGATATCTATAAGCAACAGGATGAGGATGATATGGAGAGTTAGCATGGTAATGATGACTATGCATAGAGTGAGTGGCATGATGATGATGTCTGTGTGGCATAGCATGATAATATTGACTGTGAGGAGTGGCATACTGAAATTGTCTATATGGCATAGTGTAATGTTGTGGCATAACATGATGATTTTGCCTATGATGATTTTGTCTACGTGGCATGGTATGTTGATGTGTCATAGTATGATGAGAGTGATATTGATTGTGTCTTTGTGCAGTATGATGAGTATGAGAAGTATTCTTACGTGCACGTGGTTTGTGAAAGTTTGTGTATATAAATGCATGGTTATGTGCTGCATGAGAATGACGTGGTTGACTAGCATGAGTGGTGTTGTGCCCATGTAATTGGGTTTGAGGTTGAACAACCTGTTTACCCAATTTGGTTTCTAATCTTTTAGACATAGCTTGCAGTTCATCAATCTTAATATTTAAGCCATAAATCTTAGTCATGGAAATCTTGTGTCTACTCTTTTCTTCAGCAAGCAACGTGTTGAGAGTAGTAATTTCTTGAGTTTGTTGCTCAATACGTGCTTCAGCATCATGTAAGCTTAATTTAAGCTTGGATACTTCATCAGTGTCATTAGTGGGTGATGTGTTTCTAACATTATCAAGAAGTAAAGAAATTCTTTGTATCTCATCTTCTAGACTTTTGATTTTGTCCTTGGCATGCTTTTATTTACCGATGACCTTTTTGTGATCATCAAGTAAATCAGTGAAGGCATCGCCAAGTTCATCAAAAGAGAAGTCATCTAAAGTTTTGTTTGATACCTTGGTAGAGGTTGCCATTAAGCACACATTTGCTTTGTCTTGAGGAGAGTTCTTTTCTTCCTCGGAGTCACTTGCTTCACTTTCATGCCAAATGCTTGTGTTGGCATACCTTTTTGATGAGTTCTTCTTGTAGGGCTTCTCATAGCGGTTGCTCTTCTTTAAGAATGGACAGTCTCTTCGGACATGTCCAGTCTTTTTGCAGCCATAGCAGGTTGGCTCTTCTTCATCGTCTTCTTGTGGCTCCTTCTTTCTTTGATTGAAGCGAAGGAATTTCTTGAAGTTACGAACCATGAGAGCTTGGTCTTCATCATCTGAGTTGTCGTCTTCGGTCTCATCGTGATCAACCTTTCGTCGATGAACTTTGAGTGCGATCTCCCTGGTCTTTGGAGCAGGCTCTTCGAAGTCCTTGAGGTCAAGCTCGTGAGTTATGAGCTTGCTCATCAAGGTCTCCATAGACATAGTTGTGAGATCGTTCCCTTCTATGATGGCTGTCACCTTAGGGTTCCAAATCTTTGGTAACCCTCTGAGTAGCTTGCGGATCTTCTCATGGTTTGAATACTGCTTACCAAGCGAGGATAACGGGTTGATGATGTCGAGGAATCTTGTAAACATTTGAGTGATCGTCTCATTTGGCTTCATCTTGAAGGCTTCATATTCTTGAGTGAGACGGCTTATCTTCGATTCCTTGACTTGAGTGGTTCCTTCATGCGTCACTTCTAGAAGTCTCCATACTTCATGAACAGTGGTGCATGTAGAGACCCTGTTAAACTCGTTCCTGTCTATAGCACAGAATAAAGCATTAATAGCCCTAGCATCTAGACTTGCCTGTTTCTTCTCCTCGACAGAATATTTGTCGTGTGGTTTCTCAATGAGGTCACCATCGACAACTATTCTGGCGGGCTTTTTGTAACCGTCAGTGACGACAGTCCACAGGTCAAAGTCTAGAGACTTAAGATAGAAGCTCATCCTTGTTTTCCAATATGTGTAGTTAGTCCCATCAAATAGGGGAGGCCTATGAGTGGACTGACCTTCACCATGATTGGAGATCAAGGATTGTGTGGTTGCCATGGATCAGCTCTTAGGATATTAGTCCTTATAAAGAGAACAGAGCTCTGATACCAATTGAAGAACAGTTTGGCAACTCTAGAGGGGGGGTGAATAGAGTTTATATAGAAAAAATAGCCAATTAAAAATAACTCTTTCACCAACAATAAATAATCAGAGTAAAGTGCGGAAAATAAATGAAGAGCAGAAGAGCATACGCAAATACAGCGATTTTAACCTGGTTTCCCTCGTGGAGGACTAGTCCAGGCCTGAGAACTCTAGCTCAGGATTAAATCCACTATTTGTGAAATAGTAGCTTACAACCCGTGCCTTTACTTCAGAAGAGCACGTCAACTTCTTACAGAGAATCGCAGTGGCGATTGCTTGGAATTGTCCAAGTGACTTCTTCACTCTTGCACAAGAATCCTAACTGAGAGATGCTGAGCACTCGAGACTTAGGAGGCTTGTGGCTAGTAGATAGGAAGGGTATGGCTTATTGAGCTTGTAGGAGAGAAGAGAAGAGAAGATTGAGTGAGTTAAAAAGAGAGAATTCATGCCCTATTTATAGTATTTTTAGAGGCAGAATTCGGCCAGAATTCGGGTAGGAAAATTCAAAATTTTGGCCGTTGGACAACTAGCAACCAGCTAACCCTAAAATTAGGGTTTCTGATTTCTAGGGGACAGAGTTCGGCCCGAACTCTGTGTGGAGGCAGAGTTCGGCCCGAACTCTGTCTCCAGAGCACAGAGTGGTTCTAAGTGGGACTTGTGGGCAATTTTTGTTTTGGTGGAGCTTCGGATTTTGGGTAGGCTTATAGACTAAGTTCCAAGAGCTCAGCATAACTCAGAGTACATACTTCTAGACTCAATAAAATGTAAAAGTACAGACTCGAAAATACACTGAGAGTCGAAAACTGAGCTGTTGTCTGTCCTGAACTGAATGCAGACGTCGTGTGTCGTATTGAATTTATACAGATATTATTTAGTCAATGTAGTCAATATTTGGTTGACTGTGACTTTGTGTCAACATATGTTAGCATATTGTGTTGTAATATATAAGTTTATATAACCATTTGAAATGCCATGATTATAGACCTAATATTGAATACCAATATATGCATGTGTATATATGTGTAGACATATATAGCTTAAAGTAATAGATTACCTAGTGTATATCCAATGTGAATTCTTGCCTATTTGAGTATTGAATAATTGTATGCTATATAAAGTTGGGTGTATGTTGGCTTGTATAGCCTTGTATTGATGTGTGCTTGCTAGGATAGTCTTGGTTAGGCCTAGTAAGACTTGGTGGGTTAGGACATGACCTAGTTTGACCTAGTTTGACTAGTGCAGTTGACCAGAGTTGACCAAGGGTTGACTTTGGCCTAGTTTGACCTACTTTCATGTAGAATGCATTGTAGTGCTTTATATTACCCTTCTGGACATGTTGTGACTTGTGCTGTTCTAATTAGGAGCCAGACACCTCTCCTCGGACAGTATCTTTACCTTGGACATTCAGATATCAGGCGAGTACATTCTCTGATCATTTCATATCTTGTTTAGGATTATATTTCCTGCTTTAGATTACTTTACATGATGCTGACACGTTGGAAACACGGATTAGTACTATATGGATCTTGTTGTGCGATGTTATCCCCTTAGCGGATGCATCGGGTATTCGTGTTCGTGTACTTTATCATGAGCATCGTGTACTCCTTGTATTCGTGACATTCGTGTACAAATCGTATAAAATCGTGTATATTCATGTATTCACATGATCTCGTGTGCGACTATACTTCGTGTGCAAAAACATAACTTAGCTTGATCCTTGTGTATTGATTGTGGCGGGGGAGTAGAAGTGGTTATGTAATCAATCCAGTAGATTACTCGTGTACAACCTCTGTAGATTACTCGTGTACAACATCGTGCCGTTTACATAACCATCTTGTGCTCTGAATCACTAGTCACTGATAGTTCTCTATATATTGTAGCTATTTACTTACAGTCTCTCTCTTTTTCATCATGTTATTTCTTCAGATCCTGTATCTTACTCTCTAGCATGTTTATATTTCCTAACCTGTTATGATATTGTTGAGATGTACTGTACTCGCTCCTGTCCTGACTGGACCCGTTGATAAATTTTACAGATAGCTTGGAGATTGCCTGCTAGCCTAGAGGAGACACATTACAGGTTGTTTAGATAGTTATTTCAATTGTCTGGAGTTGTATTTACTTTATGGATTACTGTATCTGAGTTTGGAGATTTGAGATATATTTCTGGATTTGTGTATCTTAGACACTTAGATTTCTCTCTGTTGTACCTCTTTTGGATTTCATGTTTTATCTATCCTTATCATGCTCTACCTTAGATGTGATTGAGTATGTATCTGCTATGTCACCCACATTCGGGGAGTATAAACTGTTTATCCTTATACTGTTAGATGCATGAGACCTAGGACAGCGTTCTACCGCCGACACTGCGGCGTAGGCTGGACGTACCCACTTCTCGTGCCCTAACTTTAGGGTGCGGGTCGTGACACATTTTTAGTGGTGGCCCATGTAGGTCGAGTTTGTGTAGTGGTATTCGAACAAGAGTACCACTACAGCCTGCAGTAGGATTAGGATATATTTTTGAAGATACTCAATCACAATTAGGATCCCTTGAGAGATTCCTGGGACGACCCTTGAGAATCTTGTTTAACTCCGACTTGAAAACTCTTTTTCCTTGATTTGATTTATCTTTACTTTCTGTTGTTGAATTTGATTTTGATGTATTATTATTGAATTTGAGTTTTTATTTATTGATTTTGATGAAGGTTGTGGAATTTTGAATCTTGATGTTAGCTTTAGCATCCGAGTTGGTGGTTATATGATTTGAAGAATTTTGTTTATTTTTGAATTTTGATGATCGTTGATAAATTTGATTTGATTTTTGGGAATTCATTGTTGATTAATTTAATTTTTGGCAAGATGAAATTATATGAGCTAGGTCATCTATGTTATGGAATCTAGTCTTCTATAGTCACATTAGTCAGTATGGTGAAGACATATAGTCTGACTTTGGATATATTTTTCGGGTATGGGAATTTAAGGTTTTCGCAGCCAAGCTAGCGGCACCGCGAAAATGTTAAATACCATGATTCTAGAGGTATGTGCATAAGTCAAGGACTCTGTGATTATCGTAGCCTTGCTCACTAGTATGATGAGAATTTATAGTACCATTATTTTGGGTAGACGTATATGATTATCAGATTGTACCTTAAATATTTTCGAACATGTTTTTGCTACTTTTGTTTCAGTCATTCAAAAAAAAAGAAGGAATTATTGTTGTTTTGTTTTGTTTTGTTTCTCATTGTTTACTTAGGATGTAGCTTTAGCTATTTTTATAAACCTTGTGTATCTTTTCACAAAAATTTATTTCTTCTTAATACAATAAACCAATGATTTTGTTAGGCCTTATTTTGGATTTGGTATTATAATTCTTGTTTCAAAAAAAATGGGTCCCTCTTTTAAATAGATAAGCAGAACAGATTCTATTATCATTCTTTTCCTGCCAATATTTTTACTACCATCATTCCTTGTCTTATATACCTGTCCTGATTATATCAATTCCCTGTCTCATATATAATTCTGTCAGCTATACCTTGAAAACTCTTGAATCTTTATATCGTTTTTTATCTGAGAAATGTTGAGGAAGTGACGTAAATCATCTAGTTCGAAAATGATGCAATTGGTTATCATATGATGATTTTGTAGAAATCAGAGCGTTGGATGTCAAATATGAAAATTTTGAAATGAAGATGTGGTAAAGGTTTAAAATAAAATCGAGGGATAAATGTTATCAATTTAGAAACAATCACAGAAAGTGGGTTATGAATAATTTATGGATGTATTTCAAAACTAATGAGGATGTTTAAGGTCAACCTAGTTTTGAGAACTTAAAAATCTTTGTTATTGATTCTTGGGAACTATTACAAGGCTATGTAGAAATTTAGAGATGGAAAGGAGAATTTAATTGAATAAAATGATCATGCAAAATTGAGCTAGATATTGTAAGAGGGTGACTAGAGACAGAGAGAACACAAGGATTTTACGTTATAGAAATTAGGCTTAATTGCACTTTGCTACCCTCAACTATTACCATTTTTCAACTTTGTACCCTAAACTATTTTTTGTAACAATTTGGTACCCAGATGTTATTTTGGACTAAAATGCCCCTACCCCTACCCCTAACCCTCCCTCCTGTACGCTCCGGCCGCCCCCCCTGCTCACTCCGGCCGCCCCCCCCCGCTAGCTCCCACCCCCGCCCCCCACCCCCCCTGCTCACTCCGGCCGCCCGCCCGCCCCCGCCTCTCCCCTAGGCCGCGGCAGCACGGGAGGAGGGGGGCTGGGGAGGGAGGGCGGGGCGGAAGGCGGGGCAGGGGGTGGCCGAAGGTAGCAGGGGGGGAGCGGGGGGGGGCGGAGCTAGCAGGGGTGGTGGGGCGGCCAGAGCTAGCAGGGGGGGTGGCCGGAGTGGGGAAGGGGGTGGAGGGAAGGAAGAGGGAAGGGCATTTTCGGAATTTTTGAAAAATTAGGTATCAAGTTGAAAAAAAATAATAGTTGAGGTACCAATTTGTTACGAAAAAAAGTTTATGGTATCAAGTTGAAAAGACGGAATAGTTGAGGGTAGCAAAGTGCAATTAAGCCTAGAAATTATTTTAGATGATTGGGAGAAAATTGTAGAATTCAAAAAAATATTTGAAGGTGAACGTTGAAGAAAATATGAAGGTTAATTTATAAATAAGAATAAATTTTGTGTGACATAGTGGTATTGGAGTTTAGTGAATACGAGACTCGATTTAAACAAGTCCCAGGATTCCATAAACTGGATTTAGAGGTTTCGGATCTAATTTAAAACCAGGTGAAGGAATTTGAAATTTTGATTAAATGAATAAGTGTTGACTCCTAAAAAGAGGGGTATGTTTCATGGAAAATGTTTTGGAAGTTAAAAATTTTGTCTATGGTGATTGTGGTAAAGGTTTAGATGACTGAAGGTTATAAAATTTCGATGATAGTTATATAGAGGTTGATTTTTGTATTGGGACTTGTGAGAAAAAAATATGGTTTGGCAAATGACAAACTGATAGTATTAGAGAGGGATGATTTGCTGACTTCGTATGAAATCTTTTCCTGTTTTCTCTAAAAGGGGTTTTTGAATATCATTGAATCCTAGTTTTCTTAATCCGTCCAAATCGACTTCGATTATCTTTTCTTATCATATTTATATCTTGGGTTGCACTTAATTTTATTAAATTTGATTGTGACCTGAATCTCTATCTTTATATGCTCGATCTCAGACATTGTTGAACCTGTCCTCCATATTGCCTAAATCTTGATTTCCCCCAATTTGATCAACTTAGATCGTATCGAGACTAAATATTCTTAATACGTATTATGATTGGAAATTTTCCATGGAATTGGCTTTCATTCCTTAACTTTGATTTTGATTTTCTTTTATTTTTTCTGAACCGTTTAAAGATAATGGGTAGTTACTTTTCTTTATTTTTATGATAAGTATCAGTTTTCATATAGGATGGTAGACTGCCTTACAGTTTTGATGGTTTGTTATTTTTGTAACTTTTGTTTAGCACCCTAGATTGCTTGTGTGTTTTGATACCCTATGACCGTTTTGGTTTAGCATGACTAGTATACCTAGATGAGACTTTCACTACCACCGTATGCCATGGCCCTGTATGTCGTCCTTTTGATGGTATGATTTATTTAAGTTCTGGAATTTGATTGTGGGGGTTTGACCTAGAAGGATTACGAACATTTTAATTTCGAGGACGAAATTTTTTATAAGGTGGGTAGGATGTGAGCACCCTAAATTTTGGGTTGATTTTTTTTTAAATTTTCTGATTGAGGATAATTTTAAAATTTCGTGTTTATAATTATTTTAATAATGATATTTAATTCATTATATGATTTTTGGTGATTTTAAATCATTTTAAATTTATTTAAATCAATGACTTGTGGTTTTGACGTTTTGCTAGTGAAACCCTACAGACAGTTTGACCTATAGCCTAACTATGTGATTATGATATTTTAATGTCATTTTTGGCCTAAGGATATTTTTGCATTTGACCTCTTTGAATTATTTTGATATTATTTTATTAGTTATGATATTGTTTTGGGGTTATTTGAGTCGGGTTCGAATTTCAACTCAATCTGACTTGAAACGGGGACCCGGGAGTAGTTTGACTCTAGTGGGACCCACACACTAGTTAGGCATGGCCCACATGATATTAATTTTAGTCCACATGATAGAAATATTTTAGTTAGAGGTTAGACTAATTATTATGGATAAGGTTAGTGTGATTAGAGACTTTAGAATGACTAATTTAGCCCAACCAATTAGCCCTTTCCTAATACTCATAGAATAGGTTAGTGGGGGCATTTTGGACCTTACCATAATAGGACAAATAGCCCCATATGGCCAGCCACTTTGGGAGAGGATAGGCTCAATTTCATTTCATTATTCTCATCCACACTCTCTCTTGTTCTTCCCCAAATTCCTAGACAGCAATCCCTAGCAATTTCTCCACCAAATCCTTCCATTTCACCACCAAATCTTCTTCTTTCCTTCTCCATTCTAGCCAAGGAGGAAGCTACCCAAGTTTGGGAGGATTCGGAGCTCGTTCGTGTCCTTTTGGAATCTCTACGTGTCGGTGTCGCTCCGGGAAGGCTTTTCTTCGATTTGATCTACCGGAAGGTATAAATCCCTTCTCCTTTTCATTTTTCTCATGCATATAGGTCTATTTTGAACCCATAGGAATGACCCCCATGGTTGTATCTCCATTTGTGTCCATTTGGTGTCCATTTGGAGGTCATAGGAGTGTCCTTGTGTTGTGGATGTGTTCATGTTACATATATAGATTTATATATATATATATTGTAATGAGAGTGTATCTATATTTATATATGTAATAAATGGTTCATGATGATTATATAATCAAGTTTGTGAGTGTGGTTCCTCATATTATTATTGCTGTTATTGTTGTGGATAATTAGGATATATATTGTGTATTCTTTTGGCTCAAACTATCTAAATCCGTCATGATTTTTATCCATGTTTTTAATTTCAGCCCTAACTTAGAAATGTCATAACTTCTAGCTCAAAGCTCGGTTTAACCTCCCGTTTTTTTTAAAGAAGCGTATTGAAGTTAGATTTCCAAAAACATGTATTAATAGGTCTAATTCTTTGTGTAACTTTCTGGAGAATTATTTGAGTGTCAGTTGTACGAAAGACAAACGCGTTCTCGGTGTTTTCGTGATTCCGGGAGTTTTCGGAAACGAAAACGCGATCTGTTTGAAGTTTCAGAAAGATAACACATAGATTTATAACATACTTTAATCCTAGATTTTAATTCATGCTGAGATGGTACAGTATTGATTATTAGTAGGAGTTACTATTCGGTATATGTATTTTGTGCACCCTTGTGTGTAATATAATGTTCTATTTGATTTTAACCCATGTTAATGTATATACATTATGTAATTAAATAGGGGATGCAAGCATGAGTAAATGGTTAAATAAATAATGTATGAGGTGTAAGTATCCTATCTAATGTAAGCATATATAAGTATGGCTTGTAATAAATATGTAGGTTCCATAGTATGTAATGTATGGTGCATATAGTAGTGCAAGAGAATAAATGAATGATGAATGAATGCAAGCATGAATGTAATGTAATAATAGATGTAATGTATGCAATATACAAGTTAATGAGATGTAATGTTCTATGTTAACACAAATCCTATATTACCTAATGTATCCCCTTACACTATGTTGACACTATCACACTTGACACTTTGTTCACTTACACTTTGACACTCTTTGACATGTATACACTATTATATCCATTTAACCCTCACTTGCCCCTTTGCCATGTTCACATACACACACATAGCCTCTTAAATAAGTATTTATGAATATAGTTAACTTAGCTATGTATGTATATTGTATATATGTTAGCATATTGTGTTGTAATATATAAGTTTATATAACCATTTGAAATGCCATGATTATAGACCTAATATTGAATACCAATATATGCATGTGTATATATGTGTAGACATATATAGCTTAAAGTAATAGATTACCTAGTGTATATCCAATGTGAATTCTTGCCTATTTGAGTATTGAATAATTGCATGCTATATAGAGTTGGGTGTATGTTGGCTTGTATAGCCTTGTATTGATGTGTGCTTGCTAGGATAGTCTTGGTTAGGCCTAGTAAGACTTGCTGGGTTAGGACATGACCTAGTTTGACCTAGTTTGACTAGTGCAGTTGACCAGAGTTGACCAAGGGTTGACTTTGGCCTAGTTTGACCAAGATTCATGTAAAATGCATTGTAGTGCTTTATATTACCCTTCTGGACATGTTGTGACTTGTGCTGTTCTAATTAGGAGCCAGACACCTCTCCTCGGACAGTATCTTTATCTTGGACATTCAGATATCAGGCGAGTACATTCTCTGATCATTTCATATCTTGTTTAGGATTATATTTCCTGCTTTAGATTACTTTACATGATGCTGACACGTTGGAAACACGGATTAGTACTATATGGATCTTGTTGTGCGATATTATCCCCTTAGCGGATACATCGGGTATTCGTGTTCGTGTACTTTATCGTGAGCATCGTGCACTCCTTGTATTCGTGACATTCGTGTACAAATCGTGTGAAATCGTGTATATTCATGTATTCACATGATCTCGTGTGCGACTATACTTCGTGTGCAATAACATAACTTAGCTTGATCCTTGTGTATTGATTGGGGCGAGGGAGTAGAAGTGGTTATGTAATCAATCCAGTAGATTACTCGTGTACAACCTCTGTAGATTACTCGTGTACAACATCGTGCCGTTTACATAACCATCTTGTGCTCTAAATCACTAGTCACTGATAGTTCTCTATATATTGTAGCTATTTACTTACAGTCTCTCTCTTTTTCATCATGTTATTTCTTCAGATCCTGTATCTTACTCTCTAGCATGTTTATATTTTCTAACCTGTTATGATATTGTTGAGATGTACTGTACTCGCTCCTGTCCTGACTGGACCCGTTGATAAATTTTACAGATAGCTTGGAGATTGCCTGCTAGCCTAGAGGAGACACATTACAGGTTGTTTAGATAGTTATTTCAATTGTCTGGAGTTGTATTTACTTTATGGATTACTGTATCTGAGTTTGGAGATTTGAGATGTATTTCTGGATTTGTGTATCTTAGACACTTAGATTTCTCTCTGTTGTACCTCTTTTGGATTTTATGTTTTATCTATCCTTATCATGCTCTACCTTAGATGTGATTGAGTCTGTATCTGCTATGTCACCCCCATTCGGGGAGTATAAACTGTTTATCCTTATACTGTTAGATGCATGAGACCTAGGACAGCGTTCTACCGCCGACACTGCGGCGTAGGTTGGACGTACCCACTTCTCGTGCCCTAACTTTAGGGTGCGGGTCGTGACAGCAGCAGTCAAGGTCAGGCCAAGAGGCCTCACTTCCAGCATCAGCAGCCACAGAGGCCAGTTTAGCAGTATCAGCAGAAGTATCACCAGCAGTATCAGCAGCAGTATCAGCAGCAGGATCGGGCACCTTTTCAGCAGGTACAGCATCAGCAATAGAGAGGGCGGCAGGTACCCTGTCAGCAGCAGGTAGTCGTTTGTGCCTTCTGCAAGAAGCCGGGGCATATGATCCATGAGTGCAGGAAGAAGCTAGGCAAGTGCCTACTTTGTGGTACGGAGTTGAGGGATTGCCCTGGGGCTTTTGGACGTAGAGCTCAGGGAGGTGGAGCCAAGGCTCCAGCAGGCCAGCTGAAGAGGCCATTGCAGACCCAGCAGTAAAGGTTCCACCAGCACCAGCAGCAGGCGCGAGGTGGACAGCAGAGACGAGCTTTCATCATGGCGGCTGAGGATGCAGAGGCCGTAGGGGAGTTGATAGCAGGTTCGGTTCTTCTACACTCCATTCCAGCTTTTACACTCTTTGATTCTGGGGCATCCCACAGCTTTGTGTCAGTATTTTATACTATGAGACACAGTCTGGTTTCTGAACCATTGCCTAGGACCTGTAAGATCACGACGGGGGGTGGGGTCATCCTCGTGAGTGATGTTTGCAGAGGGCAGAGCATTATGTTGGTAGGCCGAGAGTTGGGAGTGAGTCTACTCGTCATGCCACTACCGAACTACGACATTGTATTAGGTATGGACTGGCTGAGTAGACACCACGCCCGTATTGATTGTCGAGGGGGTAGAGTTTTGTTTGGGGCGCCAGGAGAGCCAGGGTTTGAGTATACCCGGCGGTAGGTAGAGCAGGACAGTGGCGTCTTCTGTGGAGTTTCAGTTGAGGAGCCGGTGGCTCCGCATCCCTTGATCGTAGAATTTATGGACGTATTTCCAGAGGAGTTGCCAGGGCTTCCACCGGACAGGGATGTAGTGTTCTCGATAGACTTGGTTCCCGGCACGGAACCAATTTCTCAGCATGTCTATCGAGTGAACAACAGTGAATTGGTGGAGCTGAAGAAGCAGGTGGATAAGCTGCAGGACAAGGGCTTTATCTGGTCGAGTTCTTCACATTGGAGTGCACCGGTACTCTTCGTACCCAAGAAGGATGGGTCGGTACAAATGTGTATCGACTGCAGGGCACTTAACAACCTGACGATTAAGAACAGATACCCACTGCCACGGATCGATGATCTCTTTGATCAGTTGAGCGGAGCTCGGGTGTTCTCTAAGATTGATTTGAGGTCAGGTTATCACCAGGTGAAGGTGAAGAGGGAGGATATTCCCGAGACCGCTTTCAGGATGCGGTACGGGCAGTTTGAGTTTTTGGTTATGCCGTTTGGGCTGACCAATGCACCAACAGTGTTTATAAACCTAATGAACAAGGTGTTCCACCAGTACTTGGACAAGTTCGTGGTGGTATTCATTGATGATATCCTGGTGTATTCGAAGACAGAGGAAGAGCACGAGGAGCACTTGAGAGTGGTTCTGGAGACACTCAGGAGGGAGAGATTGTATGGCAAGCTCTCGAAGTGCGAGTTCTTCCTAGACAGAGTAGACTTCTTGGGTCATGTGGTGACTGGAGATGGTATCTCAGTGGACCCAAAGAAGATCACAGCAGTTGAGGCTTGGGCAGCGCCAACTTCAGTGGCAGAGATCAGTAGTTTCCTGGGGCTGGCATGATATTATAGGAGATTTGTGCAGGATTTCTCCCGGGTTGCAGAGCCGTTGACTCGGTTGACCCAGAAGGATGCTGAGTATGTTTGGTCAGAGGAGTGTCAGGCAGCATTTGATGAGTTAAAGAAGTGGCTTACGACAGCTCCGATTCTGACATTGCCTTCAGGTTCATGTGGATTCACTATTTATAGTGATGCTTCAGGAAAGGGGCTGGGTTGTGTTTTGCAGCAGCATGGGAAGGTGATTGCCTATGCTTCCAGGCAATTACGTCCCCATGAGAAGAACTACCCTACCCATGACCTGGAGCTGGCAGCGGTGATTTTTGCTCTGAAGTTGTGGAATCACTATCTGTATGGCGAGATATGGAGATTTTCACAGATCACAAAAGCTTGAAGTATGTGTTTACACAGAAAGAGCTCAACATGAGGCAGCGCAGATGGCTAGGGTTGATGAAGGACTTTGATATCTCACTTCAGTATCACCCGGGGAAGGCCAACATGGTTGTCGATGCCTTGAGTAGGTCTCCGACAGCCATGTGTTTGAATATGGATCGACAATTGCTTGCAGACTTGGAGAGCCTTGGGATTGAGGTTATTGTGCCCGGAGTGCAGATGGAGTTATGGGGCCTTCAGATACAGTCGGACTTGATGGAGAGGATCAAGGCGACGCAGTTCGAGGATGTGGCTCTGCGGTGTATCCGAGAGCAGGTTCGTGCCGGGTTGGTGGATGGCAAATTTTCTCTTACAGAGGATGGTGCCTTGAGGCACGGTTCCAGGTTATGTGTGCCTAGCGGGGAGCTCAGGAAGAAGATCATGCAGAAGGCTCACAAATCGCAGTACTCTATACATCCTAGTGCCAATAAGATGTACAGGGTTCTGCGAGAGCATGTCTAGTGGTACAGGATGAAGCGGGAGGTAGCTCGCTTCGTAGCTAGATGCTTGGTCTGTCAGCAGGTCAAGACAGAGAGGTAGAGGCCCGGAGGATTATTGCAGTCGTTGCCCATTCCAGAGTGGAAGTGGGAGCATATCACCATGGATTTCGTATCTGGGTTACCGCGTACACCAGGACGCGATTTGGGTCATCATTGACAGGTTGACCAAATTGGCCCACTTTTTGCCATTCAAGGTGGGTACGTCTACAGAGAGTCTTACGGAGTTGTACATACGGTATTTAGTCAGGATTCACGGAGTTCCCATCAGCATTATCTCAGATCAGGATAGTCTCGTTACTTTCCATTTTTGGAGGAGTCTGCAGACTAGTTTGGGCACTCAGCTCAAGTTTAGTACTGCATACCACCCCAGATGGACGGACAGTCAGAGAGGACTATTCAGACACTTGAGGATATGCTGCGGACGTTCATTCTGGATTTTGGAGGTTCCTCGGAGGATCATCTATATTTGGTGGAGTTTGCTTACAATAATAGTTACTAGGCCAGCATTGAGATGTCACCTTTTGAGGCTCTGTACGGGCGTAGGTGTCGTACACCGTTATCTTGGGATGATGTTGGAGAGCGAGCTTTATTGGGATCAAAGATAGTTTTTGACGCAGCCGAGAAGGTGAAGCTCATCAGGGAAAGACTTCGCGTGGCGCAGGACAGACATCGGCACTGGGCCGATAGCTACCGGAGGCCGTTGGAGCTTGAGATACAGATTTAGAGATAGGATTTGAAATATGTTGTATTTTTTTGTTTTGTTTGATTGATCGTGTTTGATTTTTAGTAACTTGAGACCTTGCTTGTGATTCGGTTGGAGATACGGTTTTTCTGCGGATATCTCCGACTCGTGGTACGATATATTTTGGTGGAGTGGGAAAGCTTAGCCCGCGCTTCATCGGCCCTTTCGTTATCAGCGAAAGAGTCGGTGACATGGCATACAGGCTAGACTTGCCACCTACACTAGTGGGAGTTCACCACGTATTCCACGTATCACAGTTGAGACGGTACGTGGCTGACCCTAGCCATGTTCTCGATCATTCGGAGATTGAGGTTGGACCTACTCTCAGTTATCCAGAGCAGCCTGTGGAGATTCTGGATTGCCGAGAGAAGGTACTAAGGAACCAGGTGATACCCTTGGTATGCGTCGCATGGAGGCATCATCCTCCAGGAGAGTCTACCTGGGAGCGGGAGGATGAGATGCGCGAGCGGTACCCCTATCTTTTTGGGCCTTGAGGTATACTTTTCTATCCTTCTCAGCAGTTAGTTTCGCCTTTAATTTCGAGGACGAAATTATTTTAAGGGGGGTAGATTTGTCACTACCACATTTCTTGCTTGAGGATATTTTGGTCATTTTTAAAATTTTGGGAATTATTTGGAATTATTAGTATTAATTATAATTATTGGAATTTTTAAGAGATTTTTAGTATAATTGATTTTGTGCTATTATTGACTTAGACTCAGAGTGACTTAGGAGACTGTCCTAGAAGCTAACCTAGGTCATAACTACTTGGTTAGAGTGTGTAACCCTAGCTTGACCTAAGTTAGTGATATCCAACCAATTAGAATTTATTTGGAGAGAATAGGAATTTATTAGGCTAGTTAATGGCTTGTGATTTCACAAGTCATGATTTATGACTTAAGCCCATAGCGGCCCAAAATCCAACACCATGTAAACCCTAACCTAGCACAACACCCTCCTTGGCCGGCCACTTAGGGATTCCCCCATCTATTTAATGCCTCCTCAAAGTTAGGGCTAGCCTCCTTTAGAAAGTTCTCAAGTTTAAGGAAGAGGTATGCTCCATCTTCAATAATTCCTATAAAATCCTATTTAATTCCTTTTTCCCTCAAACCAATTGCAATAGGTTCTAAATTTCTTCTACTTGTTGTTTGTGTTGAGAAATTTCAGAGTGTGGACAATTTAAAGGAGTTTTGGTGGCTTAAGGATACACTCTCATTGGAGTTTTTTTGAGCCTTTGCAAAGCCATAGGTAATTTCTAATCCACACGATAAAATGTTGTTATTATTGCATATCTAGGAAGCCCTAGGCTTACCCTAACTGTAGGTATAGCTAACCCTAGGTTTCGTATCCAATACGTGTCCGTATCGGACACGTATCAGTGGATACGTGAATGTGTTTGATGAAATGCCCCAAAGGGCATTTCGATTCGATTTCTAGAATGTTTTTGAATAAGAAATTAGGGTTTAGGCTCGTTTATTAATTTCTGTTGTTCTGAGTTGATATTGGTGTCATGTCGTGTCGCAATGGACACACGAACACGCGGGTGCACCACACGTACGCGAGCAGTACCATTTCTCTGCTGCTCGGGGTTGTTTGCACGCAGCACACGTCACGTGGACATGTGATATTGGACACACGTGTTGGGGCAACCACTAACATGAGGTTCCCCAAGTGACACGACCTCTCGTGTCGTGTCAGACACGGTATCGTGCGTGCACAGGGTGCGCACTGTATGTGTGCAGTGTATTATTTGTTTCACTATTTAAATTCAGTTTTAAATGGTTTAATTTGTTATTTTAATTGATAAATTAGATCCTAACATGATTAATGATCTATGATAATTTAGTTTACATGTTAGTTTAGGTATTGATGTGGAAATTGGATTCGAAATAGGGTTAATTGTATGTTAACTGATACTTAGACTGATACCTGATACCATATTACTTTTTCAATTTCCTGAACATTTCAATCCTATTTAAATTGATTGTTTCAATTACCAATGTTCCCACATATTGTTGTTCATGTTTAGCTTAATATTACATTCAAATTGGGCTTTTGCTTGAGAATGGGATATTTAGTCAAGGAGTTGATTTCGAATTTCATGACTGGGAACTGTTATCTCATTTTCCTGTAACATGAGACTATTTCCAGGTTTCCCATACTTGTATTAGTTGTGTACATGGTTGAATTCAAATGAGGATTTGGTTTTAGCTGACTATTTCCAGATTTTTTTCCTATTTCCTGAGATGTATTCAGTTCCTATTATTATACTGATTTCATGTTCTGCTCACTGTTCTAATTTTTTGCTAACACACACTCTCTCTTGTCTTTCACTCATACACACACAAGTTCATACCATTTTACACCTCACTGTTCCAGATTTTACTCCATGTTTCCAGGATCCTTGATAACCTGTCAAGTATTCTCAGTTTCCTTGTTCACTGATTTCCAGGATATGGTTAGCTCACTGTTTTGGTTTAATTATGACTGTCATGTGAACCAATGATTAGCCACTGTTTTTCCTTTAATACTTCACTGATATTTGTACCACATTTGCCTATCACTTACTGTACACAGGTGCACACACTGTTTACTGATTTTTTCTATTTCCTATAACACACACACACATTTACATGTATATGGACACTCTAGTATACACTTAACTAGACACTTGTTTTCCCTCTTTATTTATGTATATGGTGTATAGTTTAAGTATAGGCTAATGTATGTTACTATGTTTAACATGTATAATGAATATATGTAGGTATGTACCATGTATATATCTACATATGTATTATGTATGTTGAATGCCAGTATAGAGTCTAGATAGACTTGTGTAGCCATGTTAGACCTAGAATAGACTAGTATAGACTTGTTTGACTTAGGTTTGTCTTGGTTGACCTAGTTTGACTTCTAGGGTTGACCAGAGTTGACCAAGAGTTGACTCTGGCCTAGATTGACATAGATTCATGTCGAATGCATTGACTTGCATCTTATTATCATTTTAGACTCATAGTGACTTGTATTATTCTATAGGAGCCAGACACCACTCCTCGGACAGTACTTTCATCTTTGACATTCAGATAGCAGACGAGTACATTCTCTGATCTTTTCATACCTGTCTGGGACTATATTCTTGCTCTAGATTACTTTACTTGATGCTGACACGTATCTTTCACGGATTAGTACTATCTGGATCCCTTCCTCAGATGTTCTTTCTCTGCAGGTGCATCGGGTATTTTATGTTCATGTACTTTATCATGAGCATCAGGTACTCCTTGTACACGTACTAGTTCATGTATTCACATGTTCCCATGTGCCTTCCTGTACTATCATGTGTCTCATGTACTACTCATTTCATGAGTTCACGTATCTTTAGCTGTATTCATGTGCCAATAACGTAACTTGAATGGATCCTTGTGTATTGATTGGGACAGGGTGAGTAGAATTGGTTATGTGATCATTATCTCCAGTAGGTATTCATGTGCCTCTTAGTTGTATTCATGTGCCCCTAAGCCGTTTACATAACCATATTGTACTCTAAATCACTTAGCCACTTACAGTCTTTACTATCATGTATTTACTTTCTGTAGAAGCATAGAAAATATCAGAATAATGGTCCATGCGGCTCCAGATACGAAGCCCATGCGGCTCATATAGGAGCTGTCTTATACGGTTCAAAGGAAGACTCTCAGTCTCATGCGGCTCGAGAATGTATGCGGTTCAGCAGAAATATGCGGCTCGATCGACGCCACTAGGATTCCCCTCCTACAGCTGGCCATTTGAGCAGTGGCGTCATTTAATGCTCTGGCACGACTTGACAACTGTGACGGCTCTGACATAAAGTGTCATAATGGCTCTGCCATGATGACAGACTTTTCGGGAAATGAAGAAGATCTCTGACCCGATCCTTCAGAAATCCTAGGTTGCCACGTGGCAACTCTCATGCGGCTTAAATGGAAAACAGCTCCATGCGGCTCACGAAGAAATTCCCCTATATGGCCAGCAGAAATTAGCCACATGCGGCTCCCTGAGAATTCGTCCCCTGCGGCCCAAACACAACGCTGTACATGCGGCTCAACGAGAGCCCAATCCCTGCGGCCCAACATAACGCTGTACATACGGCTCCCTGAGAACTCATTCTTCGCGTGGTCAAGGCAACGCTAGAGACTATGAACATGCGGCTCACGAGGAGTCTCTCCCTGCGGTTCAAGTATCGCCCATCCTATGCGGCTCTGGCAAGACCCACAATTAAAACACATGGCATCGAATCAATCGAGGATCTAACCGAATCCCAACAAGTATATTTGACATCATCGTCATAATTACTGAGATCCTGGCATATCATTTATCATAAAGCCAATAGGACACGTGGCGAGTAATCAGGCATTTGTATAATCCATCATGAAGATTTAAAGCAATCAACATTAATTGCTCACGAGATTCGGTGATATCCACATTAATGGCCGAGATCCATTGCAATCAGAATCAAGGGTCCAGATAAGTTGGAGAAGCGCCGACATTCCAAACAGATAATCATTAGCAAACCCTAATTATCATACTCCACTCCTATAAATAGCCAGTATCATTTTCTTTGCAACAGGTCGGCAACAAAAGAATAAAAAAATACAGAGTCTGAGAAAATACACAGAGAGAGAGAGAGAAGCCAGGAGAGCAACAGAGGAGCAAAAAGAGCAACTTCTTCGTCAACGCCAACCATCTTTTCACAAGGAGCCAAGGCTGCATACCGATCGTCCAAGGAGTAAGGCAGGGCTGCCGTCGCCTTCCCGAGCCTCTATCGTCACCCCCCAGAATCTAAAATAAACAATTGTACTTAGATTGCTGTACCTAGGTTTTCGTCCCTAGGCTTTCTTTGTACAAGCAAGTTTGTATTGTGAGTCTAAGTTCAGTCCTCCGATAATTGTTCTGTACTTTTACAATCAATGGCAAACACTTTCAGTTATAAAATATCTCCTGTTTTCCCGTACTTCCTTTCCAGCATTTTCTGTATTTTACTCTATTGTATGCTTTATACTCCTAACCTGTTATGAACTGTTTTGAGAGATATGTGCTCGTTCCCGTCCTGATTGGACCTGTTAAAAATTTTACAGAGGACGAGGGGAGGCATGCTTAGATACTTTCTATGGGACAGCCTTAGAGGACACTTACGATCCGGACTTCCAGTCGGATCCCTTAGCTGTAGAAACTGTTGCTCCATAGATATCTTTATCTTATTTTCATTATATTGGAGATTTAAGTTGTTTATTTGGATCTGTGTTTTTTCTGGTTGTCAGTGGAGTTTATCTTAGACACTTAGCTTTCTCTCTATTTGTATTTCATGTGGATTTGGGTCTCGCATCTTTATATCATTCTATCTTATCATATTCTACCATAGATGTGATTGAGATATATTCTGTTATGTCACCCCCATTTGGGGAGTATAACTGTTATTACCTTAAACTGTTAGATGTTGTGACCTAGGACAGCGTTCTACCGCCGACACTGCGGTGTAGGCTGGACGTACCCACGTCTCGTGTCCTTACTCTAGGGTACGGGTCGTGACAGAATGTGACCAGTATATATATATATATATATATATATTGGTTTGATCTTAGAGATCCTTCAACTTCATGGAGCGATCGTGACCAATCAAGACATCCTTTTCACCCACATTTTTTTACTAGAACAATATTGAGGTTAGCTTGTGGAATATGCAATTTATTTTATGTAATTTTATGTATAATTTTTTGGAGAATTATTTGAGTATCGGTTGTCCAAAAATCGACGCGTCGTGCGGTTTTTGGGATTTCGAGAGATCCCGAACTCTGTTTTGCAAACTGTTTGATGTTTTGAAAAGTTAACATATAGATCTACAGCATATAATATTTCCAGAAATTAATATATTATTTAATTAATAGAACTCGAATTTGGCTGGTGATTTACCGATTTAGTCAAGGCTAGCCATAATGGCGATAAGGTTTGGCCAAATCATGATTTAGTGGCACCATCAATTCTATTGCACTCGTAGCACTAAAATCTACATAGTTTTACACTCAAATTATTGGGTTGATGTAGTCAACGATACGCCTCGATTTGTGTGCCATGAATCCCAAATTTGGAACCGTGACTTTCTTTAACCAAAAATTTGCATTTATTTTTTATTTCAGATTACTATGAGATTAGATTAGAATTTTAGATGATTTATTTCAGAATTAAATTAGATTAAATTGGGAAACCTCTTTAGCAAATTTATATGGTTTTAAAAGTGATTTTTAGGTCTAACTTGTCATTGTTCATGTGGGGAGGTAGATCGAACTTATGCCATCTTGAGTTTGTGACTTCATCATCTGTCGGAGCAGGCAAGTATTACTATGACCTATGTTTCATTTATTTCATGCTGCATGTTGTTCTTTTCTTTTAACTATTAGTTTTATCTTTCCATTATTGGTGCACGAGAGTTATACTTGTTATCATGACCATGCATGTTCACTTAATACTTTCGTTCAATGTTCAATGTTCAATGTCCAAGTTCAAAGTTAATGCCAAGTAATCATGTTTAATTGTGAGCGAGTCGAGATAAATAATACTACTAGTATGCATGTGGTCTATACAATGTTCAAATTGTAAAACCCCTCAAAATTAAAATAATATTTTATTTAATTAAACCTATTAATTTGGATTTTTATTTATTTCTAATTTATTTTATCCTATTTACATTATATAAGAAGTGTTATAGTCATGATTGAGTTTGAATGTACAAGTTGACTAGAAATTATGGCATGCCTAATGTAGTCGGGTGCTTTGTAACACCCAGTTTTCCAGATGAGGGTAATTTTAAAATTTTGTATTTAATTTATTTAATTATGGTATTTAAAATTTTAATATAATTTTGGTGATTTTTAATTAATTTTGAACTATTTAAATTCATGACTTATGATTTTGGTTTTTAGCTAGTGTAGCCCTAGAGACTACTTGACGAGAAAACTAACCATGACCTTGGGAGCCAAACGATGTGAGTAGAGTTTCCATTTAGTACATTCTAGCCTAGAGGGTACTTTGGTCATTTTGGGATTTACTTGAATTTAATAGGATTATTAGAATTTATTGAATATATGTGAATAATTGCTTGGTATGTGATGTGATTGGCCTGACCTAGAAGGACCTAACCTAATAGATTGGATTAACCTAGATTAGCCTTGGTTAAGTTGATGGTTATGTTAGCATTGACTAAGGTGGGTTAGCTATGACTTATGACTTGATTAGTCATGACTAGGATTAGTCATAGTCTTGAGTTAGTATAGCTAAAACCTAGAATCAATATGGACCATAGATCCTTAGTGGAGAGATGAGAGCCATAGATTTGGGCACTAAACCCTAGGATGACAGCCATGTAGTGGTTTTCCCCCTATATAAGCCTTCATGTTGAACTCTTGCCTCTTTTTTATCATTCTTGCAAGTCTTGAAGAGAAAGAGGTATAGCCATCTTCCCCAATCCATAATTTTCCCATTTTAACTCCTTTTTGGCTCAAACTACTTGCATTGGATTCTAATTGTCATCCTCTTGCTGTTCATGGAGAGTTTTCTCAGGCTTGAGGCAATTTGGAGAGTTTGGCTAACAAGGAGAAACCCCCATTTTGGAGCTTTCTATTAGAATTTCAATATATAGGTAACTTCCTATTCCTTCCATAGAAATTCGTTTTCTTTGCATGATTAGGAAGCCCTAGGTTCCCTCTCTCTGTTGGTATAGGCATTACTAGGGTTCGTGTCCAATACGTGTCCATATCGGACACGTATCAGACCATGGTCGCAAGTGTTCGACCTAATGCCTCAATAGGATTTTCTTCACTATTTTTAAATAGTGTTTGAATAGGAAATTAGGTTTTGGTCTTGCTTGTGTGAATCTTGTGTTCTGAACACGTTTTCATGTGGTGTCGTGTCGTAGTTATGACACGAACACGCTGTGCCCGCGTGCGCGCGCGAGCGTGGTTGGCTCCCCTGCTACCACGCGTCTCGTGCGCCTTGTACACGACACTAGGACACGCCAAATTTGGCATAGACACGGGGGCAGTGTCTGCGCACACTCCTCCAAGGTTTCACGACACCTCGTTTCATGTCGGACACGAAAACGAGGCCGCACGGGGAACACTGTGTGCGTGTGTGTTCTGGAATGGTATTCGGATGTTTGAATCATTTGTAAATGTTTTAATTGGTGTTTTAATGTTTAGTTAGATTCTAAATATCATGTTTAATCTCTGATTTTATAGGATTACATATTGTTTGGGTTAAATGATTGTGTTGGCTCGATTTTTGGTCGAGCAGTGCATTTCTGATACACTGTCTGATACCTGTTTTAAATTCCTGTCTTAAACTGAATTTTGATGATTGAATATTAATTGTTATTTTAAATCCCATGTCTGAATCTAGGTTATATGATTAGGTTCATGAGGGTGATTGATTGTAGGATTCAAATTGAGTTTTCTTTTGGATTCTAAGTGGATTTCAAATATGGGATTGAATGTTGACTGATGCAAGACCGATTTTCAAAACCTGAATTAACATTCTTCCTAAATTCGATTCTAACTTGTATTCCCAGCTTCTAACCGAATTGATTCCTCCTTAAAACAAAATTCGGATGTGGTTGGCTAAAGGATTGATTCCTCCCTATTTTCACTGAATGTGTGATTATTCATTGAACTGTTTCCAGGATATTGTACGCTGATATTTTTCCTAAACTGAAACTGAATTAGTTTTAGACATTATCATGGGTTGATACCATTTATAACTTGTCACATGTACTCACTGTTCCTAAATCCAGGATTTTTCCCACACTCTTACATAATGTGCACTGTCACTTTGATTTCCTTCTTTTGGTTTGGCATAACTATTTTCATTGACAACCTAAGAATTGATAAGTTGCAATTATGCAATTGAGATGGGTTATGCATGAATCTGAGTTTATGATCATATCACACCCTACTGTCTTGTAAACACACATGGTTGACACACATTGTAGCAGCCCACACTCTATTCCTGGAACACACATACCTGAACCTTGACACACACTCTAGTATGCAAATTCCTATCAATTTCCTGAGATAATAGTATTTTTCTGAGTTTAATTGCTAGTTATCTGTTTTAACAGTGATTAAATGATTGAGGATAGGTTTACACACATATCATTACCTGTCACATTTTGCTAAACCCCCACATTCCTGTCATAGGTAGAATGTCTGAGACACATGTGTTTTCATGCCACTTAATAATTGATACATACACACAAGCACTCATGTTCACCACACTGTCCTAAACACTTAGACCCTGTCACTTAGCTTTGAACACTGATTTTGGTATTTAAATTGTCATGTTTAAGTCCATGTGCATTGCTGAGTTCACATAAAACCTGAGAAGCATTTTCTAGAACCTGAGATTTCGAAACACATGAAAATCTGATTTTGGTATTGCTATAAAACCTGAGAACCCTTGGACTGATTTTATTTCCTAAGTTGTATTTTCCAACTGATTTGTGTGTTCATTTGAACTGAGATTTCTGGGTGTTATGTAGGACTCAATCTGAGATGGATTGGGTTCTCCTACGGACTGATTTGAAGGGGATAGCTCACTCTTTAACTGAGTTTTCATTCAAGTCACTGATTTTTCCCTGAACTTTAAACCTGAGATTTATTCCCTTGAATTGTATTGAACGATTATGTTGTTGATGTGATTTCATTTGAACTGAGAATGAGGTCCCTGTTTTCCAATTGCCAAACTGATTTCCCTTCCTTTATGAGAACTGTATTGTAATGATTTCTATTTCCTGGGAATAACCCATTCTTATACCACTGATTTTTACATTGATATAGCCACTGTATTTCCTGCATATTATAATTCCTGTACACCACCCTTCCACACATTGTTATTTCCTGCACACACTCATTTCCTCCCTGTTTTCTATTCCTGCACATTTATTCACAACTTCTTCACTGCCTTGTTTTTCCTGCAAACACACATGCACACACACTCAACTCTTCATATTGTTCACTGTCATCTATTTTCCTGTACACACTGATTATTAGCCTGTTTTCCTGCATGCCAGTTCACACACACATTCATGTTCTCTTACACAGACACCCTCCTATGGACACTCATATGCACACTGTCACACCCTCACATCTTTTATCCTATACATGAGCCTATTTGCTGTCCATTGCATGCCCATGTAATAACCCTTAACCACTCTAGGTACACCCTCACTTGCCTGTCCCCATAGCCATCCTAAACCAGTCCCCATAGCCCCTACCATGCCCTCCTACATACTCCAATTCCCTGTCCCATAGCAGTAGTGTATACACCCATTAGCAAACCACAAAACCAAGTCCCATTTCATCCCATTCCTGCCTACACAACAGCCCAATATTTTTCCCCTTAAAAATCAGCCCATGTACACCTTTCCAAGGTCCCACAAATTAGTCCCTACACATCCTATACTACTGTCCCATGGCAGCCTCAAACTTAGCCTGCATATCAGTCCATGAGCATCCCATACATTCCTATACACCATTGCCATGCCTCATATCACTCCACACACATGCTATTTGCCTATCACCCTATGTATATATATATATATATATGTATATATATAGGTACACCTATATGTGATATGGAATTGTAATCTAAGTTCTTAATAGCTTCCCTATATACATATATATGTGAGTGTAATATATATATATATATAGCCTAGTGTGACTAGTAATGAGGTATGATGTAGATAGTGTAATGGCATAGCCTATAGGTAAATATGTGATGGTTTGTCTAGGCTTGTATAGCCTTGTGATTGGTGTGTGATTGCTAGACTAGGCTTGGTTAGGCCTAGTGAGACTTAGTAGACTTGTTGGGCTAGGACTTGACCTAGTTTGACCAGTCAAGTTGAACAAGAGTTGACTTTAGTCTAGTTTGACCTAGACAGCATGCAGATGCATTGTAGATTATATTTATCATTCCCTGTGTACATCTTGACTTGTGTTGCTCTAACTAGGAGTCAGGTACCTCATCTCGGACAGTACATTTACTTCAGACATTCAGATACGAGGCGAGTACATTCTCTGACCGTTTCATACTTGCCTAGATTTACATTCTTGCTCTAGATTACTGTACTTGATGCTGACACGATTCATTATCACGGATTGGTACTATATGGATCTTCTTCTGAGATGTTATCTCCTTGTATTCACTAAGTACATATTGTGATGTGCGTTTCACTTACATGTTGTATTTATTGAATACTCTTATCATTGTACACTCATTGTGCATATTGTACTCTCAGTATCATATTGAGCCATTGTACAAGCCATTGTACAAGTCATTGTATAAGCCATTGTACAAGTCATTGTATAAGCCATTGTACAAGTCATTATACAAGCCATTGTATAAGGTAACGTAACTGAATTAGATCCTTGTGTATTGATTGGGGAGGGGGAGTAGAAATGGTTATGTGATCAATCGTATTGTATAAGAAATTGTATATGTCCATTGTACACCCACGTACAAAGGAGTTCCATTTTATTGTATAACCTAACCCGTTTACATAACCATATTGTGCTCTAAAATCACATGTTCCTTACAGTCTTACTTATCATATTTAGATATTTCCTGTTATCAAATCTCTACTGTTTTTCATATATCTTCTTCTTTCAGTGTTTTATGTACTTTACTCTATTACATGCTTTATATTTCCTAACTCGTTATGAACTGTGTGAGATGTTTTGTGCTCGCTCCCGTCCTGACTGGACCTGTTGAAAATTTTACAGAGGATGATGAGGCACCCTGCACCCTTACTTGGAGTTGCCTAGTTGACACTCGCGACCTGGACCCCAGGGAAGGTTCAGGCAGTTGCTGAGGACGATACCTTGCTTAGTATAGATAGTTAGACTGTTTTCCTTTTATGTTTAGTTGTTGTTCTTGATTCAGAGTTTGTATATTGTAGAGATGTTGAGACTTGTATTTCATTTCTGTTGTACCTCGGTTGAGGATTCTCTTATCTATTTTATCGTGCCATATTCTATCTCTAGATTATGATTGAGTTGTACCTCTGTGTTGGCCTCCTTATGGAGAGCATTCATATTATGTTAGTTATAGTTCATGACCTAGAACAGCGTTCTACCGCCGACACTGCGGCGTAGGCTGGGCGCTGTTACGTTCTCGTACCCTCACAGTGGGTGCGGGTCGTGACATGCTTTGACTGGCATACTAGCCATGCTAGGAATGCCATGATTATATTTTAGTCTCTTGCATGTTAACAATTCAAATTATGGCACAAGTCATATTTTAATCTAATTAATTAGTTTATAAAGCCTTTATGACTTTTTAGGAGACCCAGTTGCACCAAACCTTCCCAAACTTCCTCCAAACCAAACCCAAACCTATGTAGACATGTTGGGCATTAAAATACATCAATAAACACATATATTTAATATTTATTCATATTTTGGATTTTATATATATATATATATATATATATATATATATATATATATATATATATATAATTTGTTCTATATTAGGAAAGACCTATTTATATCCTTAACCAAATCAATTGGCCAACTCATCAAACATCCAAGCCAATCAAGTGGACCCCCACCATTAAGTGGTCGGCCAAGTACTCCCCCCCTCTTGGCCGAACATCCCAAAAGAAAAAAAGGATTTCCAATCCTATACATACATGAAACCCATAAAGCCCATATATATATATATATATATATATATATATATATATATATATATATATATATATATATATATATATATATATATATATATATATCCCTCCGGCGGACCCCTCCCTGCACGGTGGCGCCTCTCTGATCCTCTCGCCCATCCGGCTTGATGGGGTCCCTCCCACCTTCTCCGCCATCGTGGCCCTTCCCCGGTGGTCGTCCCGCCCCGGCGGAGTGTTCCTGGTCGACGCTCCCCCCGTCGGCCGGGGTCCATCTCTCCTCCGGCGTTGACCTCCCGGTCGCCGCGCCCCTCTGGCCTTTGCTGCGTCGGCCTTGTCCCGAGCCCCCTCGGGTCCTCCAACCCCCCCTTCGGGAAGCGCGCCAGGCCTGGCCCCTCGGGCCCCGCGCCTTTGGCCACGTGCCCCCCCTCGGGCGGTGTGCGGCCCCCCCCTTTTTTTCAAACTTTCGAATTTTGTTGCTGGGCTGATGGGTGGGCCCAGCCTATCTTTTGTCTGTGTTGGGTTGTTTTGTTCTGTGTTGTTTGTCCTTGTCTTCAATAAAATTCCTTAATCCAAAAATAAAAAAATAATATATATATATATATATATATATATATATATATATATATATATATATATATATATATATATACCCTAACCCTAACTTAATTTCTTCTTCTTTTCCACCTCCATAGCCGACCATACTCTCTTCCTCCCTCAAATTTTGACAGCACCAAGCCCCATAGCTCTCATAACATCATCCCCTCCATTACACATCTCTCCATACTCTACACAAAAAACTCATCTCCTTCACTATACATCCATCCAACCACCGAAACAAACCCTAAAATCTCCACCTTCCCCATCCAACCATTCCTAACCATTGTCCACCCCTTCAAGCTCATCAAAAAATGATTGGCAAGCAACGACATCAATAAAGGATGGAGCTTTGACAAGAAGAAGCCTTCACAAAGCAAGGACCTTGGTAAGAAACTCTAAATTTTTCTTCTCAAGCCCTTCTCATAAATCTGTAAAAATTATGGTATTAATTATGTATAAATAGTGGTTCGATGCCTCTTGGGTTATATTTTCACCCATAAAAGTTTAATGATTTATGATAGCTATTTTCATGTTTTGGTAGAGCCAAAACTTACCACGTTGTGAAGGAACTATAAGTTTCTGTAGGAATGTTTCAAAACTGAATTTTATGTAGGTTAATATATTTAAATTAGGATTTTTAAGCATTTTTCCACGAATTTATCAAGTGACTTCTGGTCGGGAAAATTATAGCCAAAACTAGTCATTTTCGGGTGACTTGTTGACCTAGAAGATTCCAAACCATTAGTACCATGAAACCCTTGCATCAAAATTTCATATTTTGATATGTAGGACATTTTAATTATGTTTACATTGTATTTTTGAGGGTTTTCATAATTTTAGATAATTAATGAAGTTCTAGACAAATTTTGGGTAGACTCGTCGACCCGATAGACAACTAGTAGTATAATTCTTTAGAAATACAAATTCTGTAATTTCATAGATAAATATGTCAAAATTTAGTTCAAATAATATTTTTATGATTTTTATATGACTTTTAAGTATATGATTGAAGTAGGGGCATAACTGACTAATTGGGAGTTGGAAACCCAAAACTGTGTTCGGTGTCTCGTGGAGCCTGTGTGTGATTGTACGGTTCTAAAGGGTTCCACAAGAAATTGAATATAATCTTAAAACATTATTTTGAATAATGAAGTCGTATTGTAAGTTTCGTGAGTAGTGACTTAATCTAGTTAATTAATTATCTAGGAGCGTCGGGTTCCGGAGGTGTGGACGAGGGAGCGGCGTTTCATATTCATAGCACGAAATCAGGCAAATGCACATTGCTATCGTACAGTTCTTGTTCATTCTATCATTTATTTATTCCTATTTTATTTCTTGTGCTTGACCTTAGGAGTTATATCGATACGGGCTTCCGGATTACATCCGGGTGCCATTCAACTAGTTAGTTGTCTAGTATTGATATATAGAGCCAGCCTGTGGTTTATAGAATTCTTTCCATAAAAGACCTGTAGGATACAACACGTGATTGACACAAATATTATCTCGATACTGGAGCCAGATTACTTGACATACCTAATTTCCTGTTACCTGTAGGTTAAGGGTGTTTGTGTCATTTTATCTTTCTTTTAGATGTGTCGTAGGATTGCCGTCTAGATAGAGGTCAGAACGGTAAGTTGTGGTTGCAACTTATTATTTCTTGAAAGTTTAGGATGACTACTACTTGCGCGGGCCATACTATACACATACACTCTTATATATGTATATACATTTATCCGAAGAGATTACCTGTTTCCTGTGATCCATGTATCTCTCTTAGTTACCATTGAGATTCCGTTACGGAGCTACGACTATATGTACGCCTGACCCGGATGTCATTTACTTCAGAGATGTCTGCGCTTGCGAACATTGTCCTCAAAGCGTCACGTCAGTTTGGTTTAGATACCTCGATACTTTGTTTACTTACCGCACTTTAGTTTGTATATTATGTGCCTTGTTATGTCCCCTGAGGACCTGGTTCTTTCCTAAATTTAGCTGACGAGATCTTTCCGGAGGAACACAGGCCGGAAGTTTATTCTACCTTTACACCATCCGTGGACGATGAGGTTGATCCTGAGTAGCACCTGGTTGATATTTACTTCTTTACTTTATTTTGTGACAGAGCTGAGACATTGTGTGGATATTTTTATATTTCATCTGAGACATTGTAGTGATCATTTATTTGACTAAGACTTGTACCCATAGATTTTCCATGTGATTTTATACTTATCTTTGACAGTTTTATATTCCTTTATTTCAGCATGATATGTTTCTTATTCTGTGATTCTTGTTCTGTGGATGAGTATAGATTGTGCCTGCCATGGGATTATTTTACAGGTTAAGATATCTTCCATTGGTCCATTAAATTGGGTATACCTATGGAATGTGTCTGCTGGCATGCCACGTGTTCTAGTCCTTCTGGATTTTGGAACTGGGGAGGGACATGTTTTTGTGGTGGCCCATGCAGGTCTTCGTTAAATCGCCTTGGTTACTTGACTGTGCCAAGCGAGCCTACGAATTAGGATTATGCTTAAAATGGTATCTCATCCACATAGTTGATCTCCTTCATTGATTCCATCTTTGAACTCCCTTTTGTCTGCCTTGAACTGCATCTTGCTTGATTCCTTTTTCTACCGTGAATCTTATTTCTCAATAGAAGTTAGAAAGATGATTTGTAGGCTCCGTTTACAATACTTGTTGAATTCTTGTATATTGGGTAGTATGCCTCATAACCTAGCAACCCTTTGGTCTTACAACCCATTATTGAATGACACTAATAGGTTATCAAGAGGTCCATAACCTATTTGTCGATCAATGTCTAAGACAAAAAGACAGTAGAACAACTGTTCTGGCACAAACACCAGGCGAGTTTTAGATTTTGGAAACATGAACTATTTCTCATGTACTTATATTTTTTGACTATCTTGACTGATACTGCTATTATAGCCTAGTTTTACAGGCTTATTTCTTTTATCGAGCTTGTTCATGACATATATATTATTGGGTGCACCGACTAACATATTGTCTAATCAGAATTGGTGCATCATGGTCTGATCAACCTAGCGCACTTGGTTCGCTCTTCTTATGATTATTCTACGTAGATTGAGATATTGTTAACAAATACATTTGTCTTCTAGGATCTCATCCGTAACTACCTTGACAACTCTATTTTTACTATTCAATCGCCTTTGAACCCCGTATTTGTATTACACATCTCACTTGAACTCTTTATTATTTTTTATCTCTGCTTATTCCGAAAACAAATGCTCGTACTTGATAGATAGACACATAATATCCCTTTAGTGACCCTCATTTCATAGTTCTCATATCGTGCTTTCCTAATGTTTAAATATATTGTCGTCGAGGTTGTGTGATTTTTAGACCCCAGGTCTTTCGGAGTTTAAATTTCTTCGAGGGGCTATAGAGCAGGGTACCCATCCCATTCTAAAGGCCCATATAGCAGAGAAGGAGCCAGCACTGCCGAGAGTTTTATCAGAGTTTGAAGATGTGTTCCCAGAGGACCTTTTCGGTTTGACATCCGATAGAAAGATTGAATTCACCATAAAGTTGGTTCCAGGAGCGGAGCCGATTTCTTCTTATGTGTACCGTTTGGCACCAAAAGAAGTAGAAGAGTTGAAGGCCCAGATAGATGAATTGCTGGACAAAGGCTTTATTCGATCTAGTGCGTCTCCATGGGGAATGATCGTCTTATTTGTGCCAAAGAAAGATGGAACTGCAGTTGAATGAGGTAACGATTAAGAATAAATATCCATTATCGCGTATCGATGACATATTCGATCAACTTAGTGGGGCACGAGTGTTCCAAGATCGACCTCAGGTCCGGATACCATCAGATCAAAGTACGGAAGGAAGATATTCAGAAGACAGCTTTCCGGACGAGGTATAGACACTATGAATTTTTGGTGATGCCGTGTCCGAAGAAGCGAAAAGGGGATCGTCAACTGCCTGCCCATCAGTAGTGCACGGGACTTTTCGAGGGGGTAACTTCTCCTTCTTCCATATATGTATCCGCTTCTTTGTCGATCCTATATTGCCCAATCTTATTTCCTTGTTTTTGAGTCGGTGTTGCCGGGAGTCTCACTGCAGCCACTACTGAAGGTACTTCTATTAGCTTGTCACCAGCTGCTAGCCTTTCCACTCCCAATTAACCATTTTGAAGACTGCTAGTAGCCGAAAGTGAGCTAGAAGTCCGTTTGGTCTAACCAAATTGCCACCAGTGTTCATGAATTTGGTGAATAAGGTATTTCACCAATATCTAGACAAATTTGTAGTTATATTCATTGATGATATACTAGTATACTCTAAGAACCATGAGGATCATAAAGAGCACCTTCGAGTTGTGTTGGGAGTATTGAGAGAAGAGAAGCTGTATGCCAAGCTTAGTAAGTGTGACTTTTGCTTAGACAAGGTCTCATTTCTCGGCCATATTATTTCTGGAGAAGGACTTTCAGTTGATCCGGAGAAGATAGAGGCCGTTGCGACATGGCCAGTACATACATCGGTTTCAAAGGTGAGGTGTTTTCTCGGACTTGTCGGATACTATCGGAGATTCATAGAGAATTTCTCGAAGATTGATGAGCCTATGATGTAGTTGACGCATAAGGAGCAGGAGTTCACCTGGACGATAGAGTGTCAGACGGCTTTTGATGAGACGAAGAAGCGTTTGACGACAACACCGATCTTGACTCTTCCTTCAGGGTCAGGAGGATTTGTGGTATATAACGACGCATCCGACAGTGGATTGGAATGTGTCCTAATGTAGCAGGGTAAGTTAGATGCTTATGCGTCGAAAAAGTTGAGGGCTCACGAGAAGAATTATCTGACGCATGATCTAGAGTCGGCTACTATCATATTTATGCTAAAGCTCTGGAGGCACTATCTATATGGCGAGAGAGTGGAAATATTCACCGACCACAAGAGTTTGAAGTACGTCTTTACATAGAAAGAGTTAAATATGAGACAAAGATGTTTGTTGAAGCTGATGAAAGACTTCGACATTGAGCTACAGTATCATCCAGGAAAGGTGAACGTAGTTGCAGACGCCTTGAGCAGAAAACTTGCAGCTTACTTTTTGATGACACAACGTCATTTGCTTAGGGATCTTCAGGATCTTGGGATTAAAGTCATAATGCCGGACAGTTGGAGGTTCAGTCTTCATTTGTTGAGAGGATTAAGGCAACCTTGCCGACAGATGCGAGATTCAGAAGACTCTTTGAGAAGACTGAAGCCAAAGAGCAGACATGGTTGCAGATTCACGAGGATGGAACATTGAGGTGCGGAGAGCGCTTATATGTTCCAAACAAAGAGCTTCTGCAGGAATTGATGGAAGAAGCGCATAGTTCTATCTACTATATCCATCCCGGGGGTACAAAGATGTATCGAGATTTGAGGCAGCATTTCTGGTGGCACGGAATGAAGAGGGAGATTGTACGATTTGTAGCTAGATGCTTGGTTTGTCAGTAGGTCAAAGCCGAGCATCAGAGATCAGCCAGACTTCTACAGCCACTTTCTACTCCAGAGTGGAAGTGGGAGCATATCACGATGGACTTCGTCACTGGATTTCCGTGGGGCCCTAGCGGGAAAGACGCGGTCTGGTTAATTGTAGATCGACTGACCAAGTCGACACAATTCTTGCCATTCCGAGTAGGACAATCTACCGAGGTATTGGCAGACATGTACATGAAGCGGATCATGAAATTGCATGGTATACCCGTCAGCATTATGTCCGATCATGATTCTCGATTTATATCATATTTCTAGATGAATATGTAGGATAGTCTGGAAACTCGATTGAAGTTCAGTACTGTATATCACCCTCAGACTGATGGACAGTCAGAGCGTATGATTCAGACACTCGAGGACATGTTGCGAGCTTTTATGCTCGATTTCGGAGGATCTTGGGAGGATCACTTGCACTTGATAGAATTCTTTTATAATAATAGCTAGCAAGCAAGCATCCAGATGGCGCCTTTTGAGGCATTGTATGGAAGGAAGTACAGATCGCCTGTTTGTTGGAGTGCGTCAGATTCTTGGACCTGGGCTAGTGACATAGACCGTGGAAAAAGTGAAGTAGATTCAGAAGCATCTTCAGGCGGCTCAAGATAGGAAGAAGCATTAGGAGGATACACATTGCCCGCCCTTGGAGTTCAAGGAAGGCGACCATGTATTCTTGTGCATATTACCAACCCAAGGTACCATCCGGTTTGGTAGCAAGGGGAAACTGAGCCCGAGGTACATCAGTCCCTTCGACAATCTTGAGAGAGTAGGAGAAGTGGCATATCGTCTTGCACTACCTCCATCACTAGTGGGTGTGCATGACGTATTCCATGTGTCACAGTTGAGAAAGTATATGGCAGATTCTAGTCATGTGCTTGACCATTCTGAGATCACTGTGGGGCCGACTTTATTTTACGAGGAGCAGCCAGTTGGGATTCTTCACTCTAGCGAGAAGACATTACGAGGTCAGGCCATTAGACTTGTTCGAGTTGCTTGGAAGCATCATTTGTTGACCCAAACCGGATCACAGTCAACCTAATATTGACAATTAACAAACCAATATTTGTCATAGTCCAATTTGACAGATCAAGCTCTAAATCGATCAACTCATCACATCAGTTCAAGTAAACAACCACCTAAAGAATTGATGCTTTGTGTATTCTGGAGTCTGTAATTTTATTGTTTTTGACTATAGGCAAATGTACATTGAGTCATACTGAGCAGCTTTGGGCTAGACTTAACCTTCATAGGTCCACTTAGCCAATAGCCAAAATAGCCCAATAAGCCAAAGCCCATTTATGAACTTTTTGTCCAAAGGAGACAGAGTTCGGACCGAACTCTGCCTCCATACAGAGTTCGGGCCGAACTCTGTCTCCTAAATTACAGGAAGCTAATTTTTAGGGCTTATTCACTGCTAGTTGTCCAACGGCCAAAAATTTGAATTCTGGACACAGAATTCTGGCCGAATTTTGCCTACCCAGAATACTATAAATAGGCCTTGAATTCTCCCATTTCAAATCATTCAATCTTCTCTTCTTCTTCTCTTACATAAGCCTACATATAAAGAGCTATACCTTCCCATCCAACTTAGCTTTCAAACTTCCCAACCGTCCAAGTTGCTCAGTACGATTCAGCTAGAAGTTTGAAGTGCAAGAAGTTGTAAGTCACTTGAAAAGTCCAAGTTTTGCCACAATGATCGTTGAAAGAAGTTGGCGTGCTCTTCTGAGAAAAGGCACGTGGTTGTAATCTTATTTCATAAATAGTAGATTTCAATCCTGAGCTAGAGTTCTCAGGCCTGGACTAGTCCTCCACGAGGGAAAACAGGTTAAAAATATTGTTGTATTTGCGTTTGCTATTTAACTGTTTTATTTCTGTATTTATATTAATCTGATTATTTAGGTGGTGAAAAGAGTTTAAGTTTTAATTGATCATTATCGTTATAAACTCTATTCACCCCCTCTAGAGTTGCCTACATGTACTTTAATTTGTATCTAAGTTCTGCTCTCTTTACAAGGACTCAAATCCTAAAGCTGATCCATGGAAACCACACAACTTATGTTTTTCAACCATGGTAAAGGATAGTCCACTCATAGGCCACCCCTATTTGATGGAACCAACTACACCTATTAGAAAACTAGGATGAGTTTCTATCTCAAGTCTCTAGACTTCGACCTATGGACCATTGTGTAACACCCAGTTTTCCAGAAGAGGGTAATATTGAAATTTTGTAATTATATTTATTAATTAATGATATTTATTTCATATTATGATTTTTAGTGATTTTTTTGGAATTGTTTAGATTAGATTGACTTTGACTAGTCTTGACCCTTGTAGACAAACCTACGAACTAATCCTAGTTAGTTGGACTTGGTTAGGCTAAGTGACTCTAATCTAACCTAGCATGACTTAAGTTAGTGGGTTTAGATTCATTAGAAATTGACTTAAGAAATTAGAAATAAAATGGGTTGAGAAATGACTTGTGGTTTCACAAGTCATTTTGTGACTTAACCTAATAGGACTAGCCAACCTAGTTCAAAACCTAACCTAGTTTGGTCATAGCTAATTTTGTTAGCCATTTGGAGAATTAGATGGGTTGGATTATGGTTTAAGTCATGTTAGTTAAGTTTAAGTGAGTTTGTTTAAGACTAGGAAACAACCCTTTGTTCTAGGCCATCTATTTTACTTGATACAATCCTAGCCATAGGATGAAACCTAAAAACCCTAATCCTAACTATTATGACCAGCCAAGAGACTTCCCCCTTGCCTATATAATATCTCTATGGGGATTTGTGCCTCATTCTTCAATAGTTCTTCATTTCTTAAGGAAATAGGTAAGCCTTCATAAATTCCTTCCTAGTTTAATCAATAGGACTCCTTTTTGATTGGAATTTCTTCTATTAGAATCTAATCATTGTTCTCTTGCTGTTTGTGGTGTTCAACCTCAACTTTGGGGCAATTTGGAGAAGTTTGCTAGCAAGAGGAAACCCCCCATTTGAGGCTTTTCTTGTATTTTTGACACCAATAGGTAAATCATTATAAACACCATTAAAATTCTAATTTCTTTGCATGTAGACCTAGCGCTAAGTGTCCTGGTCCTGTAGGTATTCCTAGACCTAGGTTTTGTGTCCATTTCGTGTCCTAAATGGACACGTATCAGCCGATAGACATAGGTGTTTGATGAAATATCCCAAAGGACATTTCGACCTGATTTTAGGAAACTTTTTGAATAGAAATTTAGGGTTTGTTGTCGCTTTTCATTTTCTGTAGGACTGAGCTTGTGATTGTGTCGTATCGTGTCGAGATCTGGACACGAACACGCTGTTCTAACACAGTGCACATTGTCCTGCTGTTCGGGGGCAATTGCTCCCTGTACATGACACGTGGACACCTAGGAATTGACACAGCCCTAGGGGCAGACACTGACACGAGTTCCTCAAAGTTTGAGACACTCTCATATCGTGTCGGACACGCACGAACGTGTGCACTGCACGTGCACCGGGCGCGCGGCTGTCACTTTTGGGCACTGATACGACCTTCGTGTCGTGTCTAGACACAGCGTGGACACCTCGTATTGACACGAGTGTGTAGCCCTAGTGTGGGCATACACGTGTGCACGAGCACGTGTTCCAATTCGTGTCGTGTCCTAGACCCTCTGGAACACGTGTACGAGACACTGTTTTCCTGTGTTTAGTTTCTGTTTATTTTCTGTGTTTATTTCCACTTTTAATTATTTTAATTAATGATTAATTGCCATTTTAATTCCTGAACATGAGAAATGGTTCATGTTAGATAGGTTTTTACATGATAGATTGAGTTTTGGATTCATTAATAGGAATTTGACCTGTGGATTGGAACTGTTTTGGTATTGACTGATACATTCTGATACATTAGTTTTTTTCCATTCCTAAACCTTAAATTTTCCAGTGTTTTGTGATCTTTCCTTACTGTCTAAATAAACCCACATGATTGCTGATTATGTCAACATAGTTTGTACATTCGTATTTGGGTTTTGGATGTGTTAATCTGGAATTGGACATTGAGTCGAGTGGTGTTGATTGAGGAATGTGTTCCTATTTTCCAGTTTTCTAATAACCTGAGATTGTCTTCATATTAAACTGTAATTGAATGTTCAACATTAACCTGAGATTGCATGAATTAGCTTTAGAGTTTGAGAATGAGATTTTGGGCATGTGGATTGATAGATAGCCCACCATTGCTACTCCTATTTCACACACATATATGTGCACTGATTTTATTCCAGTTTTCACCACAATGTTGTATGTTCACACAATCACCTGAACACTAAATATCTGTTATTGGCATTTGAAAATCTGAGAATTTGTTCCCTTGGTTCTGAACTGTTCCCTCTTCCTTTCCTAATAACTGTGAATGGAAATGATAGGTGGAACCTGAGTTTTTGTTAAATGATTCAACTGTGATTGTCTATTATTTAGTTTCCTAAGATTTTTAGGATGCATGTTAACTAAGTTTTAAACAGCATGATTGAGTTCACATGTTGGCATGGGACTTGGGTTCGAATGGGTAAAATGATGTGTAAACTTTTGTTTAGACTGTTAGATTAACTGTCAGTTATATTTATTTCCTGAGAACACTTGTGACACTCCCCATTTCCTGTCATATTGACACATCACTCACACACAATTTGTTTACTGAACTTTGTTTTAACCTGAGATTGATGGCATGTGTGGGTATTATATTGATTATGTTAAGTTGTATTGGGTTTTCAATTTGCCTGGGACTGATATCCTGGACTGAACTGTTTGGGTGAAGGTAATGAATTGGTATTCTTCCTTACCATTGTTTCCTTAATTGCTATAGAATTGGTCCTTTTTCTTTTTTCTAAAAACTGAAATGTATACCCCTATGTGATTTCTAAATGTATGTTGAAAATTGGGTTTGATTTGATGAGGCTCTGGATTCAAAATCTGAGAATTAATTGTAGGCTGAAAACTGATGATTGTAAACTGTTTTTAGACTGTTTTGTGAACTAAATTTGTTGGCTCTTCAATATTGTAAACCTGTGATTGCAAGGGGGAACTGTTCTACTGAATTTGGGATTGTTTGATGTGTTTTTGGTTCCAAAAACTGGAAATGCAACCAAGGGACTGAAAACTGGGTTTGAGTAATGGTTAAACTGTTTTCTTTGGGATTTCATTTGAAATTGTATATGTGTTCTTTATATGTATTAACATAGGCATTAGGTTGGACTGTTTGGGGTTTGTTTAAACTGGAAATCATGTTGGATTGGACTGATTTAGGTTGACTGATTCCCATTTCCATTCACTGTTTTTAAATTCCAGATTTTCTCATGACATTGTTCACTCTTTCACACATGTTACACTACACACAAGCCCACACACTCATGTATCGTTACACTACTCCCCACACACTCATGTATCCTATCACTTCACTCTAGACACGCAAGCCTAACACTCTATCACACATGCTAGCCTAGGTTTCATGTTACACACATGTCTCCCCTCACATGCTTCACTAGTACACACACACACACACACACTTGTATCCTTGTGTTCCCTCTCTCTTTCATATGTATATATATATATATATATATATATATATATATATAAAAATATATATATATATATATATATATATATATTTTTTTTTTAGACAAGCTAGGAATTTTATTGAAGAAAGCTCACCGGGGCGGGTACAAGGCCCAAAAGCAAAGCAGAGCCCGCCCACAGGGGACAGACCCGCCTGGCTTGACAACAGCCAATCAAAATGCAAGCCACAAACGACCACGTGGCGGAAGCAAAATTCAAAATTTAAAAATTAAAAGCGCCAGCTGGGGGGGACGTGGCGGTCCACGTGCGGGGACCGATGGGCACACGAACCGACGTGCGGGACCCGAGGTGGCAGGGGTGGGGCCCGAGGAGCCTCGGGGCCCGGGGGGGCACCGCCCGAGGGCGCGCTGCGGGGCTCCGGCGACGGCTGGGAACGGCTGCAGGGGCCGGGGAGTCACGGAGGACACGGCGGAGGGGCCGCCGGGGAGGGCCCTGACGCCGGCGAGGGCCACTGGAGGCGGTGAGAGCCACAGGGGGCGGCCCCGAGGGTCCTGAGGTCGGGGGGCACCGGCGCGAGCCACTGAAGGGAGAGGGCACCACGGAGGGCGGGCGGGGGGAAGGAGACCCGGTGGGGGAACGGCCGGGAGAAGCACGGGAGGGCCCACATGGGGGGGGCACGTGGAACGAACGCGGCGAAGGGACGAGACCCCGACGGCGAGGAGGGAAGCCAGAGGCGGAGGGCTAGAGAGGGGGAGGCGGAGGAAGGGGGAAGAGCCTACCCCGAGGCGCGATCCCGGCGACAGGGGAGCCAGGAAGGAGCGCGGGCGAGAGCAGGCGGACGCCGGGGAAAGGCTAGGGGAATCGGCCCTGCCCCTAGGAGAGGGCATACGCCACCCACTGCGCGGCGGCGGAGGCCTGCTGGAGATACGCGGCCGACTGGGCGGGGACCCAGTACCACCGCGAGGTGGCGGGGTCTTGCCAGTAGGTCCCCGCTTGAGAGGAGGGAGCCGGGGCTGAGCCGGCGGCTGGGTGGGGGAGGTAGCTCGAGGGAGGCGCGGCCGCGCCCGAGGCGGTGGAGGGCTGAACTGAGGCGATGGGGAGGCCTTCGGCTGAGGCAGGGAGAGAGGCTGGAGGAGGAGGCTCCTGGAGGAGGGCCGACGGAGGATCCGAAGGGAGCTCAGGGGACGAACACGGCGGGGTGGGGCGGGGCTCTGGATCCGCGAGGGCGCTAAGCGCGGGGGGAGGCGAGAGGGGCCTCGGGGGGAGAGGAAAAGAGGGTGGGTCTGCGGCTACAGGGAGGAGCGGCGCATCGGTGGAGACGACCGCCGGAGGAAGAGCGCTGGGAGGAGGGCCTGGTCGCCGGGGAGGACCACTGTGGGGAGGGCCCGGGCCAAGAAGAGAGGGACCCGGTATATATATATATATATATATATATATATATATATATGAATTGAGTTTTGTATATGCATAGGATTCCTATATATATATATATATATATATATATATATATATATATATATATGAATGTGTGTTTTTTTTATATATATTAGATATGTATAGTGTATGTGATACCATATGATGTAGTGTATTGTACATATGTATATATTATAAGTATTGTCTTATAGGATGAATGGTATGCACTTATAGCCTAGATAGGTCACATAGGTATCCTATATTATTTGTGTGGTATGTATATAGATGCATTGTTTTAGATATAGATTGAATGTGGTATTATTTAGCCATGGCCTAGTCTCTTAGCCTATGGCCTATGGTTGTATCTGTGTGTCAGTATAGAGTCTAGATAGACTTGTACAGTCTTGTTAGGCTTAGAATAGGCTAGTTTAGCCTAGTTTAGACTAGTATAGACTTGATTAGCCTAGATTAACTTGTTTAGACCTAGTTTAGGCTAACCTAGTCTTGTTAGGCGGCCTAGTTTGACTATAGCTGACCTAGTTTGACTTCTAGGGTTGACCAGAGTTGACCAAGAGTTGACTTTGGCCTAGATTGACCTAGAATCATGTAGAATGCATATTAGGACTTCATTATATCATTTTAGACTTGTTGTGACTTGTGCTGTTCTGATTAGGAGCCAGACACCTCTCCTCGGACAGTACATTTATTTCAGACATTCAGATACGAGGCGAGTACATTCTCTGATCAATTCATATCCTGCTTAGAATTATTTTCCTGCATTAAATTACTTTAATTGATACTGGCACGTTGGTCACATGGATTAGTACAATATGGATCCCACCCTGAGATGTTATCCCTTCAAGGAGCATCGGGTACTCTATGTTCTGTGCGTTTCACTTACATAGCGTATCATACGCTTCTTTGGTTCTTTGATCACTTGTGACATATACCCATATGATCACAGAGTCTTCTTTGAATCCTTATCCCATTTGTGGGACTACTATGTATCACCTTCGGGGTCTATCACCTTCGGGGTCTATCACCTTCGGGGGCTTATCACCTTCGGGGTCTACTACCTTTCAGGGGCTGTTACATAGAATCATAACATAACCTGGTTAGATCCTTGTGTATTAGTTGAGGGTACGGGGGACTATAAATAGCCATGTGAACAATTTCCAAAGTAGAATAGCCATGTACGCCTCTTTAGTATAGCCATATACAAATTAAGCCGTTCACATGTCGACTTTGTGCTCTAAATCACTAGTCACTGGTAGCTCTTTATTTATAGTAGATATTTCTATTAAAGTTCTCTCTCTGTTTACTTACCGCATTTCTTCAGTATCTATATCTTACTTTACTGCATGATTATATTTTCTAACCTGCTATGAACTGTTGAGATGTACTGTAATCGCTCCTGTCCTGACTGGACCTGTTGAAAATATTACAGAGGACGAGGAGGAGGCCTGGGAGGATACCTTCTTCGGGACAACTCTAGCTGAGGACATCACCCCACTGCCTAGACTAGTTTAGTTAGGCCTTATCTTATTTTCATGTTGTCTTGAGTCTGTTTAGCTAGTCTTTACTTCTGTTCAGAGATGTTGAGTTGTATATATTCTTTCTTTCAGTAAGCTGAGATATGTACTCTGGATATTTGCTGGGATATTATCTTAGACTTTTCTATCTTCAGTATTTCCTTGAGTTCCATATCATATCGTGCTTTCTTCTTCCTTAGTTGTGATTGAGTTCATTTACTGCTTAGTATTATATTGCTAGATGTTGTTGACCTAGGACAGCGTTCTACCGCCGACACTACGGCGTAGGCTGGGCGTTGTGACGTTTTCGTACCCTCACAGTGGGTGTGGATCGTGACACGTTTTTAGTGGTGGCCCATGCAGGTCGAGTTTATGTAGTGGTATTCGAACTAGAATATCACTACAGCCTGCAGTTGGATTAGGATATATTTTTTGAAGGTACTCAATCACTGTTAGAATTCCTTGAAAGATTCCTGGGACGACCCTTGAGAATCTTATTAAACTTCAAATTGAATCATTTTCCTTGCTTTGTTGCTCTCACTCCTTGATTATTGAATTTGATTTTTTTGGATCGTTGTTGATTTGATTTTCCTATCGAGATGAATTTTTAAGGCCTGAGTTACGATATTTTTCTGATAACATATGTCGACGGGAATACAGGGATGGTAAACGTCTGCTTGGTTATGGAACCTAGAGTTTATCGCAGCTATATTAGCTGGCGTGGCGAAAACATAGAGACCTGACTCCGGATGTACGTATCTTGGTTATGAGATTTGGAATTTCTCGCAGCTATACTAGTCGACATAGCGAGAATTCCAGACGACATGATTATAGAGGTACATGCCCCTGTTATGGACTCTACCATTTATCGCAGCCTTGCTTACTAGCGTGGCGGGGATTCTGAGTATCATGATTTTAGGACAGACGCATATGATTATCAGATTGTATCTTGGAAAGGTTCTTAAATATATCGTCTCTATCTTCATTCCAGTTATTATAAATTGTTTCCATCATCAATAATTTAGGAGTAGAGATCTTTTAGCTTTATAGAGCTTATGTATATGTAGTTCTTTCTTAGTGAGATAATTTGATGACTTGTGATTAGGCCCTTGTCTTAGGAATGATAGTATAGCCTGGCTTTAAATAGTGATTCTTGTAGCTAGTTCTCCTTTGTTGATATTTACTGGTTTTTCAGCCTTGATGATTGATTTATTTATTTTTTTCTTTTCTTTTTCTTTCAGTATGGCACCCTTGACCCGAGCCCGTCGCCTGAGAGCAGCTGCAGCTACTGAGAGTGTGCCTCCACCTCCTACTGTTCATGAGATAGTTATCCCTCTATCTGATCTGGGGGTGGTGGCACCTCCTGCCATTGAGGAGATGGTGGTAGCCTCGCCAGAGAGTCTTCCTTCATCTCCTGTCGTTCAGGAGAGAGCTGCAGATTTGCCTGAGACCGAGAGCCCTTCCCTACCCTCTGTACTCCATACTGTACCACCCGGAGGTTTGCTACTTGACGCAGCCCAGGTGTTTGCATTTTTCCAAGAGAGGCTGTTGGAGTCACAGAGAATTCATGAGGAGGCCATGAGGGAGCAAATTCAGAGGTTGCTACATCTGCGGGACTCTGTGCTTCCAAGGGGAGAGCCTAGCTCCAAGAGGGTGAGGAGCAGTACCCTGTCCTACCCAGAGTTTGAGGAGTACCTGTAAAACCCCTATTTTTTTAAAATTATTTTTTATTATTTTATTAGAATTCAAATTTATTTATGCAAATTATGATTTTTATTTCATTAGAAATTATCTTAGCCATTGTTGAATTTTGGAACACAAGGTGACCATGAATTTTGGCACGGAAGATGTAACAGTGTGCCTTGACTAGTGTACTAGCAATGTGTGGGGAAGCCTTGCCATGGGGAAGACCGAACTAGGAAAACTAGGCCGAGTTGTGCAATAACGCATTTAAAATATTTTATTTAGATATTATTTTATATATTGATTTTAGATAACCCGGCTTGTCTAATTCAGTCCGAACTGAGTCCGGACCAAATTTAGGCCCGTGTAGGCATGTGGTGGGACCAAGATGGCCATGTAGAAATATTTCATGTGTGTACAAATATTTTTAAATTATTTTGAGACTTGTTGAATATTTATTGACTTTCGGTACAAAATTTATATTTTATTAATAAAATAATATTTTACAAGACGGTATGATTTTTGGACCCACACATGGGTGAGCGATAAAGTTCACTCATTGGGACGATTATTATTATTTTATTATAATTTAAGTTATTTCATGGAGATTAAAATATGTTCATTCTATTTAGATATTATTATTATTATTGAGATTGATTTATTGTAAGATGAATTTATATATATGTATGTAGATATATTTAAATATATTAAAAATTTGGATATGTGATATTTAAAGCGTTATTTGTATTTAATGATTTTTGGATATATATTTATATAGTTTAAAAAGATTTTTTAAAAAAAATGTTTAGAGATTTAGATAAGTTTAAGAAAAGAAAAAAAAAGAAAAAAAAAAAGAAAAAGAAAAAGAAAATAATAAAATAAACTACCCAACCACTAAAAGTGGGCGGGACCCCCCACCCTTATTTGCTTGCTGCTCAAAGCAGCAAGCTCACGCACACAAGTCCAACCCGTGGGACCCTTTTAGACTAAAACCTTTTAGTAAACTTATAGTATTAGGATTTAGTTAGAAGTTGTTATAAATACTTCTTTTTCCACAAACCTCAAAACCTTAGACTCCCAAAACGAAAATTTTAGCAGAACATATCCTCTTCACCTACGAGTTGTTTCACCAGCAACGGAGTTGTGTGCACGACGAACGGAGAATCGGAAGTCAGCCCCGCGTCACCCACAGAGCAGTTTTAAAAGTGGAAAAACACCCCGTACGAGGTACGTCCCGACAAACCGGGCGACCCCGTCGCAAACCGAGAGTACCGAAAGGTCCGTATCGACTTTGCGGACGTGCGGGCTATGACGGAATTCAAATTGGTTGCGTGTGCGCGACGAATTTGACCCGTATCCGTCAAATTTTTTAGTATCGGCCTTTTCGGAATTTCTCAATTACTTTGTGCACACTCATCATATCGCGATGAAACTTGCGGCATTGGACTAGAAATATTTTTCTGGTCCTGTGAGCCAAGTTTGGTCTGATTCTGAGACCGTTGATCGGGACGCTATTTTGGCGGGCCCACAATCCCACTCAACGGACAATTTTATGCACAGTCCACCGGAATCCAAAATTGGACATACCGTTGGGTTCGTCTCATCAGAATAAATTTGTAAATATGTAGTTTGACGACTTTAGAGACCGTAGATATTGGCACGCATTTCGGTGCAAAGCGGGTCCAACGGTGGATATCGTTTTGACCCAAAATTATGATTTTGCCCCTGTTTCAGAATTTAACTTTTGGACAGGCATTTCCTAGGTATATCTTTTATTCCAAACTCGTTCGTGATGTTTGTTTCAGCATCCGGAGCTTCTTGTGGATTTTGACTTTCGCGTTGACGATTATGATTGATGGATTTTGCTGCTTCTCGCACCACCCTCAGGCAAGATACCTTGCCATTATACTGTTTATATTTAGTTTGCATTTTATTACATATCACTGTTTAGTTATTTCCAGTCTTACTGTTCTTGATTTACTGTCTGCTATATACTTTGTTATTATCCTTTGACTGCATATGGACTTAGAGTTAAGAGACTACCGTCTGTAGTGTATCGCATATACCTTGACACAGTTGTACCACAAGAATGTGTGAGATGAGTAAATATAGAGGTTCTTGTGTGTGGGCTGATCCCCCATGCGCATGCGATAGGGCTAACTGCTAATAGAGGCATGTTAGGAGACTTAGCAGTTAGTAGAGGTATGTGAGACATGGATGTGACTCTGTTAGGCATTGGGTGGGAAGAACAGTTCCTTGACGTATGGGCCAAGTATGCACTTCCCTATTGCCGGTTATCTTCGCGGGAGATACGGTCCTGGATCCTGATACTGATTTACTGCTGGCCTCTGACATTCGATGAATGTTATGCTTTGAGGTCCCTGGTATCCTGATGGGCCATACCTGAGATTACTACTACTGAGCCAGAGTGCCCATGCGTTGGAGGTTTGTTCTTAACTGCATAAACACTGTAGTACGGTTAGATTACCTTATTATCATCTTGTCACTTATTTCGGTTTGTGACATATTATATATTCAGTTTATTATGGCATGTTCTTTGTGTATCTTGTTACGTCCCTCTGAGAACCTGGTTATCTCTCCAGGTGTGTGCTTCTGTGATTTTGCAGGTGCTCTAGCCAAGGCCGTGATCTTCTCCATTCTTTCGAAGACGATTGCGCTTGGTTCGTCTCGCTATTTTATCAATCACTTCTTGTACATTTTATTTGAGATAGTTGGTAGTGGACTTTGTCTCCGCCCAACGATTGTATACATAAAAAATTCAAAGTTGCTTTTATATCATTTATTTATCTAGTGGATGAGATTTAGTTATTATGGTTCTACTGTATTTTACAGCTTATGTATTCATACGATGTTTCCATATATTGGAGTATACTTCGTATGTATACAGCTGGCATGTCGATGTACCTAGTCCTACGTATTTTGGGACTGGGGCGTTACATGTTTTTGTGGTGGCCCATGCAGGTCGAGTTTGTCACTTCGGTTACGTAATTGTGCCGATGTGATCCTGCAACATAGGATTAGAATCTAGGAATCTCATCCATACAGCTTGACCTCTTCCCTTGGCTTCAAATTCTGAACTCTCGTTCGACTTCCTTGAATTGCATCTTGCTTGATTATTTTCTACCGTTGTTTCTTATTTTCATGCTTAGTGTCAACTTGGAAGATGACTACACTAGTATATGCTCATAGGTCAAACACATGGCTAGAATGGTTATATTGGCAATCGGAATACAGTCAAGACTCTAATTGAGTTAAAAGGGCATTTTAGTGTGATTTAATGATTAGTAATTGGTAAAGTAGGATATTACCACGAAAAGTTTTAATTTTGAGATTTCTAAATAGTAAACACCAGAGAATTTATGGAATTTCATACTTGGTTTAAGAAATTAATTGGCTTTTGAGATTTGATATTTATGATTTAATGGGTTATAGTTATACATCCTTGCACAAGTATAAAATTGATTTGCTTTTTGAGTTGTGATATTTATAAGTTTTGGGTGATAGATATACATCTTTAAACAAATATAAAATTGATTTTGAGTTGTTACATTTATGAATTATTGGATTAGATTTATACACCTTTGAATAGTTATAAAATTTGGTTTGAAAATGATCGTAGATTTTAAATGTGGCAGTATAAATTATTTAAATTTGAGACATACAACTTGCAATTTTTGTGTTTAGTAAATTTTGAAATTTAAGTGGAAGTAATGATGGTGAATTTTGGTTTAAAATATTTGAAAGTTATGAAAATGATTTTTAAAATTTTTTATTTTAAATGGTGTCCTACGATTGAGGATTTCAAATCTATTTAGATTTTTGGTAAAAAAAGAATTTGACTGATAAAATTATTTGAAAATTTAGTTTAATATGGGACTGCTAATATTAAATTTTTGGAAAATTTCGAAGGGTGTGATGGAATTTTTTTTGATTGATTAAATGAAGTTACCATTTAAAAGTTGTGATTTTGTTGGAATAACTTAGCATGAATAGAAGTTAAAATTTATGAGAGCATTGAGCTTAATTTTTTTTGAGATTGCTTTTAATATGCTAAGAGTTTTATTATGAGTTATTGGAAAATTTTAGAGTGTCAATTTTTGATTGATTGTGAAATTTTTATGGATTCGTAAATTATGAACTCTTGAGTTAAATAGTTAAATTTAAACGTTAATTTTGGAAAAGGTTAGTAGTAACGTGATAAAATTTGCTTTGAGGTTTATGAGAGAGATTTAAATTTTTATGATGAATTTGAACTGCTTGGAGTGAATACAAATTTTGGTGGTTTATTTTAAAAGTTTATTTTTGAAACTTTTGGAGGATACTTGAGTTAAATTTTAATGGTAGGCCCCAAGATAACCCTACTGAGTATTCCACACTAATTGCCATGTCGCCCATGACCATGATAATAGTATATACACAAGTGTTGTTAGTCATCTACCCAGCTATGTGACTGTATTCCCAATAATGACTTACTCGACCTTTCTTCAATTCTAGATCTTTTAATTGCGACCTTCTAACCCATTGCAATTTGAATAATGAGTTAATGGTTCCTTAACTGTATTCATCTAGGGGACTATATTCTCTCCGGAATGGTGTTCCTAAATATTTTATGGATTCTTTAATTAATTGTATTTCATGCTTTAACTTGATCTTCTTTATTTTTGTGCATTAATTATCACCTCGTAAACCCCCACTTTCTATTTTTGATCTTCTGGCGCCCCCTACCGTGACTTGTATATTGGAGTACAATACTAGACTTTTCATTCCAACAAATTTTATATGTAAGACCTAGACAATCCCACCTTCATGTAGATATATCATGTCCCACCAAAATACGTCTCCTTGTACACTATTTGTATGATATGACCTTCTGATCAAAATGGCCAAACTAATTTGTGCTTTATCTTGATTGCTTGACCCATTGTCCCATCACACTACTAGCTTAACTCTTGTAAGTTAGGTAGGATACCTCACCACCTAACAAACCCATTGTCCTTGTGACCCACATTGGTAAGTTCACTTAGACTAAATTCAGAGGACCCTACCTTATATAGTCTACCAAGCCATAAATGAAAAAAACTAGGACAACTGTATAGGCCCAAACTTCGGACGAGCCCTGATTTTAAAAGATCTTGGACTATTTAAAATTCCTTCATCAGTACCTTCCTTGCTCATATTTTGACTATCTCATGCTGCTAATGTGGCTTCAGTTTGCAAGCTTATTTCATTTTCAAAGCTTGATCATGACATATTTTATTGGGTGCACCTATTAACATATTGTCTAATCAGAACCGGTACATGATGGTCTGATCAACCTATTGTACTTTGGTTCGCTTATCATATATTATTCTACGTGGATGAAGACATAGTAAACTTGCCTTAGAGTCTCATCCGCGACCGCCTTGACAATTCTCTTTTGAATTATTTTTGCCGCCTATGAACCCCGCAATTCGTACTCAATATATAACACCGTCTTTGAAACCTTTGTTGTTCTTATCTTTTACTTATTTTGGAAAGACAAGGCACTGTACTTGCTAAGATAGACTCAAGGTATCATCATTGGTTGTCGAATCGGTTAATTATACACAAATGTAGATAGCCACCGACCGACTCATGTGGCTATATCCTCGACTTTAACTACTCATTATTTCTCAACCCTAAAATTATTATCGTGCCCTTCCAAATGTTCTTGAGCTCTTGAGCACTCGAGAATGATTCTAATCATTCACTTAAATCAAACTCTCAATCGAGGCGATTAGTCTCCAGTTTCTCTCTAGGAACCACATCTTCCAAATGTCTAATTTATTTCTTTGGTCTACTCAATTCCTTACTGTTCTCTAAAAATTGGATATTCAAAAGTTTGTTACCATCACTAGCGATCCTTATTCAATTCCATAACCATGATATATTATTTTATATATCGACTCCATAATTTTTACGGTATGGTGGTGTTGAACGTCGTTTTATCGCATCTTCCAAAATTTAATTGCATTTTGGTATTGACGAACTCTTTCCATCCCTCAACCCTATCTACCCTATTAATCCTAAATTTCGAGGACGAAATTCTTGTAAGTTGGGTAGGATGTAAAACCCCTATTTTTTTAAAATTATTTTTATTATTTTATTAGACTTCAAATTTATTTATGCAAATTATGATTTTTATTTCATTAGAAATTATCTTAGCCATTGTTGAATTTTGGAACACAAGGTGACCATGAATTTTGGCAAGGAAGATGTAACAGTGTGTCTTGACTAGTGTACTAGCCATGTGTTGGGAAGCCTTGCCATGGGGAAGACCGAACTAGGAAAACCAGGCCGAGTTGTGCAATAACGCATTTAAAATATTTTATTTAGATATTATTTTATATATTGATTTTAGATAACCCGGCTTGTCCAAATCAGTCCGAACTGAGTCCGGACCAAATTTAAGCCCGTGTAGGCATGTGGTGGGACCAAGATGGCCATGTAGAAATATTTTATGTGTGTACAAATATTTTTAAATTATTTTGAGACTTGTTGAATATTTATTGACTTTCGGTACAAAATTTATATTTTATTAATAAAATAATGTTTTACAAGATGGTATGATTTTTGGACCCACACATGGGTGAGCGGTAAAGTTCACTCAATGGGACGATTATTATTATTTTATTATAATTTAAGTTATTTCATGGAGATTAAAATATGTTCATTCTATTTAGATATTATTATTATTATTGAGATTGATTTATTGTAAGATAAATTTATATATATGTATGTAGATATATTTAAATATATTAAAAATTTGGATATGAGATATTTAAAGCGTTATTTGTATTTAAATGATTTTTTGGATATATATTTATAAAGTTTAAAAAGATTTTTTAAAAATAAATGTTTAGAGATTTAGATAAGTTTAAGAAAAAAAAAGAAAAAGAAAAAGAAAAAGAAAAAATAATAATAAAATAAACTACCCAACCACTAAAAGTGGGCGGGACCCCCCACCCTTATTTGCTTGCTGCTCAAAGCAGCAAGCTCATGCACACAAGTCCAACCCGTGGGACCCTTTTAGACTAAAACCTTTTAGTAAACTTATAGTATTAGGATTTAGTTAGAAGTTGTTATAAATACTTCTTTTTCCACAAACCTCAAAACCCTAGACTCCCAAAACGAAAATTTTAACAGAACATACCCTCTTCACCTATGAGTTCGTTTCACCAGCAACGGAGTTATGTGCACGACGAACGGAGCATCGGAAGTCAGCCCCGCGTCACACACAGAGCAGTTTTTCCACTCAAGGTACCCTACTTCCCTACGACGTAACTTTTTACTCGTAACTCCGATTTTTGATCCGTAAAATGTTCTGGAAAGTAGACTTGACCCTCTTCAAGATCCCCCAGGTGGATTTTGTCATGGCCATCCAACTTGCTCGAAAAATCGAGACGAAGTTGGAGGAAAACCCACTTTTCTGAATATTAAAAACTGTTTTGAAACGCCAACTTGTCGGCCACTTTTCTTTCTATATAATAGGATTTCGTATAAAATAATTGAAGAAAGTTAAAGACAACCTAACCGAGATTGTAACGCACCTTTTGGATTCACTTTTTATCTAGTATGTAGAAAGTTACACGTTGTTAAACTTTTCCGAAAAACTGTAAATTCTATTTTCAAAAAGTGGAAAAACACCCCGTACGAGGTACGTCCCGACAAACCGGGCGACCCCATCGCAAACCGAGAGTACCGAAAGGTCCGTATCGACTTTGTGGACGTGCGGACTTTGACGGAATTCAAATTGGTTGCGTGTGCGCGACGAATTTGACCCGTATCCGTCAAATTTTTCCGTATCGGGCTTTTCAGAATTTCTCAATTACTTTGTGCACGCTCATCATATCGCGATGAAACTTGCGCCATTAGACTCGAAATATTTTTCTGGTCCTGTGAGCCAAGTTTGGTCCGATTCTGAGACCGTTGATCGGGACGCTATTTTGGCGGGCCCATAATCCCACTCAACGGACAATTTTATGCACAGTCCACCGGAATCCAAAATTGGACATACCGTTGGGTTCGTGTCATCAAAACAAATTCGTAGACATATAGTTTGACGACTTTAGAGACCATAGATATTGGCACGCATCTCGGTGCAAAACGGGTCCAACGGCGGACATCGTTTTGACCGAAAATTACGATTTTGCCCCTGTTTTAGAATTTAACTTTTGGACAGACATTTCCTAGGTATATCTTTTATTCCAAACTCGTTCGTGATGTTTGTTTCAGAATCCGGAGCTTCTTGTGGATTTTGACTTTCGCGTTGACGATTCTGATTGATGGATTTTGCTGCTTCTCGCACCACCCTCAGGCAAGATACCTTGCCATTATAATGTTTATATTTGTTTGCATTTTATTACATATCACTGTTCAGTTATTTCCATTTTTTACTGTTCTTGATTTACTGTCTGCTCAGTGATATTAGATATACTTTGTTATTATCCTTTGACTGCATATGGACTTAGAGTTAAGAGACTACCGTCTGTAGTGTATCGCATATACCTTGACACAGTTGTACCACGAGGATGTGTGAGATGAGTACATATAGAGGTTCTTGTGTGTGGGCTGATCCCCCATGCGCATGCGATAGGGCTAACTGCTAATAGAGGCATGTTAGGGGACTTAGCAGTTAGTAGAGGTATGTGAGACATGGATGTGACTCTGTTAGGCATTGGGTAGGAAGAACAGTTCCTTGACGTATGGGCCAAGTATGCACTTTTTTATTGTCGGTTATCTCCGCTGGAGATACGGTCCTCGATCCTGATACTGATTTACTGCTGGCCTCTGACATTCGATGAATGTTATGCTTTGAGGTCCCTGGTATCCTGATGGACCATACCTGAGATTACTGCTACTGAGCCAGAGTGCCCATGCGTTGGAGGTTTGTTCTTAACTGCATAAACACTGTAGTAAGGTTAGATTACCTTATTGTCGTTTTGTCACTTATTTCGATTTGTGACATATTATATATTCAGTTTATTATGGCATGTTCTTTGTGTATCTTGTTACGTCCTTCTGAGGACCTGGTTATCTCTCCAGGTGTGTGCTTCTGTGATTTTGCAGGTGCTCTAGCCAAGGTCGTGCTCTTCTCCATTCTTTCGAAGACGATTGTGCTTGGTTCGTCTCGCTATTTTATCGATCACTTCTTGTACATTTTATTTGAGATAGTTGGTAGTGGACTTTGTCTCCGCCCAACGATTATATACATGACAAATTCAAAGTTGCATTTATATTATTTATTTATCTAGTAGATGAGATTTAGTTATTATGGTTCTACTGTATTTTACAACTTATGTATTCATACGAGATTTCCATATATTGGAGTATACTTCGTATGTATACAGCTGGCATGTCGATGTACCTAGTCCTACGTATTTTGGGACTGGGGCGTTACAGTACCCATTTATCCAGCCTATATCATCATACCCAGCCCAGTCTCTTGTCCAGCAGAGGTCAGCTGAGCCAGAGCCTATCTGTGCCTACTGCAAGAAGTCTGGACACAAGTGGAACAACTGTAGAAAGGGACTAGGATTGTGCCTAATCTGTGGGTCAGCTGCACACTGGGTGCAGCACTGCCCTGATAGATCTGCCCCAACCAGGGCCCTGCTTCCAAGAGGGAGTTCTGGTTCTCAGACCTAGCTGGAGATGAGTTTTGACCTAACCTTAGTTTTCCTTTTATGAATTTTGATGCATCCCTTGCTTATATGTTTTGATACCTTGTGATTGCCTAGTACTGTAGCATGGTTGGTATTACCAAAAGAGACCCCAGACTGATATTGCATGCCATGACCCCATAGGTTACACTTTTCAACTGTATGAATTAAGATAGATTCTGAGACTATGATTGCTAGGGGTTTAACCTAGAAGGCCTGCTACCATCTTAATTTCGAGGACGAAATTTTTATAAGGTGGGTAGGATTGTAACACCCAGTTTTTCACAAGAGGGTAATTTTGAAATTTTGTAATTATGTTTATTAATTAATGATATTTATTTCATATTATGATTTTTAGTGTTTTTTTTGGAATTGTTTAGATTAGGTTGACTTTGACTAGTCTTGACCCTTGTAGACAAACCTAGGAACTAACCCTAATTAGTTGGACTTGGTTAGGCTAAGTGACTCTAATCTAATCTAGCATGACTTAAGTTAGTGGGTTTAGATTCATTAGAAATTGACTTAAGAAATTAGAAATAAAATGGGTTGAGAAATAACTTGTGGTTTCACAAGTCATTTTGTGACTTAACCTAATAGGACTAGCCAACCTAGTTCAAACCCTAACCTAGTTTGGTCATAACTAATTTTGTTATCCATTTGGAGAATTAGATGGGTTGGATTATGGTTTAAGTCATGTTAGTTAAGTTTAAGTGAGTTTGTTTAAGACTAGGAAACAACCCTTTGTTCTAGGCCATCTATTTCCCTTGATACAATCCTAGCCATAGGATGAAACCTAAAAACCCTAATCCTAACTATTATGACCAGCCAAGAGACTTCCTCCTTGCCTATATAATGTCTCTATGGGGATTTGTGCCTCCTTCTTCAATAGTTCTTCATTTCTAAAGGAAATAGGTAAGCCTTCATAAATTCCTTCCTAGTTTAATCAATAGGACTCCTTTTTGACTGGAATTTCTTCCATTAGAATCTAATCATTGTTCTCTTGCTGTTTGTGGTGTTCAACCTCACCTTTGGGGCAATTTGGAAAAGTTTGCTAGCAAGAGGAAACCCCCCATTTGAGGCTTTTCTTGCATTTTTGACACCAATAGGTAAATCATTGTAAACACCATTAAAATTCTAGTTTCTTTGCATGTAGACCTAGCCCTAAGTGTCTTGGTCCTGTAGGTATTCCTAGACCTAGGTTTTGTGTCCATTTCGTGTCCTAAATGGACACGTATCAGCCTATAGACATAGGTGTTTGATGAAATGTCTAAAAGGACATTTCGACCTGATTTTAGGAAACTTTTTGAATAGAAATTTAGGGTTTGTTGTCGCTTATCATTTTCTGTAGGACTGAGCTTGTGATTGTGTCGTGTCGTGTCGAGATCTGGACACGAACACGCTGTTCTGACACAATGCGCATTGTCCTGCTGCTCGGGGGCAATTGCTCCCTGTACACGACACGTGGACACCTAGGAATTGACACAGCCCTAGGGGCAGACACTGACACGAGGTCCTCAAAGTTTGAGATACTCTCGTGTCGTGTCGGACACGTACGAACTTGTGCACTGTGCGTGCACTGGGCGCACGACTATCACTTTTGGGCACTGATACGACCTTCGTGTCGTGTCTAGACACAGCATGGACACCTCGTGTTGACACGAGTGTGTAGCCCTAGTGTGGGCGTACACGTGTGCACGAGCACGTATTCCAATTCGTGTCGTGTCATATCCTAGACCCTTTGGAACATGTGCACGAGACACTGTTTTCTTGTGTTTAGTTTCTGTTTATTTTCTGTGTTTATTTCCACTTTTAATTGTTTTAATTAATGATTAATTGCCATTTTAATTCCTGAACATGAGTAATGGTTCATGTTAGATAGGTTTTTACATGATAGATTGAGTTTTGGATTCATTAAGAGGAATTTGACCTGTGGATTGGGACTGTTTTGGTATTGACTGATACATTCTGATACATTAGTTTTTTTCCATTCCTAAACCTTAAATTTTCCAGTGTTTTGTGATGTTTCCTCACTGTCTAAATAAACCCACATGATTGCTGATTATGTCAACATAGTTTGTATATTCGTATTTGGGTTTTGGATGTGTTAATCTGGAATTGGACATTGAGTCGAGTGGTGTTGATTGAGGAATGTGTTCCTGTTTTCCAGTTTTCTAATAACCTGAGATTCTTTTCATATTAAACTGTAATTGAATGTTCAACATTAACCTGAGATTGCATGAATTAGCTTTAGAGTTTGAGAATGAGATTTTGGGCATGTGGATTGATAGATAGCCCACCATTGCTACTCCTATTTCACACACATATATGTGCACTGATTTTATTCCAGTTTTCACCACAATGTTGTATGTTCACACAATCACATGAACACCAAATATCTGTTATTGGCATTTGAAAATCTGAGAATTTGTTCTCTTGGTTCTGAACTGTTCCCTCTTCCTTTCCTAATAACAGTGAATGGAAATGATAGGTGGAACCTGAGTTTTTGTTAAATGATTCAACTGTGATTGTCTATTATTTAGTTTCCTAAGATTTTTAGGATGCATGTTAACTGAGTTTTAAACAGCAGGATTGAGTTCACATGTTGGCATGGGACTTGGGTTCGAATGGGTAAAATGATGTGTAAACTTTTGTTTAGACTGTTAGATTAACTGTCAGTTACATTTATTTCCTGAGAACACTTGTGACACTCCCCATTTCCTGTCATATTGACACATAACTCACACACAATTTGTTTACTGAACTTTGTTTTAACCTGAGATTGATGGCATGTATGGGTATTATATTGATTATGTTAAGTTGTATTGGATTTTCAATTTGCCTGGGACTGATATCCTGGACAGAACTGCTTGGGTGAAGGTAATGAATTGGTATTCTTCCTTACCTTTATTTCCTTAACTGCTACAGAATTGGTCCTCTTTTTTTTTTCTAAAAACTGAAATGTATACCCTTATGTGATTTCTAAATGTATGTTGAAAATTGGGTTTGATTTGATGAGGCTCTGGATTCAAAATCTGAGAATTAATTGTAGGCTGAAAACTGATGATTGTAAACTGTTTTTAGACTGTTTTGTGAACTAAATTTGTTGGCTCTTCAATATTGTAAACCTGTGATTGCAAGGGGGGAACTGTTCTACTGAATTTGGGATTGTTTGATGTGTTTTTGGTTCCAAAAACTGGGAATGCAACCAAGGGACTGAAAATTGGGTTTGAGTAATGGTTAAACTGTTTTCTTTGGGATTTCATTTGAAATTGTATATGTGTTCTTTATATGTATTAACATAGGCATTAGGTTGGACTGTTTGGGGTTTGTTTAAACTGGAAATCATGTTGGATTGGACTGATTTAGGTTGACTGATTCACATTTCCATTCACTGTTTTTAAATTCCAGATTTTCTCATGACATTGTTCACTCTTTCACACATGTTACACTACACACAAGCCCACACACTCATGTATCATTACAGTACTCCCCACACACTCATGTATCCTATCACTTCACTCTACACACCCAAGCCTAACACTCTATCACACATGCTAGCCTAGGTTTCATGTTACACACATGTCTCCCCTCACATGCTTCACTAGTATACACACATACACACACTTATATCCATGTGTTCCCTCTCTCTTTCATATGTATATATATGAATTGAGTTTTGTATATGCATAGGATTCATATATATATATATATATATATATATATATATATATATATATATATATATATATATATATGAATGTGTGTTTTTTTTTATATATATTAGATATGTATAGTGTATGTGATACCATATGATATAGTGTATTGTACATATGTATATATTATAAGTATTATCTTATAGGATGAATGGTATACACTTATAGCCTAGATAGGTCACATAGGTATCCTATGTTAGTTGTGTGGTATGTATATAGATGCATTGTTTTAGATATAGATTGAATATGGTATTGTTTAGCCATGGCCTAGTCTCTTATCCTATGGCCTATGGTTGTATCTGTGTGTCAGTATAGAGTCTAGATAGACTTGTGCAGTCTTGTTAGGCTTAGAATAGGCTAGTTTAGCCTAGTTTAGACTAGTATAGACTTGATTAGCCTAGATTAACTTGTTTAGACCTATTTTACGCTAACCTAGTCTTGTTAGGCCTAGTTTGACTATAGCTGACCTAGTTTGACTTCTAGGGTTGACCAGAGTTGACCAAGAGTTGACTTTGGCCTAGATTGACTTAGAATCATGTAGAATGCATATTAGGACATCATTATATCATTTTAGACTTGTTGTGACTTGTGCTGTTCTGATTAGGAGCCAGACACCTCTCCTCGGACAGTACATTTATTTCAGACATTCAGATACGAGGCGAGTACATTCTCTGATCATTTCATATCCTGCTTAGAATTATTTTCCTGCATTAAATTACTTTAATTGATACTGGCACGTTGGTCACACGGATTAGTACAATATGGATCCCACCCTGAGATGTTATCCCTTCAAGGAGCATCAGGTACTCTATGTTCTGTGTGTTTCACTTACATAGCGTATCATACGCTTCTTTGGTTCTTTGATCACTTGTGACATATACCCATATGATCATAGAGTCTTCTTTGAATCCTTATCCCATTTGTGGGACTACTATGTTTCACCTTCGGGGTCTATCACCTTCGGGGTCTATCACCTTCGGGGGCTTATCACCTTCGGGGTCTACTACCCTTCGGGGGCTGTTACATAGAATCATAACATAACCTGGTTGGATCCTTGTGTATTAGTTGGGGGTACGGGGGAGTATAAATAGCCATGTGAACAATTTCCAAAGTAGAATAGCCATGTACGTCTCTTTAGTATAGCCATGTACAAATCAAGCCGTTCACATGTCGACTTTGTGCTCTAAATCACTAGTCACTGGTAGCTCTTTATTTATAGTAGATATTTCTATTATAGTTCTCTCTCTGTTTACTTACCGCATTTCTTAAGTATCTATATCTTACTTTACTGCATGATTATATTTTCTAACCTGCTATGAACTATTGAGATATTCTGTACTCGCTCCTGTCCTGACTGGACCTGTTAAAAATATTACAGAGGACGAGGAGGAGGCCTGGGAGGATACCTTCTTCGGGACAACTCTAGCTGAGGACATCACCCCACTGCCTAGACTAGTTTAGTTAGGCCTTATCTTATTTTCATGTTGTCTTGAGTCTGTTTAGCTAGTCTTTACTTCTGTTCAGAGATGTTGAGTTGTATATATTCTTTCTTTCAGTAAGCTGAGATATGTACTCTGGATATTTGCTGGGATATTATCTTAGACTTTTCTATCTTTAGTATTTCTTTGAGTTCTATATCATATCATGCTTTCTTCTTCCTTAGTTGTGATTGAGTTCATTTACTGCTTAGTATTATATTGCTAGATGTATGTTGACCTAGGACAGCGTTCTACCGCCGACACTGCAGCGTAGGCTGGGCGTTGTGACGTTCTCGTACCCTCACAGTGGGTGTGGATCGTGACACATTGTCACCGATGGTTACAAAAAGCCCAGAAGAATAGTTGTCAATAGAGATCTCATCGAGAAACCCAACGACAAATATTCTGACGAGGAAAAGGAACAGGCGAGTCTAGATGCTAGTGCTATTAATGCTCTTTTATGTGCAATAGACAGGAATGAATTTAACCTGGTCTCGACATACACCACCTCGCTCGAAGTATGGAAGCTTCTAGAAGTGACGCATGAAGGAACCATTAAAGTCAAGGAATCTAAAATTAGTCATCTTACTCAAGAATATGAGGCCTTCAAGATGAAGCCTAATGAGACGATCACCCAAATATTTACAAGGTTCCTTGACGTCATCAACCCTCTGTCATCTCTTGGCAAACAATATACAAATCATGAGAAGATCCACAAGTTACTTAGAGGGCTACGAAAGATCTAGAACCCTAAGGTAACAGCTATCATAGAAGGCAATGATCTTACCACAATGTCTATGGAAACCTTGATGAGAAAGCCGATGACCTACGAGCTTGACCTCAAAGACTTCGAGAAACCTGCTCCAAAGGCAAAAGAAATTGCCCTAAAAGCTCATCGTCGAAGGGCTGATCCTGAAGAGACTGACGACGACAAGTCTGAAGGTGATGATCAAGCTCTTCTAGTCCATAACTTCAAGAAGTTCCTTCGTTTCAATCGAAGAAAGAAGGAACAACAAGAAGGCGACGAGGAAGAACCAATGTGCTACGGCTGCAAAAAGACTGGACACGTTCGAAAGGACTGCCCTTTCTTAAAGAAAGGCAACATATATGAGAAGCCCTACAAGAAGCCCTCTTCATGAAATTATGCCAACACTAGTATTTGGCACGAAAGCGAAGCAAATGACTCCGAGGAAGAAAATGACTCTCCTCAAGACACCGCTAATGTCTGCCTAATGGCAACTTTCGAGAAGGTAACTAGCGAAACTCTCGATGACTTTACTTTTGATGAACTTGGCGATGCATTTAATGATTTACTAAATGACCACAAGAAAGTTATTAGTAAATATAAGCATGCCGAGGAGAAAATCAAAGGATGTGAAATAGAGATTCAAAAACTTTCTTCCTTACATGATAATGTTAGAGATACACCACCCACGAAAGTCACTGATGAGGTGTCCAAGCTTAAGTTAATCCTACATGATGCCGAAGCTCTTATTAAAAAGCAAATACGTGAGATCTCAGCACTCAACAAAGAGATTGTTGAAGAAAAGAACAAACACAATATCTCTATTGCTAAGATTGATGGTCTAAATGCTAAGTGTAATGATCTAAATGCCGCCTCTAAGAAATTAGAGATTAGATTGGGAAAACAGGTTGCTCAACCTCAAACCTAATCACACAGTCACAAAACACACACAAAACATAAAACCACTCATAATAGCAAAACACGTCATCCACATGCAGCACGTAATCATGCTTATATGTACACATACTCACATGTAGCACGTAAACCACATACACATGGAAATCATTCACAATCTACTTATAACTATTATCCTGCTGCTACACATGGTCCCTATCCTACTAACTAACACCATGCTGCACATAGACATAACTATCATCCTGCTACTGCATATAATCACTATCCTGCTATTCTACACAACTATCACCATGCTGAATATAGAAATCACTATCAACCTGCTCTAAACACAAATAGGCAAGCTGCTTGCACATACTGTAGATTACACAGTCATATCTCACCACAGAGTAGAATTAGGAAATTAGTTGATATTAATCTATATGTATGGGTACGGAAGACTAACATTTCAGGACTCATAAGAACTTGGGTACCAAAGGTCACATCTACTCGTGATGTAGGTGGACCATCCTTCCTTAACTAAAAGCAAGTGGATTCTCGATAGTGGATGCTCGCGATATATGACAGGAGACGCAAATCTTTTTGCATCACTATCGATGAAGAGGGAAGGGTATGTATCCTTCGGTAACAATTTAAAGAGCTACATCATAGGTAATGGTACTATTGGTTATCCTTCTTCTCCTGTGATAAATGATGTCTGCCTAGTGACCGAGTTAAAGCATAACCTGCTTAGCATAAGTCATCTTGCTGATCATGGATATGATATTAACTTGGACAAAATAAATGCTATATTTATGATAGGTAAACGTGAGACATTGTTTTTGAAGGGATAAGAGAAGATAACATTTATATTTTCTATTTATCTAGAAATACTAACAGTGCAGGAAGATGCATCTACGCCCACAAGGATGAGAAACTATTGTGGCACCAGCATCTTGGTCATGCAAATATGGATACTATATCCAGGCTATCGACAAAGAAGCTAGTAAGAGGTCTGCCCGACATCACATTCAAGAAGGACTCGGTATGTGCCGAATATGAACTGAATAAGGCAACCAAATCTTCATTTCATTCCATAAATACTTTAAGTACTACTAGACCCTTGCAATTACTACACATGGTGTCACGACCCGCACCCTAGAGTAAGGGCACGAGACGTGGGTACATCCAGCCTACACCGCAATGTCGGCGGTAGAACGCTGTCCTAGGTTAAATATCTAACAATATAAAGGTACCTGTACAGTATATACTCTCCGAATGGAGGTGACATAGCAGATACAGTCTTAATCACATCTAAGATAGAGCAAGATAAAAGATAGATAAAACATGAAATCCACAAAGAGATATAGCAGATAGAAGTCTAAGTGTCTAAGATACACAACCCAGAAAATATCTCAAATCTCAAATACAATAATCCATAAGGTAAATACAACTCAAGACAACTGAAATAACTATCTACACATGTCACGCCCCAGAACCAGAATACTGGAGAGCGGGGGCGAACATAGCCAGCTACGTATATTGAAATGAAGTCCATCTCGCTTTACGGTCACGGCTGTCTAGATATGAGGGTTTACTACAAGCCAACAGTCTCTTAAGGTCGAGCCTACTGTCTCAATCTCAAGCAAATAATATAATCACAAGATGTATGACCACCAAATATACAATAAAAAGGCGTCCCAAATATTACATATCAGCTGATCATGAAGCTAGTCGTACAAAATGTTAGGACTAGCAAGAGTTAAGTCATACATGATCAACCCTAGGATTTGTTAATCATGTTTACAGCCCGTAGGCAGACAGTAAGTAAAGGTGCATCGAGCTAACAGGTGCTCGTCAGCTAAACGCCTCAAAAGAATAATTTACAATAGAGTGAGCGAAACAAAATAGAAAACCCACTCGTAGCCCGGGTTCCTTCTAGTCGCCACCATCGGGCTGGAGGTTTGGTAGATCCTCGGGTGCTGCTCCGAAATCTGGCCACACAAAACCAGCTGGGTCAAACCCCAGAAAGAGCAAGTGCCACAAGCGAGGCCACGAAATAAGAACAAAAGCCAGCATATCAGAACATAAGAAAATGAAAGAAAAGTACAAGTAATAAAGAGCACGTCAGGACAATAAACGACTAGGGACGTGGAACCATTCTGGGAGCCAGGTTACAACCCATAAACCAAACAAGGACCGGGGTTGTAACCCTTCGCCTGAATAGCTCCTTGTCTCTACCCAATTATAGTTAAAGCAAGTAAAACAATCATGTTCAGGAGTATCAGGTACAGGGGCTAGACAAGACTTAGACAGGGCTAGACATCATCCATTCACAAGCGGCCAAGCAATTACTATGGCTTACTACTTTAACTAACTAGGGTTATCATAAGCCTTAATTACTAACAAGATGCAATGAGAATTTTCCAGTCCCAAGCCCTGCAAACCATCCAGTTATCCTTCCGCGGGTTGAGAGTATGGTTGGGTACATCACCCCGGAGACGATATACCCTTAGGTGACTTAGAGGGTGCAACACATGACAGTGCGCTGGAAATGTGCTCTACTCATCTGCAAGCTACAAGTCCAATTAAGAGCACCTAGATAACAAGATTGCCTGTGACTGGAAATTCTCCATGAACTATAGTTAGATCTAGTCATTAGCCTAATCCATGTTCAGTACGAATCCCTGACCGTGGGAAACCAGGGAGTCACGTCCTAGACATGATGCAAGACAAGACAAGTGGATTGTACAAGCAAGCAAGCAGGAACACCCACGGTGTCAAGTTGATTATACGAGTCAAGTTACAAGTTACAAGTTACAAGTCAAGTCAGGAGTGCGCCGCCACGGGCCACTATCAAGTTATCAAGATAAATCATGTCAGGGTACTTGTCAGGAGTGCCCCATGACGGGCCACTATAATGTCAGGTTGGTCATGTCAGGAGTGCACCACTACGGGTCACTGTCGTGTTATGCTAGTTCCTTGTCATACCATGCCATGTACAATAGTCATTCCAAACATATTAAGTAAAATCAAGTTCATGACAAAAGGACTATAGATGAGCCAAGCTTAAAGAAATAAAACCAAAACTCTAAGAGCCAATGGTTTGCGCAAGGGGTCAGGGGTTAGATTGCGCAGGGTGTCAGCTGCACAGGGATGAAGTGCGCAGGGTCCAAGCGCGAAGGGTTAGATTGTGCGGGGAGCCAACTGCGCAGGGGTTAGATTGTGCATGAGCAGACTGCGTAGGGGTTAGATTGTGCGGGCATTGGATGGCGCAGGATGTAGACTGCGCAGGCTTAGACTACACAGGCAATGGATGGCGCAGGATGCAGGTTGCGCAGGGGTCAAGCGCGTAGGAGCCGATGGCGCAGGATTGGTTGCACAATCGGGCTGCGGCCAGGCTGCGCAGTCAGCGACCAACGCTAAAGAGCGCGGCGCGGGGAGGCTGCGCGGTCAGTGCTGCGCTAAAGAGCACAGACTGTAGATCTTCCTCTCCAGGCCGAGAGGAACATCAAGAACACCCAAAAATTCAATATTTCATATCTTTGTCAAATCAAAGCCAAATCTAGATTTTCAAAGTTCTAACTTGAGTAAAATTGAATTGTCTTCCACATAGAAGCATCAAAACCCACAAAAATCCAACCAAAATAGATCAAAACCATGTAAATCCGAAAATAGTAAAAACCTAGATCTAGAACAATGGAGACTCCAAATCACAAAATGTCAAGCACTAATGTTGATCACCATGGCCTAATCTAGCTAATGAACAAATAAAATATGGTTCTCATGTGGTGGCAAGGTGCACTTGCCTATGGGTGGAGTGTTGTGTAGAGGAAGGAAGAAGAAGGAGATGGAGAAAATAAATAAAATAGTTATGAGGAGAGAGAAAAGGTTGGTAGAGTTTTAATGAGGGTGGGTTGTGTTGTGTTGAGGGTGGGGTGTAGGTTAAAGTGCTCCAATGCATTTTAAACCAAACCAAACCAATTCTCCTCCACAAAATAAACCAAGCCAGGTAAAACCCAATCACGAGAACCAAAATCTGCAAGTCAAGCCAATTACAAGTACATACCAAAATCCGAGAAAATAAATACAGGTCTGAAATACATGCAAGCTTGACAAAATACGTATTCTGAGATATGGGTGTTACAACACAACCTCTACTGGGTCTCCTCTAGGCTAGCAGGCAACTACCAAGCTATCTGTAAAATTTGTCAACAGGTCTAGTCAGGACAGGAGCGAGCACAATACATCTTAACAAGTTATAGCAGGAAAGGAAATATAATCATGCTAGAGAATAAAATACAGGAACTGAAGAATAGCATAATGTAAAAGAGAGAATGTAAGTAAATATCTACGACATATATAAAGAAAGACAGTGCTAGTGATTCCGAGTACAAGATGAACATGTGAATGGCTTAGAACAGATTCATGACTACACTAAGAGTGATTCATGACTATACTACTTTGGATATTATTCATATGACCATTCATACTCCCCCGTACCCCAATTAATACACAAGGACCCAGTCAAGTTACGTTAAGATTCATGACTAAACTACTTGACCCGTATAGGGTGATTCATGAATTGATTCGTGAAGGTTCGGTAATCATGAGAGTACATGAGTCACTAGCTGATTCTCGAAGATTCATGATAATAGAAGCATGAGATACATGATGTAAGTGAAATACACGAGACAAGAGTATCTGATGCTCCCGAGAGGGATAACATCTCATGAAGGGATCCATATAGTACTAATTCGTGTTACCAACGTGTCATCATTAGGTAAGATAATCTAAAGCATGAAATATAATCCTAAACAAGATATGAAATGATCAGAAAATATACTCGCCTGATAACCTGAACAGCTGATAAGTATAGGGGTCCAACTGAAGCCACAGAGTCCTATTTAAAGCAACACAGGTTACAAGGAGTTCAAGTTGTAGTAAATGAATCTCTACAAGCAATCTATATTATTCTAGGCTCTTCTAAGTCAAATCAACTCTAGGTCAACTCCGGTCAACAATCTAGTCAAAATAGCTCAAGTGCTGACATACAGTTGACTTTTGGTCAACTGGTCAACTCTGGTCAAACAGGGTCAATTCTATCCTATTTATTAAAGATTTAAAGTGTACTTCATTATTCGTACGTCAAAACTTACGACACGCAAATCGAGATAAGATGATCAACAGTAAAATTGATAATCTTATTATAGTGATCCATGTGTCCATCTTATCAATTTCAGCGATGTGAGATCACTGGAATTGACTGATCTCAGTTTCGTTGTACTAATCCCGAAATACGAACATTATAAGAATTAATTATTAATTAACACAGAGAAATTATCAACAAATATTGTCGGATGATGAAATAAACATCACCAACGTGTTCAGAATGGTCAAATTAGCTAGGATAGCCTATCCATCGGTCCAATTTGGACACAAGGGCAAAAAGATAATTTCGGGTCAAAACGGTATCCGTGTCGGAGCCATTTTGCACCAAAAAATATGCAAGAAAACAAGTCTATAAAGTATAATAAATTATATGTTCACGAAACCTGAATGACAATACAAACCCAACGGTATATCCAGAATTGGATTCCGTTGACCCGATCTCAATTTTGTCTGTTGACCAGAACATTGGAATTTCGGTTTACACAAAAATGCGTGCCGGTGCCAATGTTCTCAAAACTCAGCAAACTACATGTCAATGAGTCCAGAATGACGATACGAACTCAACGGCATATCCGGAATTGGATTTCGATGAGCCGATCTCAAAATAGCCCGTTGACCCGGATATTGGTATCTGACTTGCACCGAAATGCGTATCGGATCCAATGTCCACTAAAACCTAGCAAATTATATGTCAACGAGTCCAAAATGATGATACGAACTCAACGGTATATCCGGAATTGGATTTCGATGAGCCGACATCAAAAAGTCCCATTGATCCGGACTGTAGGACCCACTTTGCACCGAAATACGTGCCAAGGCCCACGTCCTCCAAATCTAACAAATTTTATATGAAAACATTCTAGAACGACGCCACGAGTCTACTGTTGGTGTCAGAAATGAAATCTGAAGTTCCGTGTTCAAAAATGGAATTTTACAAGTTGGAAATTACGAATTCGGACGGCCAACTTTGGCGTCGAATTCAACCAATCAAACAAGCTCACAATGAAACAAAACTGGAGAGGTAGTAAGAGGGTTATACCAGCTTCGTACAGGAACTGGTAGCACGCCAAATGGAGCTGCGGTGGAGGAGGTACAAGCCGACGAAGTTGGCTCCACGAAACGAGATTGTGACAGAGCGAAGAAATCGTCGATCCAACGGTCAAATTTCTTAGAAGTTGCGTTCGAAGTTGCTACGACTGGGCGGTATTTCAGCTTCGTTTTCAGGCTCGTCACGACGGGAACCCGTGCCAAACGTACGGATAGCCTCCGATACACGTCGTACAGGCGAACGACGGCCACGGTGCCTGCCCCGGGGGTATACCCGGCCTAGGAGGGTCGGCCACACCGGCAGCGGCGACGCCCGTACGTGCGGCCAGAGGGCGCGCGGCTATTAAGCTGCAGTTGCAGCTGCTGCTGCTGTTGGCCGGGATGGCTCGCGCGGCCTAGCCTTGCCTGGCGGCAGTGTGGGCGGTCAAGCGTGGCCACAGTGAGGTCCGGCCAGGGGGAACGGCGGACTGGTAGTGGTGGTTGGCACGGTTGAGCGGGTGGAAGGAAAGCGCGATGATGGAAGGAAGAAGGAGAGGAGGCTTGTCGGTGGCCTGCTGGCCAGAGTGGTGGCCGGCTCGGCCACGGCAGAGCTCCGGCCAGGGGGATGGGAGGAGCTCGTCCAGGGAGTAGGCTGAGTGTAGATAGTGGTGTTGCTGCTGTATGAAAAAAAAATGAGAGGAAAGAGAGAGAAAGAGAGTGATAATAATTATTTTGTGTGTGTGTTTGTCACTACCACATTTCTAGTGTGAGGGTATATTTGTCATTTTTGGGGTAAATAAAATTTATTAGTATTAATTAGAATTTATGGGAATTTTTAGGATTTATTTTGGATTTATTTAGACTAGTTTGATTTTGGACTAGTTTTGACTCATGTAGACCAACCTAGGAACTAACCATAGTTAGTTGGGCTTGGTTAGGTCAAGTGGACCCTAGTCTAACCTAGTGTGACTCAAGTTAGTGGTTAGTGATTCATAGAACTTGAATTAGGAATGTAGAAATCAAGTTATTTGATAAATGGCTTGTGATTACACAAGTCATTTTGTGACTAAACTAGTTAGGACTAGCCAAACCTAGCTCAACCCCCACCCTAACCTTGCATGGCCGGCCACCCTAGCTGAACCTAGGGATTCCCCCATTATAAATACACTCCTAATTTCTAGGGCTAGCCTCTTTTAAGGTTCTTCAAAAAGTTCTAAGGAAAGAGGTGAGTCCTATCTTCCTAAAATCCTTAAAAATCTATTTTAAATCCTTTTTCCTTCAAACCAATTCCATTAGGACCTAAATTTCTTCCTCTTGCTGCTGGAATTAATTGGATGCAGGAAGAAACAATTTGTAGGACTTGGAGGCTTGAGGAGTTCATTGCTTTCGGGGACTTTTTCATTGGAAGTTCACAAAGAGGTATGTCCTTCATTTCTCCATGAAACTTCATGTAGTTTTCATGTATAGGAAGCCTAAGAGCCCCCCTAGGTTCAGTATTAGATTCGTGTCCTGTGTCAGTGGTTTCGTGTCCATTCTGGACACGTATTAGTCTTGTGTGATAGGTGTTCGACCAAATGCCTTTGAGAATTCAACTGTGCTGTTTTTTAATTCTATTTGAATAGGATTATAGATCCTTGTGTGCTCATTGATTTTTGTGAAGACACCATGGTCATTTCGTATCTGTGTCGGGTGCAAATCAGCCTGGACACGCGTGCGTGCACTAGCTCGGGACTGTGTTGCTTCCCCTGCTACTCGGGGCCAACAACTCGCTGGACACGGCGACTCAGGCCATGCCCTTTGGCATGGGCCATGGGGCCATGACTGACATAAGGCCCTCCAAGTTGGAGAAGCTCTCGTGTCGTGTCGGAGGTGTTCTCCAGCCCGCATTGGGTTGCACTGTCAGTTTTAGCCGTATTTTTGTGCACTGATACGGGTGGTTTGACACGACACAGGGACACGTCGACCCAATTCAGGATGACACGTGGGTAGCCCTATGAGTGGCGAACCTAAGTTTGTGGACACGTGGCTTGGTTTGATCTATGTTCTGTACACGAGACTCGTGCACACGTGCACGAGGACACAGCACCTTAGGCACTGTTTTGGTGCACTATTGTGTGGACATGTTTGTGTCCAATTTTAGGGACACAAACAAGTTATGTAGCATGCACTAATTATAAATATTAGTTACCAACCTCTGAATTTACATCTTAAATCTATTTCATTAATAAATTGCCATTTTCCCCCATTTCCTGAAACTTAGTATCAGTCATGTATTTCCAGTTTGTGATTTTGAGTTTGATTGACAAATGAACTTGCAAATCATTATTAATTCCATGTTTTTAAAGCTCAATTTTGTTCTCCTATGTTTGATCTAACTATGGGCCAAGTTTTGGAATGTTTAGTTGGGTTTTGAATTCAAAATGGGATTTTGTAGAGGGGACTGTTTCAGGAAAACTGGAAGCTATTTCCTTTTCCCTTCTTAAACTGTTGTTTCATTTCAGTTATAGGTGTAAAACTGAAACCAAGTTGCAAGCTGATTTTGGGGTTCATATTGAAGTGTTTGATTGTTCTTCATGTGAACTGAACTGTGGTGATTGACATAATGTTTCCCTGTCTTCTTCTTCCTATTACTGTTATCATGCCACTTTCTGAACACATTTCCTTTTACTTCTTCTTAACTGAATAATGAGTGTAGCCTAATGTAAAATCTGATTTTAGTTGTAGGTAAACTGTCTTTGGTTTAATCAAATCTGAGAACACTGTGTACTGGAGTACACTGGTAAAACCTGGGAATTCTCAGGAATTGGGTTGTTCTCAAAACCTGAGAATGCCATGATAAGTTAGCTATTTGTTCAGGTATTACACCTGGGTTGTTTGGACTGAAACTGAGATTTCAGTTTTCATAAACTGTTTGATGCAGGAAGTAATCTCCTTTCCCTTCCTTTACAGTCCTTTAATTGTTTTGCACTCTTCATAACCTGGCATTTCCTACACTTCAGTATCACACACACATTTCCTCCTTACTGCTTGTATTTTCTGAACACAGTTCACACTTCTCACTAATAATTCCTACACACACTGTCACATTGTACATTCATGCTCTTTGCCATGTACACACACTATTTTTTCTCTTCACTTGTTCATTGTCACCTATATTCCTGTACACCACCCTCCCACATATTGCTATTTCCTGCAACAGTGACACACACACTCACAGCTTACCCATGCTTCACAGTCACTCACACACACACACATGCTCTTTCTCTCTATGTACATATCTATGTGTATATTATATATATGAATATAATATATATATGTATATATGACATGTGTAAATCTATTTATGTATGAAAATTATATATGTAAGTATTGTACATACAAAATAGGTGGCTTACTCATGTGTGTGTTTATGAATGGAGTCTATATATATATCTATATGTATACATATATAGAAATTGGTCAAGTGAGTGTGATATGTATATATAGCCTATGGCCTGTATATGAGCCTAGTTTGGCTTGTACAACTTTATTAGACCTAGCTAGTTGAGTTTAGCCTAGTTTAGACAAGGTTGACCTAGTTTGACTTCTAGGGTTGACCAAAGTTGACCAAGAGTTGACTTTGGCCTAGATTGACTTAGAATCATGTAGAATGCATAGTAGGACTCTATTTCACTATTCTGGACTTGTTGTGACTTGTGCTGTTCTGTTTAGGAGCCAGACACCACTCCTTGGACAGTACGATTCATATCGGACACTCAGATACAGGCGAGTACATTCTCTGATTATTTCATATCTTGCTTAGAATTATTTTCTGCAGTAGATTACTTTACTTGCACTGTCACGACGGTCACACAGATTGGTACTATATGGATCCTTTCTTGAAATGTTATCCTTATGGAGCATCGGGTACTACGTGTTCTGTGCATTTTACTTACATGGCGTATCACTATGCTTCTTGGTTCTTTGATCACTTACGACATATACTCTTATGATCGTAGAGTCTTCCTAGAATCTTACACTGTCGGGTAACCCCCAGAATTACCCATTTTTGGGCATCCATGTATCACCCTACGGGGCCTTGCATGGAATCATATAACATAACCTGGCTGGATCCTTGTGCATTGATTGGGGGTACGGGAGAGTAGAATTGGACATGTGAATAATACCCCAGTAGTATCTTATCAGAATCACTTCCCTAGTGTCTCATCAGAATCTTCTATGCCATTTACATGTCTATATTGTACTCTGACTCACTACTCACTGCTAGTTCTCTATGTATAGTAGATATTCTATTACAGCTCTTCCTGTTTACATACTGCTTTTCTTTCAGTACATGTATCTTATTTTACTGCATGTTCATATTTTCTAACCTGCTATGAATTGTTGAGATGTACTGTGCTCGCTCCTGTCCTCACTGGACCTGTTGAAAATATTACAAAGGACGAGGTGGAGGCTTTCCTGGACACCTACTACGGGGCAGCCCTAGATGACACCTGTGAGCTGGACCCTCAGGAGGATCCAGCAATAGCTGAGGACCTTTTCCCGACTGCCTAACTAGATAGTTAGATTTTTATCTTTATGTAGTTGGATCATGTTTTAGCTAGACTCTTATTTGGAGATCAGTTTGTATATTCTTTCATGCTGTAGCTGAGTTTGTTTTACTCTGGATATTGTTGGGATTATCTTAGACTATTTCATCTCTTTATTTTCTTGAGTTCTATTTCATATCGTGCTATCTCTTCCTTAGCGGTGATTGAGTTTGTTATTACTATGTTACCCCCGTTCGGGGAGTATAAACTGTTTAGAGATAAACTGTTAGATGTTGAGACCTAGGACAGCGTTCTACCGCCGACACTGCGGCGTAGGCTGGACGTATTCACGTCTCGTGCCCTTACTCTTGGGTGCGGATCGTGACACATTTTTAGTGGTGGCCCATGCAGGTCTAGACTATAAGTGTAGTGGTACTCGAACTAGAGTATCACTGCAGCCTGCTATAGGATATAGGACATAAATTTTAAGGTACTCAATCACTTTAGGAAAATTTCTTTTATTGCCATCTAAATCCTTTTGTCAGCTGATCCTTTGAATTATAATTGTCCGCCTTTGTTATTTTGCTTCTTTCTCAGAAATTGATACTCTTATTTGTCTATCTTCAGGATGGTAGAGACTCGATCACAGCGTGCCGTTCCTGAGGATGCTATAGAGGGGACTGCTACCTCTCAGCCAGTACGGCGAGGCCAGGGGACTGCAGCTCTTGACACCTCAGCCCATGTTGAGACCTCGGCAGCCGCAGCAGGGGACATGCACCCACCGGCTCGGAGGCAGGACCCGGTTATCCAGAGGATCCTTACCAGCAGCCACCTCCAGGGACAGTAGACGCACTGCAGCTGCTAGCCTTCTTCAGGCAATACATGGAGGGTCAGCAGACCCAGCAGCAGAGGCAGACGGTAGAGCTCACTCGAGGCATTGAGCTGGCAGTGACAGCAGTGGAGAGAGTAGTGGCTCAGCCAGCAGCAGTCCAGCAGCCGCACCAGCTACGGGGGAAAGGCATCCAAGACTTCCAGAAGATGCACCCGAGAGACTTCCACGGGACATAGGGGATCCTGTATGCCGATGAGTGGATCGAGCATATGGAGGAGATCTTCAGGCTGGCTGAGATTCCGACAAGGCTCCAGATAGAGACAGCGGCCAGCATGATGCAGGATCTGGCCCGGACATGGTACCAGACCGACCCGAGGGTCGGCACAGCAGGACAGACTTGGGCAGCATTCAAGAAGCTGTTCATGGAGAAGTTCTTCCCAGAGGCAGCGCTGGGAGCCCTCGAGACTCAGTTCGAGGCCCTAGTTCAGGGGAGTCAGTCCGTGGAGGAGTATGCAGGAGAGTTCTGCCGCCTGGGCAGATTTGTAGAGGACTTGTCGGAGGCGACGAAGGCCCAGAGGTTCCGGAAGGGCTTGGTAAAGGAGGTCAAGTCCTACACCAAGAACGCCCGCGGTACTATATTTGAGGAGATACTGGTGGACGCACTAGCTGCAGAGGATGACCTTGAGCTTAGGCTCAAGAGAGGGAGAGACCCAGTTGTGGATAGTAGCAGCAACGGAGGCCAGGCCAAGAGGCCTCACTTTCAGTATCAGCAGCCAAGGCAGTTTTAGCCTTAGCCGATTCAGCAGAGGCTGGCTCATTAGCAGCAGCCGAAGCAGCACCAGCAGGGACAGAGGCAGAGTGTTACTTGTGGCTACTGCAAGAAGCCTGGGCACGTCTTCCTTGAGTACAGGAAGAGGCTGGGCCTGTGCATGGTGTGTGGTTCAGCGGATCACTAGATGAGGGAGTGTCGTTTAGCACGAGCAGCTCAGGGAGGTGGAGCCAGAGCTCCAGTGGGCCAGCAGCGGGGACCAGCCCTGCCGACACAGCAACAGAGGTTTGTCCAGCACCAGCAGGCCAGGGGAGGCCACCAGGGGCGAGCTTTTGCCATGGCAGCAGGAGAGGCTGAGGTGACTGGAGAGCTAATTGCAGGTTCGATTCTTCTTGACTCCAGTCCAGCATTTATATTGTTTGATTCCGGTGCATCGCATAGCTTTATTTCAGTATCTTTTACGATTAGACATGGTATTATAGCTGAATCGTTGCCTAGGACTTACAAGATCACGACCGGGGGTGGTATTATCCTCGTGAGTGATATTTGTAAGGGTCGGAGAGTAGTTTTGGGAGGCCGTGAGTTGGAGGTGAGCCTGTTCGTAATGCTATTGTCGAACTACGATATAGTACTCGGCATGGATTGGTTGAGCAGGCACCACGCCAACATTGATTGCAGAGGGGGTAGAGTTCTCTTCAGAGCGCCGGAGGAGCCAGAGTTCGAGTACTCCAGACGTCAGGCAGAGCAGAGTAGCGGAGTCTTCTGTGGAGTCTCGGTCGAGGAGCAGACGATTCCACACCCCTTGATAGCAGAGTATATGGATGTTTTCCCGGAGGAGTTGCCGGGACTGCCACCAGACAGAGACATAGAGTTCTTGATAGACTTGGTTGTAGGAGCGGAGCCCATTTCTTAGCATGTCTATCGGGTGAACAACAGCGAGCTGGTGGAGCTGAAGAAGCAGGTGGATGAGCTACATGACAAGGGCTTCATCCGCTCGAGTTCGTCGCCATAGGGTACACCAGTGTTGTTTGTACCGAAGAAGGATGGGTCAGTACACATGTGTATTGACTATAGGGCACTCAACAACCTCACGATCAAGAACAGATATCCACTGCCGCGGATCGACGATCTATTTGACCAGTTGAGCGGAGCTCGGGTATTTTCCAAGATTGATCTGAGGTCAGGATACCATCAGGTGAAGGTGAAGGGGGAGGATATTTCCAAGACCGCTTTCAGGATGCGGTATGGGCAATTCGAGTTTCTGGTTATGCCATTTGGGCTAACCAATGCACCAGCTGTGTTTATGAACCTTATAAACAAGGTGTTCCATCAGTATCTGGATCAGTTTGTAGTAGTATTTATTGATGATATCTTGATATATTCCAAGATTGAGGAGGAGCACGAGGAGCATCTGCGGATAGTGCTGGAGATTCTCAGGAAGGAGCAGCTTTATGGGAAACTCTCCAAGTATGAGTTTTTCTTGGACCGGGTGGACTTCTTGGGGCACGTGGTGACTGGAGATGGTATCTCAGCTGACCCCAAGAAGATTGTATTAGTTGAGGCATGGGCAGCGCCGACTTCAGTTGCAGAGATCAGGAGCTTCCTTTGGCTGGCAGGGTATTACCGGAGATTTGTGCAGGATTTCTCCCGGGTTGCAGAGCCGTTGACACGGTTGACCCAGAAGGATACTGAGTATGTATGGTCAGAGGAGTGTCAGGCAGCTTTTGATGAGTTGAAGAAGCGGCTGACGACAGCTCCGATTCTGACGTTGCCTTCAGGATCAGGTGGATTCACTATTTGTAGTGATACTTCAGGGAAGGGGCTGGGTTGTGTGTTGCAGCAGCACGGAAAGATGATTGCCTATGCTTCCAGGCAGTTACGTCCCCACGAGAAGAACTACCCTACCCACGACCTAGAGCTGGCAGTAGTGATTTTTGCTTTGAAGCTGTGGAAGCATTATCTGTATGGTGAGCGGGTGGAGATCTTCACAGATCACAAGAGCCTTAAGTATGTGTTCACTCAGAAGGAGTTGAACATGAGACAGCGCAGATGGTTGGAGTTGATGAAGGACTTCGACATTACACTGCAGTATCATCCGAGGACGGCCAACGTGGTTGCCGATGCCTTGAGTAGGTATCCGACAGCCATGTGTTTGACCATGGATCGACATTTGCTGGCCGACTAGGAGAGCCTTGGGATTGAGGTGATCGTGCCAGGAGTGCAGATACAGCTATAGGGGATGCAGATTCAGTTAGACATGGTGGACAGAATCAAGGCGGCCCAGTTCGAGGATGTGGCTTTTCAGAGTATCAGAGAGCAGATCAGTATTGGATTGGGGGACCCTGAGTTCTCACTTGCAGAGGATGGTGCCCTGAGGCACGGTGCCAGGTTATGTGTGCCTAGCGGGGAGCTCAGAGAGCAGATTATGCAGGAGGCCCACAGATCGTAGTACTCTATACACCCGGGTGCCAACAAGATGTACCGAGATCTGCGGGAGCATGTATGGTGGTCAGGAATGAAGCGGGAGGTGTCCTACTTCATAGCTAGGTGCTTGGTCTGTCAGCAGGTCAAGGCAGAGAGACAGAGGCCCGGTGGATTGTTGCAGCCGCTGCCCATTCCCGAGTAGAAATGGGAGCATATCACGATGGACTTCATTTCAGGATTGTCGCGTACTCCAGGAGGGAAAGAAGCAATTTGGGTCATCGTTGACAGGTTGACCAAATCGGCCCACTTCTTGCCATTCAAGGTGGGTACGTCTACAGAGAGGCTGGCAGAGATGTATATGCGGTAGATAGTCAGGATCCACAGAGTTTCGGTCAGCATCGTCTCAGATCGGGATAGCCATTTTACTTTCCATTTCTAGAGGAGTTTACAGACCAGCTCGGGCACTCAGCTCAAGTTTAGTACTACATACCACCCCCAGACGGACGGACAGTCAGAGCGGACTATTCAGACCCTTGAGGATATGCTGCGGACGTGCGTTCTGGACTTTGGAGGTTCCTGGGAGGATCATCTTCATTTGGTGGAGTTTGCCTATAACAATAGTTTCCAGGCCAGCATCGAGATGTCACCTTTCGAGGCTCTGTACGGGCGTAGGTGCCGTACACCCTTATCCTGGGATGATGTTGGTGAGCGAGCTTTGCTGGGGCCAGAGATGATTGTAGATGCGACCGAGAAGGTAAAGCTCATCAGGGACAGACTTCACGTGGCGCAGGACAGACATCGGCACTGGGCCGATAGCCACCGGAGGCCCTTAGAGTTTGAGGTACAGATTAGAGTAGGATTAGATTTAGGTTGTTTGTTTATGATTTTGATCATGTTTGTTTATTATTATTAATTGAGACTTTACTTGTGATTAGGTCGGAGACCAGGTTTTCTTGAGGATATCTCTGACTCGTGGTACGATACGTTTTGGTGGAGGCGGAAAGCTTAGCCCGCGCTTCATCGGCCCTTTCGTTATCAGCGGGAGAGTCGGTGACGTGGCTTACAGGCTAGACTTGCCGCCTGCACTTGTGGGGGTCCATAACGTATTCCATGTATCACAGTTGAGACGGTACGTGGCTGACCCTAGCCATGTGCTCGATCATTCGGAGATTGAGGTGGGTCCTTCTCTCAGCTATCCAGAGCAGCCAGTGGAGATTCTGGATCGACGGGAGAAGGTCCTGAGGAACCAGGTGATACCCTTGGTACGCGTCGCATGGAGGCATCATTCTCCAGGAGAGTCTACCTAGGAGCGGGAGGATGAGATGCGCGGGCGGTACCCTTATCTTTTTGGACCGTGAGGTATACTTTCTATCCTTCTCATCAGTTGTATTTCGCCTTTCAATTTCGAGGACGAAATTCTTTTAAGGAGGGTAGATTTTTCACTACCACATTTCTAGTGTGAGGGTATAATTGTCATTTTTGGGGTAAATAAAATTTATTAGTATTAATTAGAATTTATGGAAATTTTTAGGATTTATTTTGGATTTATTTGGACTAGTTTGATTTTGGACTAGTTTTGACTCATGTAGACCAACCTAGGAACTAACCACAGTTAGTTGGGCTTGGTTAGGTCAAGTGGACCCTAGTCTAACCTAGTGTGACTCAAGTTAGTGGTTAGTGATTCATAGAACTTGAATTAGGAATGTAGAAATCAAGTTATTTGATAAATGGCTTGTGATTACACAAGTCATTTTGTGACTAAACTAGTTAGGACTAGCCAAACATAGCTCAACCCCCACCCTAACCTAGCATGGCCGGCCACCCTAGCTGACCTAGGGATTCCCCCATTATAAATACACTCCTAATTTCTAGGGCTAGCCTCTTTTAAGGTTCTTCAAAAAGTTCTAAGGAAAGAGGTGAGTCCCATCTTCCTAAAATTCTTAAAAATCCATTTTAAATCCTTTTTCCTTCAAACCAATTCCATTAGGACCTAAATTTCTTCCTCTTGCTGCTGGAATTAATTGGATGCAGGAAGAAACAATTTGTAGGACTTGGAGGCTTGAGGAGTTCATTACTTTTGGGGACTTTTTCATTGGAAGTTCACAAAGAGGTATCTCCTTCATTTCTCCATGAACCTTCATGTAGTTTTCATGTATAGGAAGCCTAAGATCCCCCCTAGGGTCAGTATTGGATTCGTGTCCTGTGTCAGTGGTTTTGTGTCCGTTCTGGACACGTATCAGTCTTGTGTGATAGGTGTTCGACCAAATGCCTCTGAGAATTCAACTGTGCTGTTTTTTAATTCAGTTTGAATAGGATTGTAGATCCTTGTGTGCTCATTGATTTTTGCGAAGACACCATGGTCATTTCGTGTCTGTGTCGGGTGCAAATCAGCCTGGACACGCATGCGTGTACTGGCTCGGGACTGTGTTGCTTCCCCTGCTACTCGGGGCCAACAACTCGCTGGACACGGTGACTCAGGCCATGCCCTTTGGCGTGGGCCATAGGGACATGACTGACACGAGGCCCTCCAAGTTGGAGAAGCTCTCGTGTTGTCGGAGGTGTTCTCCAGCCCGCATTGGGTTGCACTGTCAGTTTCAGCCGTATTTTTGTGCACTGATACGGGTTGTTTGATACGACACAGGGACACGTCGACCCAATTCAGGGTGACACATGGGTAGCCCTATGAGTGGCGAACCTAAGTTTGTGGACACGTGGCTTGGTTTGATCTATATTGTGTACACGAGACTCGTGCACACGTGCACGAGGACACAACACCTTAGGCACTGTTTTGGTGCACTGTTGTGTGGACACGTTTGTGTCCAATTTCAGGGACACAAACAAGTTGTGTAGCATGCACTAATTGTAAATATTATTTACCAACCTCTGAATTTACATCTTAAATCTATTTCATTAATAAATTGCCATTTTCCCCCATTTCCTGAAACTTAGTATCAGTCATGTATTTCCAGTTTGTGATTTTGAGTTTGATTGACAAATGAACTTGCAAATCATTATTAATTCCATGTTTTTAAAGCTCAATTTTGTTCTCCTATGTTTGATCTAACTATGGGCCAAGTTTTGGAATGTTTAGTTGGGTTTTGAATTCAAAATAGGATTTTGTAGAAGGGACTGTTTCAGGAAAACTGGAAGCTATTTCCTTTTCCCTTCTTAAACTGTTGTTTCATTTCAGTTATGGGTGTAAAACTGAAACCAAGTTGCAAGCTGATTTTGGGGTTCATATTGAAGTGTTTGATTGTTTTCTTGTGAACTGAACTGTGGTGATTGACATAATGTTTCCCTGTCTTCTTCTTCCTATTACTGTTATCATGCCACTTTCTGAACACATTTCCTTTTCCTTCTTCTTAACTGAATAATGAGTGTAGCCTAATGTAAAATCTGATTTTAGTTGTAGGTAAACTGTCTTTGGTTTAATCAAATCTGAGAACACTGTGTACTGGAGTACACTGGTAAAACCTGGGAATTCTCAGGAATTGGGTTGTTCTCAAAACCTGAGAATGCCATGATAAGTTAGCTATTTGTTCAGGTATTACACCTGAGTTGTTTGGACTGAAACTGAGATTTCAGTTTTCATAAACTGTTTGATGCAGGAAGTAATCTCCTTTCCCTTCCTTTACAGTCCTTTAATTGTTTTGTACTCTTCATAACCGGGCATTTCCTACACTTCAGTATCACACACACATTTCCTCCTCACTGCTTGTATTTCCTGAACACAGTTCACACTTCTCACTAATAATTCCTGCACACACTGTCACATTGTATATTCCTGCACTTTGCCATGTACACACACTATTTTTCTCTTCACTTGTTCACTGTCACCTATATTCCTGTACACCACCCTCCCACACATTGCTATTTCCTGCAACAGTGACACACACTCACAGCTCACCCATGCTTCACAGTCACTCACACACACACATGCTCTTTCTCTCTATGTACATATCTATGTGTATATTATATATATATGAATATAATATATGTATGTATATATGACATGTGTAAATCTATTTATGTATAAAAATCATATATGTAAGTATTGTACATACAAAATAGGTGGCTTACTCATGTGTGTGTTTATGAATGGAGTCTATATATATATATATCTATATATATACATATATGGAAATTGATCAAGTGAGTGTGATATGTGTATATAGCCTATGGCCTGTATATGAGCCTAGTTTGGCTTGTACAGCTTTATTAGACCTAGCTTGTTGAGTTTAGCCTAGTTTAGACAAGGTTGACCTAATTTGACTTCTAGGGTTGACCAAAGTTGACCAATAGTTGACTTTGGCCTAGATTGACTTAGAATCATGTAGAATACATAGTAGGACTCCATTTCACTATTCTGGACTTGTTGTGACTTGTGCTGTTCTGTTTAGGAGCCAGACACCACTCCTTGGACAGTACGATTCATATCGGACACTCAGATACAGGCGAGTACATTCTCTGATCATTTCATATCTTGCTTAGAATTATTTCCTGCAGTAGATTACTTTACTTGTACTGTCACGACGGTCACACGGATTGGTACTATATGGATCCTTTCTTGAGATGTTATCCTTATGGAGCATCGGGTACAACGTGTTCTGTGTGTTTCACTTACATGGCGTATCACTATGCTTCTTGGTTCTTTGATCATTTACGACATATACTCTTATGATCGTAGAGTCTTCCTAGAATCTTACACTGTTGGGTAACCCCCAGAATTACCTATTTATGGGCATCCATGTATCACCCTACGGGGCCTTGCATGGAATCATATAACATAACCTGGCTGGATCCTTGTGTATTGATTGGGGGTACGGGGGAGTAGAATTGGACATGTGAATAATACCCCAGTAGTATCTTATCAGAATCACTTCCCTAGTGTATCATCAGAATCTCCTATGCCATTTACATGTCTATATTGTACTCTGACTCACTAGTCACTGCTAGTTCTCTATGTATAGTAGATATTCTATTACAGCTCTTCCTGTTTAGATACTGCTTTTCTTTCAGTACCTGTATCTTATTTTACTGTATGTTCATATTTTCAAACCTGCTATGAATTGTTGAGATGTACTGTGCTCGCTCCTGTCCTGACTAGACCTGTTGAAAATATTACAGAGGACGAGGAGGAGGCTTGCATGGATACCAACTACGGGGCAGCCCTAGATGACACCTGTGAGCTGGACCCTCAGGAGGATCCAGCAGTAGCTGAGGACCTTCCTCCGACTGCCTAGACTAGATAGTTAGGTTTTTATCTTTATGTAGTTGGATCATGTTTTAGCTAGACTCTTATTTGGAGATCAGTTTGTATATTCTTTCATGCTGTAGCTGAGTTTGTTTTACTCTGGATATTGTTGGGATTATCTTAGACTATTTCATCTCTTTATTTTCTTGAGTTCTATTTCATATCGTGCTATCTCTTCCTTAGCGGTGATTGAGTTTGTTATTAGTATGTTACCCCCGTTCGGGGAGTATAAACTGTTTAGAGATAAGCTGTTAGATGTTGAGACCTAGGACAGCGTTCTACCGCCGACACTGCGGCGTAGGCTGGACGTATTCACGTCTCGTGCCCTTACTCTAGGGTGCGGGTCGTGACAGTGTTTGTGAGGGAAGAAGAGAGAATTAGGAACATTAAAATTAGGGTCGGCCAATGGCTATGAGTGTGGGAGTTTGTCATGTAGGAAATTGGATGGATAGTATTAATTAGGAGAATCAAAAGGCTAGGGTTAAATGTGGCTAAAATTAGGTCATTCCAAGGGAATTTAAATAACGAAATTTTACATCAAATATTAAAATAGGTAGATAGGATATTTAATATTATTTTTGGGCAAAGAAAAAATGAGGGCGTCATGAGATAGGGAAACATGAAGCTTGGACTGGGTTCGGTCAAGCCGGGTTGGATCAAAATCGGACATGGCGCAATAATCAAATTTAAATAGGTGTTTATGATCATTGGTAAATAAGTAACATGTGGGAGCTCCAATAAATGAGACACAAGTGTCATGCGGGTAGTAGGCTCAATGTGGGCCATGTCCATATTTGGGGTCGGCTAGGTTGGACCGTTGTCGGGTCCAAAAATTAAATTGGAAGTCGAGTCACAATTTACGGTGAATAATTAATTGGCCTAAATTGACCCAAAAGTTGTGCGAAGAAATCGAAGCACAAGATGGTGTGTCTGAGTGGGACACGAAGGTCATGGATGAAGTATGTCTCGAGTAGATCATGTATAAGAAGTTGGTTTCAAGAAAATGACTGGTCTGGTGCTCCCAATTCAAAATTCACGGTAACGTGCTAATAATGATCAAGGAAAAGAGTGAGAAAATTAATTAATGGTCAAATGGTCTAAATCGAACCGAAGTTGTGCGAAGCAAAAAGGGTACAAGGGAACAAGTTTGAGAGGGACATTATATACCAAAATAAAGGTAATCATGTCCACTACAAAACTCATGAAGAAGGTTTCCAGAGTTGAACATCCCTAACACTCCAAATATCAAAGGCACGAAAAAGTACAATTAAAGATAATAAACAGAATAAATTATTTATCGAAACTAATTCAATCAGAAAAATAAAAAATGTAATCAACCCAAAATTCAGGGTGCTCACATCCTACCCACCTTATAAAAATTTTGTCCTCGAAATTAAAACGTTCATATTCCTTCTAGGTCAAACCCCCCACGATCAAGTCCCAGAACTTAACCAAATCATACGATTAAAATGGATGGCATACAGGGTCATGGCATACGGTGGTAGTGAAGTCTAATCTAGGTATACTAGTCATGCTAACCAAAACGGTCATAGGGTATCAAAACACACAAGCAATCTAGGATGCTAAACTAGAAAGATACAGAAATAACAAATCATCAAAACTGTAAGGCAGTCTACCATCCTATATGAAAACTGGTACTTATGAAAAAAAAGATAACTACCAATTATCTATTAAGGGATACTATTCAAGAAAATCAAAATCAAAAGTTAAAGAATGAGAGTCAATTGCATGGAAATCCAATAACAATATATATATATATATATATATATATATATATATATATATATATATATATATATATAGTGTTAGAGGGGGAAAAGCTAGTATTATGTAAATGTTATGTGGTTTGTGTGTGTACGAGTGTATGGAGACATGTTCATATAGTTAGATAGTAGGCATGTGTGTATGTGAAATATACATGAAAGAGTATAGGAGGATTTGGGTTTCAAAACAATGGCTATCAAGTTACACTACTCATGGCATATTGGTTAAACAATCTACAATGCACAACCTATTACTCATAACATGCATGGCTAACCATATATATGTATATATAAGAGGTAGAGATTTTAGTTATGTATCTATATACATTATAAAATGTATGCATAAACTCTATATATATCTATATAGATATATGAACATAACATAGAGGGGAAGGGTTAGGTTTACATAGCAGTGTATATTATGTTATAGTGTCCTTGTACAGGGTTATATCTTAGTATTGAAAGGTTAAATCCAGTTTTAGTTCATCATTTACATACAAAATCTGAAAATAAGCTAACAATTAAACCAGTGTAATATTAACATAATGTAGTTTCAGATTTTAGGGGTTTGAAACATCACAACCAACTCAATGCTCCCAACACATCCTCACATGATGGAGATGAAACCCTAACATACTTTTCATATATTTAGCTATGCATATAGTTTAATATTACATATTAAATCTGAAATTGAACTAAACATTTGAAATCAATATGAAAATGTTAACATGTATTCAGTTTTAGGATTTTGGAGAAATTCGAACATCAAACCATCCCAATGTTTATCACAACCTAACATGTAAAAATATGAAACCTAACATTATATCCCTACATACAACAACGTATACAGCTCAAAATATTACATTTAAAAATAGCAAATTGAACTAATCACTTAGAATCCAGTATTAAGGGTTAGTATGCTCACAGTCTCAAATTTGACAATTCAAACACAAAACTCAACCAATTTCTTTAAGAAATGAAACCATGTTTATAACATACATGTGCAGTGATGTAAACAAAACTAATAACATGAATTTTATATTTGAATTACGAATTTAAACTGGAAAAAGCAGAGAACCAGTCTCTGATACTGTACTGTATCAGAATATTGGGGTTTTGGAAATTTAACATCAACAACATATTAATATGTATTTAGATAGGTTGGAAAATCAAGTGTAGCATGTATAAGTATCAAGCAAAGTGTCTGTGTCCACTATATCTATATTCTCATGTCCCAATATAAAATCAAATTCCATATCAAGACCAACATTTAGATTTCTACCAAGATTACAAAGTAGGTGATTGACGTAATCAAGACAGTTTTTTATTATTATTATTTAATACAAGAATAATAGCAAGAAGGAAATAACGATAAAATATGTTCTGCTTATCTGTTTAAAAGAAGGAACCATTTTGAAACCAGAGCTATAATATCAAATCCAAGATAAGGTCTAGCAAAATCATCGATTCATTGTATTATGAAGAAACTCATAGCAAGAAGTTACACAAGGTTTATAAAAACTGCTAAAGCTACTCCTAAGTTAAATAATGAGAAGCAAAACAAAACAAAACAAACAATAATTCTTTTTTTTTTGAGAAGGACTGAAACAAAAGTAGAGAAAACATGTTCAAAGCATTTAAGGTACAATATGATAATCGTATGCTTCTATCCAAAATTATGGTGCTCTAAATCCTCGTCATACTAGTAAGCAAGGCTACTATAATCACAGAGTCCTCGACTAAGGCACATACCTCTAGAATTATGGTATTTAAAGCTTTCGCGATGCCGCTAGCTTGGCTGCAAAAACCTAAAATTCTCACACCCGAGAAATATATCCAAAGTCAGACTATATATCCTCACCATGCTGGCTAATGTGACTGTAGAAGACTAGATTCCATAACTTAGATGTCTTAACCCATATAATTTCATCTTGACACAAAAAAATTTAAATCAACAATGGATACCAAAATTAAATTTATCAACGAACATCAAGATTCAAAACTGAACAATAATCCATCAAATCATATAAATACAAACTCAGATGCAACAACTAACATCAAGATTCAAATTTTAATAATCATCCATCAAAATCAATAAATACAAACTCAAATTCAATAATAATCCATCAAAATCAATAAATACAAACTAAAATTCAACAATAATCCATCAAAATCAATAAATACAAACTCAAATTCAACAATAATCCATCAAAATCAAGCTCAACAACAGAAAGTAAAGACAAATCATCAAGGAAAGAACAGTTTTCAAATCGAAGTTAAAATAAGATTCTCAAGTGTCGTCCCAGGAATCCCTCAAGAAATCCTAAATGTGATTGATACCTTCGAAAACATACTCTAATCCTACTGCAGGCTGTAGTGATACTCTCGTTCGAATACCACTACACAAATTCGACCTGCATGGGCCACCACTAAAAATGTGTCACGACCCGCACCCTAGAGTAAGGGCACAAGACGTGGGTATGTCCAGCCTACGCCGCAGTGTCGGCGGAAGAACGCTGTCCTAGGTCAAACATCTAAAAATATAAAGGTACCTGTACAGTATATACTCTTCGAGTGGAGGTGACATAGCAGATACAGTCTCAATCACATCTAATGTAGAGCAAGATAAAAGATAGATAAAACATGAAATCCATAAAGCGATATAGCAGATAGAAGTCTAAGTGTCTAAGATACACAACACAAAAAACATCTCAAATCTTAAATACAGTAATCCATAAAGTAAATACAACTCAAGATAACTGAAATAACTATCTATACAACCTCTACTGTGTCTCCTCTAGGCTAGCAGGCAACCTCCAAGCTATCTATAAAATTTGTCAACAGGTCCAGTCAGGACATGAGCGAGCACAATACATCTCAACAAGTCATTGCAGGAAAGGAAATATAATCATGGTAGAGAATAAAATAAAGGAACTGAAGAATAGTATAATGTAAAAGAGAGACAGTAAGTAAATATCTACGATATATATAAAAGAGAGACAGTGCTAGTAATTCAGAGTGAACATGTGAATGGCTTAGGACTGATTCACGACTACACTAAGAGTGATTCATGACTATACTACTTTGGATATTATTCACATGACCATTCATACTTCCCCGTACCCCAATCAATACACAAGGATCCAGTCAAGTTATGTTAAGATTCATGACTAAACTACTTGACCCGTATAGGGTGATTCATGAATTAATTCGTGAAGGCTCGTGATCATGAGAGTACATGAGTCACTAGATGATTCCTGAAGATTCATGATAATAGAAGCATGAGATACATGATGTAAGTGAAATACACGAGACAAGAGTATCTGATGCTCCCGAGAGGGATAACATCTCATGAAGGGATCCATACAGTACTAATCCGTGTTACCAACGTGTCAGCATTAGGTAAGATAATCTAAAGTAGGAAATATAATCCTAAATAAGATATGAAATGATCAGAGAATGTACTCGTCTGATAACCTGAACAGCTGATAGGTACAGGGGTCCAACTGAAGCCACAGAGTCCTATTTAAAGCAACACAGGTTACAAGGTGTTCAAGTTGTAATAAATGAATCTCTACAAGCAATCTATATTATTCTAGGCTCTTCTAAGTCAAATCAACTCTAGGTCAACTCCGGTCAACAATCTAGTCAAACTAGGTCAAGTGTTGACTTACAGTTGACTTTTGGTCAACTGGTCAACTCTGGTCAAACATGGTCAATTCTAGTCTAATTATTAAAGATATAAAGTGTACTTCGTTATTCGTACATCGAAACTTACGACACGTAAATCGAGATAAGATGATCAACGATAAAGTTGATAATCTTATTATAGTGATCGACGTGTCCATCTTGTCAATTTTAGCGTTGTGAGATCACTGGAATTGACTGACCTCAGTTTTGTTGTACTAATCCCGAAATACGAACATTATAAGAATTAATTATTAATTAATTATAGAAAGGTTAAACACAGAGAAATTATCAACAAACATTGTCAGACGATGAAATAAACATCGCCAACGTGTCCAGAATGGTTAAATTAGCTAGAATAGCCTACACATCGGTTCAATTTGGACACAAGGGCAAAAAGGTAATTTCGGGTCAAAACGGTATCCGTGTTAGAGCCGTTTTACACCGAAAAATGTGCAAGAAAATAAGTCTATAGAATATAAAAAAATTATATGTCCACAAAACCAGAATGACGATACAAACCCAACGGTATATCCAGAATTGGATTCCGTTGATCCGATCTCAATTTGGTCCGTTGACCAGTACATTCGAATTTTGGTTTGCACGAAAATGCGTGCCGGTGCCAATATTCTCAAAACTCAGCAAACTATATGTCAACGAGTCCAGAATGTCGATACGAACTCAACGCTATATCTGGAATTGGATTCCGATGAGCCGATCTCAAAATGACCCGTTGATCCGGATATTGGTATTCGACTTGCACCGAAATGCGTACCGGGTCCAATGTCCACTAAAACCTAGTAAATTATATGTCAACGACTCCAAAATGATGATACGAACTCAAAGTATATCCAAAATTGGATTTCGATGAGCCAGCGTCAAAAAGTTCCATTGACCCGGACTGTAGGACCCACTTTGCACCGAAATGCGTGCCAGAGCCCACGTCCTCCAAATCTAACAAATTTTATAAAAAAAACATGCCAGAACGATGCCACAAGTCTACTGGTAGTGTCAGAAATGAAATCTGATGTCCCGTGTTCAAAAATGGAATTTTACAAGTTAGAAATTACGAATTCGGACGGCCAACTTTGGCGTCGAATTCAACCAATCAAACAAGCTCACAATAAAACAAAACTGGAGGGGTAGTAAGAGGGTTATACCAGCTTCGCACAGGAACAGGTAGCATGCCACATAGAGCTGCAGTGGAGGAGGTACAAGCCGACGAAGTTGGCTCCACAAAACGAGATTGTAACGGAGCGAAGAAATCGCCGATCCAACAGTCAGATTTCTCAGAAATTGTGTGCGAAGTTGCTACGACGGGGCAACATTTCAGCTTCGTTTCCGGGCTCATCACGATGGGAACCCGTGCCAAACGCACAGATCGCCTCCGATACACGTCGTACAGGCGAACGGCGGCCATGGGGCCTACCCCGGGGGTGCGCCCGGCCAAGGGGGGTTGGCCACGGTGGCCATGGCGGCCACGTCGGTGGCAGCGACGCCCGTACGCGCGGCCTGAGGGCGCGCAGCTGTTAAGCTGCAATTGCAGCTGCTGCTGCTGTTGGTCGGGTGGCTCGCGCGGCCTAGCCTGGCCCGTCGGCGGCGGGAGCAGTCAGGCGTGGCCACGGCGAGGTCCTGCCAGGGGGCATGGTGGACTGGTAGTGGTTGTTGGCGTGGTTGAGCGACTGCAAGGAAAGCTCGGTGATGGGAGGAAGGAGGAGAGGAGGCTAGTCGGTGGCCTGCTGGACAGGATGGTGGCCAGCTCGGCCACGGCGGAGCTCCGGCCAGGGGGATGGGAGGAGCTCGACCAGGGAGTGGGCTGAGTGTAGATGGTGGTTTTGCTGTTGTATGGAAAAAAAATGAGAGAGAAGAGAGAGAAAGAGAGTGATAATAATTAATGGTATGTGTGTTTGTGAGGGGAGGAGAGATAATTAGGAACATTAAAATTAGGGACGGCTAATGGCTATGAGTGTGAGAGTTTATCATGTAGGAAATTGGATGGATAGGATTAATTAGGAGAATCAAAAGGCTAGGGTTAAATGTGGCTAAAATAAGGTCATTCCAAGGGAATTTAAATAACAAAATTTTCCATCGAATATTAAAATAGGTAGACATGGTATTTAATATTATTTTTGGGCAAGGAAAAAATGAGGGCGTCGTGAGAGAGGGAAACATGAAGCTTGGACTTGTTTCGGTCAAGCCGGGTTGGATCAAAACTGGACATGGCACAATAATCGAATTTAAATAGGTGATTATGATCATGGGTAAATAAGTAGCATGTGGGAGCATAAATGGGACACAAGTGTCATGCGAGTAGTAGGCTCAATGTGGGCCATGTCCATATTTGGGTTCGGCTAGGTGGGACCGATGTCGGATCCTGAAATTAAATTGGAAGTCAAGTCACAATTTATGGTGAATAATTAATTGGCTTAAATTGACCCAAAAGTTGTATGAAGAAATCGAAGCACAAGATGGTGTGTCTGAGTGGGACACGAAGGTCACGGGTGAAGTATGTCTCGAGTAGATCATGCATGAGAAGTTGGTTTCAAGAAAATGACAGGTCTGGTGCTCCCAATTCAAAAGTTACGGTAACGTGCTAATAATGATCAAGAAAAAGGGTGGGAAAATTAATTAACGGTTAAATGGTCTAAATCGACCCGAAGTTGCGCAAAGGAAAAAGAGTACAAAGGAACAAGTTTGAGAGGGACATTATATACCAAAATGAAGGTAATCATGTCCACTACAAAACTCATGAAGAAGGTTTCCAGAGTTGAACATCCCTGACACTCCAAATATCAAAGGCACGAAAAAGTATAATTAAAGATAATAAACAGAATAAATTATTTATCGAAACTAATTCAATCAGAAAAATAAAAAAAATAATCAACCCGAAATTCAGGGTGCTCACACAAAGCCTTATTTGGTCCCAGTAGAGTAGCCAGTTTTGGTGTAAAACTCTATGCTTTTGTTATAGTAGATGATTTTTCTAGATTCACTTGGGTTTTCTTTCTTTCAAACAAAAGCGATGCGATTTCAGTATTCAAAATCTTTGCCAAAAAGGTTCGAAACGAAAAAGGCTACATGACTACTCGAATCCGAAGTGATCATGGAGGCGAATTCAAAAATTTCGATTTTGAAAAGTTTTATGAAACAAATGGTTTTGATCATTAGTTTTCTTGTCCTCGAACTCCTCAACAAAATTGTGTTGTGGAGTGGAAGAATATGACTCTTGGGGATATGGCCAGAGTCATGTTGAATAAACTTTCACTTACGAAATATTTTTTGGCAGAAGCTGTCAGTACAGCTTGCCATATTTTGAATAGGGTGCTTATTCGACCTATTTTGAAGAAAACACCGTATGAACTTTTGTTTAGTAGGACCCCAAATTTATCTTATTTTAGAGTGTTCGGTTGTCACTGTTTTATCCTCAATACCAATGATAACTTAGACAAATTTGATGCCAAAAATGACGATGGTATTTTTCTTGGCTATGCCGCCAAGAGTAAGGGATATCGAGTGTTCAACAAACGCTCAATGATAGTAGAAGAATCTACTAATGTTACTTTTGATGAGGAGAATAGTACATCTACCACCCCCAACGATGATGATGAACCATCAATTTCTACGCCTATGACTACCAATCCTGAAGCCAACTCTCTGGAAGACTTATCGAAGAAATATGAGTTCAAACCGTCACACCCAAAAAACTTGGTAATGGATGAAGTATCTCGCGGAGTAAGTACTCATTCATCTTTAAAAGAGTCTATTGCTAGCACTGCTTTTATTTCTCAAATTGAGCCTAAAAATGTTTTAGAAGCCTTTAATGATGAATTTTGGATTTTTGCCATGTAAGAAGAACTCAACTAATTCGAAATGAGCCAGGTCTGGGAACTTGTTCCTAGGCCAGCTAATCATTCGATTATTGGTACTAAATGGGTTTTTCACAATAAAGTAAATGAAGATGGATCAGTTACTCGCAACAAAGCACGTCTAGTAGCTCAAGGATACAACCAAGAGGAAGGTATTGACTACGATGAGACGTATGCTCCTGTTGCAAGACTGGAATCCATTCGGATGCTTTGTGCCTTTACAAACTTTCAAAATTTTAAACTTTTTCAAATGGATGTCAAAAGTGCTTTTCTGAATGGTTTTATTAAGGATGAAGTTTTTGTAAAATAACCCCCTGGTTTTGAAAATCATAAATTTTTCGACCATGTTTTCAAACTCAAGAAAGCACTTTATGGTCTCAAACAAGCCCCCGGAGCTTGGTATGAATGCCTAAGTACCTTCTTATTAGATAACGGTTTTTTAAAAGGAAAAATTGACACTACACGCTTTATAAAATTTTTCAAAGACACCATTCTTTTAGTACAAATTTATGTTGATGATATCATATTTGGTTCTACTAATGAAACTCTCTGTTAAGAGTTTGCTAAGTGTATGCAGAACGAATTTGAGATGAGCATGAAGGGGGAGCTCAATTACTTCCTTGGAATGCAAGTCAAACAAACATCGCAAAGTACTTTTATTTGTCAGTCAAAGTATACAAAGGATATGCTGAAGAAGTTTGACCTTGACAACGTCAAACCGATTGGCACTCCAATGGCTACTACAACTTAAACTAGAACCAGATGAAAGCGGTAAACCTGTGGATCAATGTAAGTATCGAGGTATGATAGGCAGTCTCCTTTATTTAACTGCTAGTCGCCCTGATATCATGTTTAGTATTTGCATATGTGCTAGATATCAGGCCAATCCTAAGGAACCACACATGTTCGCCGTTAAGCGTATCTTTCGATACCTTAAGGGTACTATTACAGTCGGCTTGTGGTATCCCAAAACCATATCTTTTGACCTTATCGGTTATTCAGATGCTGATTTTACGGGGTGCAAAGTCGATCGTAAAAGTACGAGTGGCACATGTTATTTGTTAGACAAAGCCTTAGTCTCTTGGTTTAGCAAGAAACAAAATTTTGTTGCACTCTCCACAACCGAAGCTGAGTATATAGCTGCAGGACGTTGTGCACAAATTTTGTGGATGAAGCAAACCCTAGAAGACTATAACTTGTCTTTTATGCACATACCTATTTTCTGTGATAACACTAGTGCTATAAACCTTACTAAGAATCCTATATGTCACTCAAGCACGAAACATATTGAAATTCGTCACCACTTTTTGCGTGATCATCAATAGCATGGCACTATAGCTCTAGAATTTATTGACACAGAGCATCAGCTAGCAGACTTCTTTACAAAACCACTAGCCGAAGAGCGTCTCAACTTTCTTCGTCGCGAACTAGGAATTCTGGATGAAAATAATCTAAAATAAATTTTTTTTACAACATAAACTGTTGATCATCATCCTACTGGAAGTACTAACTTTGGGTACAAGTCGAAAGGGCCCTCCTGTCAACAAGGCATAAAAGCCTAAGCGACACGGTGCAGTAGTCTTCGGACTACCGCTAGCTGGGATCTGGCCCTTACAGCTAACCCAAGGCTTTTACTCTGTTTACGATTTTTGAACCGCAGTACACGCTGTAAACATAAAATTCATTTATGAGCATTTAAATCCTAAGTTTCAAAATTGACGATTATCTTTAATGCATATTATGCATTCCTATTTCTGCTTAAAGTTCTGGCCTAAGGGACCAGAACTCGGGCCGAACTCTGCCTTCACACAGAGTTCGGGCCGAGTTCGGCCTCCTTGTTCCAGAACCTCAAATGACTCACAGCCCTTTATATTTTATGATCCGATGGTCCAGATTTAACCTGACCAGCCGACCAAAACCTCTATAACTCGGGATTCTCTCTCTCTCTCTCCTCTCCATTGTCTTCTCCAAACCTCTCCAAACAAATTTCTCTCAAAACCCTAACCATAGAAGTCTCAAATCCTTGAGAAATTCCACTCCAAACTTAAGGAGCTCAATCTTGGGATCAATCTCTTTAATCTTGGGTCACTCTTTTTGAGGTATATCATCTTTTTCATTCATCTCTCTCAATTTTTATTCATGGCTCCTAGGTTGCTTGGTAGAGGGAAGAGACCAAGGAGGAGTGAAGGTGAATCCTCCACTAATCCTCCATCAAACCCTCCACCAAATCCTCCACCAAACCCTTACCCTATTCCTCCTCCTCCTTCTCAAGGCATGATCCACCCCCTATTCAACCCACCTCCACCTCCAAATTCTGACACATACGGTACACACATCTTTGTTTCGTTAGAGGCTTCTAATGAATGGTTTGCTGATTTTCGTCATAGTAGCGTGTTCTCCGGACACCCTATTAAATTCACGGTGATCTCGGACTATCTTCCAAACTTTCGTGATTTGTTTCTAGATGAGCTTGTTACAATTCGTGAACCAATTTATGTGAATTCTATTCAAATGTTCTATTATAACATGACTTTCGACCGTGACCGTATCTACTCACGTGTCGCCGGTATCAACATCTCCTTTGATGATTTTGAGCTAGCCGATCTCCTTGGCTTGCCCGACCATAACTCTTGGGAACGGCTTATTGATGTCCGGGATTTCATCTTCCCCGGAGAGACTACTCTGGAAAGTTTCATGGATGATTTATGCTCTCCTAATACACATCCTCGGAAACTTAAAGCTATACATCTGAATAACCACTTCTATGAGCTTCATCGTATCATCTTTTCCTCGGTCTTACTGACAGCAAGATCGAACGATGAAGTAACTTACTATGAGATCACCGCTCACTACTTTTTATATCTTTACATTCCTTTTAACTTTTTCCGCACGATAATGGACTGGATTATTCGTATTCGGGCTAAACGAAAGTCCTTGGTTTACGCCATGTATCTTCCCATGATCTTTCGAGCCTTTCATGTCCCTTAGATCAGTGTCAGTCTCTGTCCCCTCATGCCTATCTGACCAAGATACGAAGAACTGTTGCTATTGCGACCTTCTCCGAGTACGATGCCGCTGAGGAGCCTGACTCTCCTGTACCCTTTGCTGCTCCTGATTCTCCTATGACCGAGTCCACCGCTACACTTGATTCTATCCAGACAATGCTTCGCGAACGCTTCCGTTTGGAGGACGAATGCTGGGCTGAGAGGGACGACCACTGGAAGCAGATGGACTATCGCACCATCATGCAGATGAGTTCGCTCAGCAACTCCATCCATGACATTCAGTATTCTATGGACTCTCATCCGACGATGCCGATTTCGATGATGCATAATCCGTCCCGAGATGGTTATCGTATTGATGATTCTTGGGTCCATCATTATCTAGATCCGACCTCAGCTTTTGTTGATCCCTGATGTACCGGTTTCGATGGTGCGGGGCCTTCGCATTCTCCATGATAGATATGGCTTTTGTATCACTGACTGCTACTGATGCTTAGGGCTCTATTTTTCATTTCTGCACTATGTTTTGTTTCTGGATTTATGTTTTTATCAAAACTTATTAACCCTCTGGCTTTGATTAGACTTATTCAAAGCTGTTGCTAGCTTATTATTCTTTATTATATGGTTGTTCTCTATGCTGCTCTTCTATTTTGTTCTTCATTTTGAACTTTGTCAAAAGGGGGAGAATACTTGATATTTGTCTTTGTTTGGTTTCATGATACACTGTGTTATGAGTTATATGTAGGCCCGTTGGTCATGGTCAAATCGTATTTTAATAATTGATCAAACTCTGTCTCGATATAATTGTAAGTCAACTCAGATGTTTACCTATGACGTTTTGGATACTGTTCAACAATGGATATTTACGATTTTCAAGACCGAAGCTGTTTTCCATTCAGAATGTACTTCCTGTTACGCTATATAATTTTTTATTTTATTGAGTCTAGGAATACATTGTACACCGAGTCGTACTGGCAGATAGGCTATCCTAAAATGTTTTCAAAACCATCCTATTCTTTTACAAAAGACCTACGTTTTTGAAAAACATTCTTTTTATAAAAAGCTTCTGAAGGATTTTTCAAAAAGCCAAAATTTATTTTCTCCAAAAATGAACTGGCAGAACCCCAGGAGAACTCGGCCAGAGTTCGGCCATTTGGAACGTTAGTGAACGTTGAGTTTTTGAACTTGGTCATCCTTCAGTTGCGGTTTGTTACAAAGAGTTCTGTCCGAATTCTGCCCGAATTCTGTCAGAGTTCTGTCTTTGAAAAAACTATAAATAAAGAAGTATTTCGATCATTTTAAATCACCAATTCACTTTCAATCTCTTCTCTTCCTGAGCTTACATTCTTCCAAAGAGTTCTTAAAAGCTTTCATTTTTAAATCCCAAGCCAGTTACAATCCTCTAGTCGATTTGTCAGTACGGTACGGTCTAGAAGTTTCAGAGCGATTGTAATCAGAGGCTTGATAGAAGATTCAACTCTTCATAATTGAAGTTGGTCGAGTTCTTCATATCAAAGCACGCGTCTGTAGAAATTGCAAGGACTTCGTATAAAAACTTACGGGATTTTCCAATAGTGGATTCAACTGGAAGCTAGAGTTCTTTCGACTGAACTAGTCCTCACAAGAGAAAAACCAGTATAAATCACGGTATTTGCGTTTGCCTTCTGATTACTTTTAATTTTATTATTTATTTTTGTGATTATTATTATATTTGTGATCTAACTACTAACAAGTTTTTAATTAGCTATATTCTGCTGCCTACTCTATTCACCCCCCCCCCTCTAGAGTATTCCGCTTTACGATTTCGTTCCTATAATTGGTATCAAAGCGGGTTATACAGGTAAAGCAAGGTAAAATTACAGTTATATTGAATTTCTTATAGATCACAGCATTACACATGGCAACTGTGAAATTCACATGTTAAGGCCAAGCAACAAATAGACCTCTACTGTTTGACGGCACAAACTACACTTATTGGAAAACACGTATGAGTTTCTTTCTGAAATCTCTTGATTTTGACTTATGGTCTGTAGTTATTGATGGCTATAAAAAGCTACCTCGTATAAATGTTGATGGTATTTTAACTGAAAACCCCATGACAAATATATAGAGGAAGAAAAGAAAAAGGCCAGTCTTGACGCACATGCTATTAACGCTTTATTTTGTGGTTTAGACATAACTGAATTCAACAGGGTGTCAACTTGCACAATATCAAACGAAGTGTGGAAACTTCTCGAAGTAACCCAGGAAGGAACAACACAAGTCAAGGAGTCAAAGATCAGCAGACTTACTCAGGAGTATGAGGCGTTCAAAATGAAGCCAAGTGAATCAGTCACTCAGATGTTTACAAGATTCTTAGATATTGTAAATCCTCTGTGCTCACTAGGCAAGGATTACAGTAACCATGAAAAGATTCGCAAACTTCTATGATCCCTTACAAAGAACTGAATTCCAAAGGCTACAGCAATCATTAAAGGAAACGACCTCTCAACAATATCTCTAGAAATACTGATGGGTAAGCTACTCACTCACGCGTTAGAACTTCAAGACTTTGAAGATGCTACACCAAAGGAGAAGTCAGAGAAGACGATCTCTCTCAAGGCTCAACATAGAAGAACCATCGAAGATAATTCCGACGACAGCAACTCCGACTCTGAAGATCAAGCTCTTCTGGTAAGAAAGTTCAAGAAGTTCATGAGATTTAATAAGAGAACAAAAGACAGCAGCAACAACAACAATGAGGAAGATCCTATTTGCTACGGATGCAAGAAGAAATGACACATGAAGAAATACTTTCCAACAGCATCATCATCAAAGAAAAATAGCAAATATGACAAAGGCTACCTGAAGAAATCGACATCAAGAAAGTACGCCAACACAAGCATATGGCATGAAAGTGAAGCCAGCGACTCAGAAGATGAACAATCAGATGACGCTGCAAATGTGTGCTTGATGGCTTGCGATCAGGTAATCACTAATCCTCTATTTGACCATTATGATGATTTCACCTTTGAGCAACTAGGAGAGGCTTTCAGTGAACTGTTAGATGATTACAGGAAACGGTAGCAAATATGACACCTCTAAGAAGGTACTCAAAGAGTACAAAGGTGAAATAGGAAGACTTACCGACCTACTAGATCATGTTAGAGATAATGACTCTTCAAATAAGTCTGGTGAGCTTTCTTCTATTAAATTGTTGTTACACGAGACTGTTAAGCTATCCGAAGAAAAAGACCAAACTATTATCCAGTTAAAGGAAGACCTATCTAAGGAGAGAAAGAGTCTCCAGTGTGCACAGGTCAGATTAGAATCACTCACATCTGACTATACTAGATTATATGACACTTCCAAAAAGATAGAAATTAGTTTAGGAAAACTGCCTGAAGTTGCTGCTTCCTATTCCAACACGTGTCAATTACCGAATCATCGGAACACGCCCAATACTGTCAGACCAAACCATACCAAGACTATGCCCAAGAAGACTAATAGTCATACATTCTTCTATACTAAAAAACCAAAACCTACCAATCATGCACCTCACACTACTTTCAACACTCAACATGCTAAATGTCATTATTGTGGCCTCATTGGTCATATATCTTCTGCATGTAGAATCAGAAAGTTAGTAGATTTAAATGTTTGTGCATGGATACCGAAAACTAACCAGTCAGGACCCTACAAGAAATGGGTACCAAAAGTTTCATCTGTAAATTATTTTGTAAGTGGGATACCCTTCACATGCTAGGAGCAAATGGATCCTCGACAGCGGTTGCTCACGGCACATGACCGATGACGCTTCATTATGCAATACTGTCAAAGAGGAATAAAGAAGGATACGTCTCCTTCGGTAATAATTTGAGAGGGTACATAATCATCGGTGACATTGGTAAGGCTCCATATCCAGTGATTAAAGATGTTTGTCTTGTTACTGAGTTAAAACATAATCTGCTCAGCATAAGCCATTTAGCTGATCACGGTTATGGCATTAACTTCGTAAAAGATAAATGTACTATTATTGATAGTTCAACTGGTAGCACTATATTTGAAGGTATTAGGGAAGATAATATATGTATTCTATTTGTTGGAAGATGCTAACAATATAGGTAGATGTTTGATGGCCAAAAGTATTAAGAGTCAACTATGGCATATGAGAATCGGTCATGCAAACATGGATACAATTTCAAGATTATCTACGAAAGAAGGTACACGGCTTACCGGATATTTCTTTCAAGAAGGATACTGTAGTGAATGTGAAAAGAACAAAGCTACCAAATCCGCATTCAAATCCAAGAACGCTGTAAGTACCACTACACCTTTACAATTATTGCATATGGACTTAGTTGAACCCAGCAGAATTGCTAGTCTAGGTGGTAAGTTATATGTATTTGTCATTATAGATGATTTTTCTAGATATACATGGGTTTATTTACTTGCACGCAAGAACGATGCATTATCAGAATTCATCACCTTTTACAAGAAAGTACAGAATGAAAAAGGGTTCATGATTACTCGCATTCGTAGTGATCATGGCGGCGAATTTGAGAATGCAGAATTCAAGCAATTTTATGACACACACTGTTATCTACATGAATTCTCTTGCCCTAGGACTCCACAACAAAATGGAGTTGTGGAATGTAAGAACAGAACTCTATCTGAAATGGCTAGAGTTATTTTGAACCAGTTTAGTCTACCTAGATATTTATAGGATGAAGCTGTAAATACAGCATGCTATATTCTCAATAGGGTTCTAATTCGACCTATATCGAATAAGACTCCCTATGAATTATGGTTTGATAGAATACCAAATGTTTCTTATTTCAAAATCTTTGGTTGTAAATGCTTTATTCTTAATACTAAAGATAATTTGAGTAAATTGATAAAAAGGCCGATGAATGTATATTTTTAGGTTATACAGCAAAAAGCAAAGGATATAGAGTCTTCAACAAAAGAACCATGATCATTGAAGAATCTATCGTCAATTTTGATGAGCTAAATCAACACTTAGACGATGATGACAATGAAGATAACTCACACAAGTACAGCTACTGCAAAACCTTCACACAAAGATGCAGAACCATCACATCAGGCATCAGATGAACCTCCAAGCAAAGAAGCCGGAACTAGCAATCTTGAGACTACCAAAAGAGATAAGATTCTTGGCTAGTCATCCAAAGGACTTGATAATTGGTGAGATTACCAAGGGTGTAAGTACTCGTTCCTCTATAAAGATATAGCTTCTTGTGTTGCTTTTGTCTCGCAGTTTGAACCCAAAAATATTGATGAAGCATATAGTGATAATTTTTGGTTAGATGCTATGCAAGAGGAATTAAACCAATTCGAACGGAATCAAGTTTGGGAACTTGTTCCCAAGCCTATTGATCATCCGATCATTGGCACCTGATGGGTATTCCGAAATAAACTGAACGAGAATGGTTTAGTGACTGTAATAAGGCTCGACTCGTAGCTCAAGGATACAATCAGGAAGAAGGTATCGACTACGATGAGACTTATGTCCCAGTTGCGAGATTAGAATCCATTCGCATGTTATGTACATTTGTATGTTTTCATAATTTTAAATTATTTCAAATGGATGTCAAAAGTGCATTTTTAAATGGTTTTATAAAAGAAGAGGTTTATGTAGCTCAACCACCCGGTTTTACTGATTTCAAATTTTCTGAATATATTTCAAGTTGAAGAAAGCTTTGTACGGTTTGAAACAAGCCCCTCGTGCTTGGTACGATCGTCTAAGCACTTTTCTACTTGATAACTATTTTTCAAAGGGAAAGGTTGACACTACTTTGTTTATAAAATCTTTGAATAATATTCTTTTGATTCAAGTCTATGTAGATGATATTATCTTTGGATCTACTGATGAATCTCTTTGTCAAGAATTTTCAAAGTGTATACAGAATGAGTTTGAGATGAGCATGATGGGAGAGCTGAAATTCTTTCTCGGACTGCAAATCAAACAAACCAACAATGGGATGTTCATAAATCAAGCAAAATACACAAAGGATCTATTGAAGAAGTTCGACATGGAAATAGCAAAACCACTTAGCACTCCAATGCGACTTCAACGAAGCTTGATATTGATGAACAAGGCAAACCTGTCGACATACGTAAGTATCGAGGTATGATCGGTAGCTTACTATATTTAACTGCTAGTCGACCAGACATTATGTTCAGTGTTTGTTTATGTGCTCATTTTCATGCTAATCCTAAGGAATCACATTTGTGTGCAGTTAAGCGTACCTTTCGATACCTTAAAGGTACTTCTTCTGTCGGCTTATGGTATCCCAAAACCATGTTATTTGACCTAACCGGTTATTTCGATGCTAATTTTGTCAGATGCAAAGTAGATAGAAAAAGCACTAGCGGCATATGTCATTTCCTAGAAAAAGCGCTAGTCTCTTGGTTTAGTAAAAAGCAAAATTCTGTTGCATTATCAACAACCGAGGCTGAGTATATCGCCGCAGGACGTTGTTGTGCACAAATTTTGTGGATGAAACAAACTTTAGAAGACTATGGATTGCATTTTACACACATACCCATTTTCTATAACAACACTAGTTCTGTTAATTTGACTAAGAATCCATTATGTCATTCTCGTACTAAACATATCGAGATTCGACATCACTTTCTTAGAGATCATCAACAAAATGGAGATATAGAGCTTGTATACATAGACACACAGAATCAATTAGCTGACATACTCACAAAACCTCTAGCGGAAGATGTTTCAATTATTTACGTCGAGAATTAGACATTTTAGATGTCATATTAATTAATTTTGTTTTATTAATTAATTTATTCGATACTCAAAAACTGTTTTCGAGACAAGCCCAAAAAGAGTCTGTCTATCACCACGACTACAGTCGAAGCGAAGCGGTACTTAAGAGTTCCCCGATGAACCTCTGTTAGCTCGAACAGTACTCCTACAACTAATCTAAGACAGATGCTGAGTAAAGAATATTAATTTATAAAATAATATTAATTATATTAATTTGAGATTTAAAATTATTAAACTGTGAATTAAACATTTGAAACAAATTAATGAAAAAGAATGTGGCCTCATTTGAATTATTTTTGATATATATATATAGCCAGGCAATCCTTGGCGAATTCGGCCCGAGTTCGGTCCGAATTCGGCCAGAGTTCGGTTGGGTATATATGTACCATCACGAACCCGAGGCTTTCTTGTTCTTTATTCTTCACCACATCCTCATAACAGCAGCAGCGCGCCTCCGAAACCCTAGCTTCTTCTCCATCCTTGTTCTTCCAATCCTTGTGGAGTTTCTCGTCCAAACTTTTGATTCGTACGGAGAACGTCATCCTCTACAACATATCCAATTCTTGGAAGGTATAATTCTATCTCTCCTTCACTTTTCAATACTTAGGGTTTCTAGAAATTTTGGGAAAGAATGCCTAAGTTCAATCCCTTCAAGAGGAAGAAGACCAATGCCAGTGAAAAGGTATCGTATTCAGATCCGCATACGGATTGCCTCTTTTCTCCGGTCCAATCGGACGATAGTGCGTCGGATGAGTTTTACTTTAAAACTTCCGAACAAGCTTTATTGTGGTACGTCGACTTCATCATGCATACTATTTGCACCGGATCGCCTATTAAATGGACTGTCTTTTTGAATCAGCCCTTACTTTGAGGCATTAGGGTTACAACATTTTGTCACCTTACAATTCCCCATTGCCACTAATGCCATTAGATTATTCTATTGTAATTTCGTGTTAGACACTTTTACCGCGAGGATACGTATCAAAGGAATTGATATCGAATTCACTGATGAAACTTTAGCGGAAATCCTTGGTATCCCAAACGAAGGTGCCCCGCTCGATGACATCACTGATTTTGATTTTCCGATGGCACGACACTCGTTAGTTTCAAGAATGAGCTTTGTGAGCCAGCACGCGCTCGTCCTGGAAAGTTCAAGACTAATAACTTGAACTTGTTTAACTACAAATTACATCGCATCATCTATTCCACCTTACTTCCGAAATCCACTTCTAAAGATGATGTCACTGCACTTGAGCTTTCTGCTCTTTATCATATTCTTAAGGGGATTACTTTTTCTGCCCCTAAGACTATCATCCAGATGATGGGTAGATGTCGCGGGAGAGACCGCAACCTATCATATGTGATGCTTATTCCTCGCATCTTTCAGAGATTTGATATTGACCTATCTACTTGTGGTGTCGACCCCGAGCCCAAGTTTCTTAAACTTTCTCGTCGCAGCATTGCCACTGTTCCTCCACCTACTGTACCTACTCCTCCTGCACCTACTCCCACAGCTCCCACAACACCTGTTCCTCCTCATTTTTGCCCTATGACATTTGAGGGTATACATCAGCACTTATCAGATCTACAATCTTTTTATGTTGAGACCTCTACGAACACGAGTTTCGTGATGTGACTCGTTCCAGGCGATTGCCAACTCCTTCACCGATCTGAGGTTTGCGCAGACGGGTCATTCTGCTAGCTCTCTACCTCAAGACCCTTCTGTTTCTGGCTACCGCATTGACGACGAGGTGGTCCACTCTCTGTTCCAGCCAGGGAACGCCTATGATTGGTATAGTACCACTGGTGCCACTCCTTACACTTCTGGCGCTGGTACTTCTAGAGCTGGTCCTTCTGGACATGCTGGAGCTGCAGATGACATTGATGATGAGGATGAGGTTGATGATGATTTTTGAGATGCTAGATTTTGAGGCTGTTACTTTTGTCTTATGTTTACTTGGAAATGCTCCGACATTCCAAGATTTTATCAGTACTCTTATTTTTATTATCAACACTTTTCTTTATTATGTGACTTCATAGACATGGTTTTGATTATGCCTCAGTTTTAGCATCTTAGTCTATTTTTTAGCACTTTATTTGTTTTAGTATTATTCTTGCACTTTATTGAATATGCATCTGACAAATACATGCCTGTGTTGTTCTATAGTCTATCTGTTTTTCTTAATATATTTACTGTTTATACCATACCTGTCATGATTATTTTTTTTGTGTTTCTTCACTGTTTGTTACTTATGCATTAATTGTGGGGGAGCTTTCTCTTTTGCAATTATTTTGCTAAGTGACAACGGGGGAGAAATAAGGATCTAACATTTTCGTGAATACAGGTTATGAACAATTTCTTTTGATTACTTTTGAATTGATTCCAGCTTAGATGTTATATCGGCAAGGTTTGTCAATTATCAAAATGGGAGAGATTGGTGGCCCATTGGTCATGGTCAAACCGAATTTTAATAATTGATCAAACTTTGTCTCGATATAATTGCAAGTCAACTCAGATGTTTAACTACGACGTTTTGGACACTGCTCAACAATGGATATTTACTATGTTCAAGACCGAAGCTGTTTCGATGTTGTTTGCCATTCAGAATGTACTTCCTGTTACGCTATATAATTTTTCATTTTATTGAGTTTAGGAATACATTGTACACCGAGTCGTACTGGCAAATAGGCTATCCTAAAACGTTTTTCAAACCATCCTATTCTTTTACAAATGACCTACGTTTTTGAAAAATATTTTTATAAAAAGCTTTTAAAGGATTTTTCAAAAAGCCAAAATTTATTTTCTCCATAAATGAACTGGCAGAACCCCAGGAGAACTCGGCCAGAGTTCGGCCATTTGGAATGTTAGTGAACGTTGGGTTTTTAAAATTGGTCATCCTTCAGTTGCGGTTTGTTACAAAGAGTTCTGTCCGAATTCTGTCCGAATTCTGTCAGAGTTCTGTCTTTGGAAAAACTATAAATAGAGAAGTATTTCGATCATTTCAAATCACCATTTCACTTTCAATCTCTTCTCTTCCTGAGCTTACATTCTTCCAAAGAGTTCTTAAAAACTTTCATTTTCAAATCCCAAGCCAGTTACAATCCTCTAGTCGATTTGCCAGTACGGTACGGTCTAGAAGTTTCAGAGCGATTGTAATCAGAGGCTTGATAGAAGATTCAACTCTTCACAATTGAAGTTGGTCGAGTTCTTCGTATCAAAGCTCGCGTCTGTAGAAGTTGCAAGGACTTCGTATAAAAACTTGCGGGATTTTCCAATAGTGGATTCAATTGGAAGCTAGAGTTCTTCCGACTGGACTAGTCCTCACAAGAGGGAAACTAGTATAAATCACGGTATTTGCGTTTGCCTTCTGATCACTTTTAATTTCTATCATTTACTTTTCGAATTATTATTATATCTGTGATCTAACTGCTAACAAGTTTTAATTAGCATATTTTGCGCCTACTCTATTCACCCCCCACTAGAGTATTCTACGTTACAATTTCGTTCCTACATTATATATATTATATACTTGGATAAGAACTTGTCACAAGTAATATCCTTTTACTGGGGAGCAGACATGTTCAAGTACGGGGGAGCTATTATGTGTCCATGTATGAATATTAAGACATGCAAATATCATGTTTTGTCAATTATCAAAATGGGGGAGATTGTTGACCCAAACTGGATCACAGTCAACCTAATCTTGACAATTAACAAAATAATATTTGTCATAGTCCAATTTGACACATCAAGCTCTAAATCGATCAACTTATCACATCAGTTCAAGTCAACATCTGCCTGAAGAATTGCTGCTTTGTGTATTCTAGAGTCTGTAATTTTATTATTTTTGAGTATAGGCAAATGTACGTTGAGTCACACTGAGCAGCTTTGGGGTAGACTTAACCTAATGTACGTTGAGTCATATTGAGCAGCTTTGGGGCAAACTTAACCTTCATAGGTCTACTTAGCCAATAGCCAAAATAGCCCAACAAGCCAAAGCCCATTTATGAATTTTCTGTTCAAAGGAGACAGAGTTCGGGCCGAACTCTACCTCCACGCAGAGTTCGGGCCAAACTCTGCCTCCACGCTGAGTTCGGGCCGAACTCTGTCCCCTAAATTACAGGAAGCTAATTTTTAGGACTTATTTACTGCTAGTTGTCCAACTGCCAAAAATTTGATCTGGACACAAATTCTGGCCGAATTCTGCCTACCTAGAACACTATAAATATGCCTTGAATTCTCCCATTTCAAATCATCTAATCTTCTCTTCTTCTTCTCTTACATAAGCCTACATATAAAGAGCTCTACCTTCCCATCCAACTTAGCTTTCAAACTTCCAAACCGTGCAAGTTGCTCAGTATAATTCAGCTAGAAGTTTGAAGTGCAAGAAGTTGTAAGTCACTTGGAAAAGTCCAAGTTTCGCCACAGCGATCATTGAAAGAAGTTGGCATGCTCTTCTTAGAAAAGGCACGTGGTTGTAACCCTATTTCATAAATAGTGGATTTCAATCCTGAGCTAGAGTTCTCAAGCCTGGACTAGTCCTCCACGAGGAAAACCAGGTTAAAAATTTTGTGTTTTGAGTTTGCTATTTGACTGTTTTTATTCGCATTTATATTACTCTGATTATTTAGTTGGTGAAAAGAGTTTAAGTTTTAATTGATTATTATCGTTATAAACTCTATTCACCCCCTCTAGAGTTGCCTACCTGTACTTCATCATTCATCGGGCGAGTCTACATGGGAGTGCGACGATTCTATGCGAGAGCGATTCCCACATTTGTTTGAGAATCAAGGTACGTAATTTATTTTGGTTTCTTAGTGATTTCAATTTCAATATGGTATTATTTTAATTTCGATGACGAAATTCTTTTAAGGAGGAAAGGATGTAAAACCCCTCAAAATTAAAATAATATTTTATTTAATTAAACATATTAATTTGGATTTTTATTTATTTCTAATTTATTTATCCTATTTATTATAAAAGAAGGGCTATAGTCATGATTGAGTTTCAATGTGCAAGTTGACTAGAAAGTATGGCATGCCTAGTGTAGTCGGATGCTTTGACTAACATACTAGCCATGCTAGGAGTGCCATAATTATATTTTAGTCTCTTGCATGTTAACAATTCAAATTTTGGCACGAGTCATATTTTAATCTAATTAATTAGTTTATAAAGCCTTTATGAATTTTTAGGAGACCCGCTTGTACCAAACCTTCCCAAACTCTCTCCAAACCAAGTCATATATATATATATTTCTATATCAGGAAAGACCTATTTATATCCTTAACCAAATCAAATAGCCAAGTCATCAAACAACCAAGCCAATCAAGTGGACCCCCCCCCCATTAAGTGGTCGGCCAAGCACTCCCCCCTCTTGGCCGAACATCCCAAAAGGAAAAAGGATTCCCAATCTTATACATACATTAAACCCATAAAGCCCCCCCCCACACACAATATATATATATATATATATATATATATATATATCAACTTGTACCCTAACCCTAACTTAATTTCTCCTTCTTTCCCAAATCCATAGTCGACCATACTCACTTCCTCCCTCAAATTCCAATAGCACCAAGCCCCATAGCTCTCATAACATCATCCCCCTCCATTACACATCTCTCCATCCTCCACAAAAAAACTCCTCTCCTTCATTATACATCCAACCAACCACCGAAACAAACCCTAAAAACTCCACCTTCCCCATCCAAGCATTCCTAAACATTGTCCACCCCTCTAAGCTCATCAAGAAATGATGGGCGAGCAAGGACATCATCAAAGGATGGAGCTTTGACAAGAAAAAGCCTTCACAAAGCAAGGACCTTGGTAAGAAACCCTAACTTTTCCTTCTCAAGTCCATCTCATAAATCTGTAGAAATTATGGTATTAATTCTGTGTAAATAGTGTTTCGATGCCTCTTGGGTAGTATTTTCACCCATAAAAGTTTTATGATTTATGATAGCTATTTTCATATTTTGGTAGAGCCAAAACTTACCACGTTATGAATGAACTATAAGTTTCTGTTGGAATTTTTCAAAACTGAATTTTATGAAGGTTAATATTTAAATTAGGATTTTTAAGTATTTTTCCATGAATTTATCAAGTCACTTCAGGTTGGGAAAATTATAGTTTAAACTAGTCATTTGCGGGTGACTTGTTGACCTAGAAGATTCCAAACCACTAGTACCATGAAACCCTTGCATCAAAATTTTCTATTATGATATTTAGGACATTCTAATTCTGTTTAAATTGTATTTTGTGGATTTTTATAATTTTAGATAATTAATGAAGTTCTAGACAAATTACGGGTAGACTAGTCGACCCGATAGACAACTAGTAGTATATTTCTTTAGAAATATAAATTCTGAAATTTCATAGATAAATCTGTAGAAAACTAGTTCAAATAATATTTTATGATTTTTATATGGCTTTTAAGTATATTATTGAAGTAGGGTATTACTGACTAATTGGGAGTTGGAAACCTAAAAACTGCGTTTGGTGTCTCATGGAGCCTGTGTGTGATGGTATGGGTTTAAAGGGTTCTACGAGAAATTGAGTATAGTCTTAAAACATTATTTTGACTAATGAAGTCATATTGTAAGTTTCGTGAGTAGTGACTTAATCTAGTTAATTAATTATCTAGGAGCATCGGGTTCCGGAGGCGTGGACGCGGGAGCGACATTTCATATTCACAGCACGGGATCCGGCAAGTGCACCTTGCTATCATATAGTTCTTGTTCATTCTATCATTTACTTTTTTCTATTTTATTTCTTGTGCTTGACCTTAGGAGTTATGTCGATACGGGCTTTCGGATTACATCCGGTGTCATTCAACTAGTGAGTTATCTAGTATATATATATATAGCCTGCTTGTGGTTCATGGAATTGTTTCCATAAAAGACCTGTAGGATACGACACATGATTGACACATATTATCCCAATACTGGAGCCAGATTAATTGAGATACCTGATTTCCTGTTACCTGTAGGTTAAGGGTGTTTGTGTCATTTTATCTTTCTTTTAGATGTGTCGTAGGATTGCCATCTAGATAGAGGTCAGAACGGTAAGTTATGGTTGCAACTTATTATTTCTTGAGAGTTGAGGACGACTATTACTTGCGCGGGCCTTGCTGTGTACATACACTCTTATATGTATATACATTTATCCGAAGAGATTACTTGTTTCCTGTGATCCATGTTTCTCTCTTAGTTACCGTTGAGATTCCATTACGGTGCTACGGGTATATGTACGCCAGACCCGGATGTCATTTACTTTGGAAATGCCTGCGCTTGCGAACGTTGTCCTCAAAGCGTCACGTCAGTTTGGTTTAGATATCCCGATACTTTGTTTACTTACTGCACTTTAGCTTATATATTATGTGCCTTGTCATGTCCCCTGAGGATCTGGTTCTTTTCCAGATTTAGCTGACGAGATCTTTCCAGAGGAGTACGGGCTGGGAGTTTATTCTACCTTTGCACCATCCGTGGACGACAAGGTTGATCCATAGTGGCACCTGGTGGATATTTACTTCTTTACTTTATTTATGACAGAGCTGAGACATTGTAGTGGATATTTTTATACTTTCGTCTGAGACATTGTAGTGATCTTTTATTTGACTAAGACTTGTACCCATGGATTTTCCATGTAATTTTATACTTCTCTTTGACAGTTTTATATTCCTTTATTTCAATACGATATGTTTTTTATTCTGTGATTCTTGTTCTATGGATGAGTATAGATTGTGCCTGCCATGTGATTATTTTATAGCTTAAGATACCTTCCATTGGTCCATTAAATTGGGTATACCTATGGAATGTGTCTGCTGGCATGCCACGTGTTCTAGTCCTTATGGATTTTGGGACTGGGGCGTGACACAAATCCACAATGGCAATGTTGATAGCAGTCGTTGCACCTCACTTACTAACTACTGTATGTCCTAACCCGTCCACATATGAAAAACTTGTATTCTAAAACACAGTACACGTGACTTGATCATTGTTTCTATATTGTTTATTGTTTGTCTTCCATTGAGTCAATTTTATACTATTGTCATGCCGTAATAGTACTTTTTTCATCATATTGTGTCATGTCTATATTTATTTTTCTTATTATTATTTCTTCATGCTTGTATATTATAATGTATAATATAGTGTTATGGTGATCTTGTTCCAATCCAGATTAGATAATTTATTTATCAGTTTTAGACGACATGATATGTCCCGAGGTCTATGGTAAGTATGTTGGCGATACTGCGTCACTGACTTACCAGATTCTGGCACTGATGTGAATTAACATATTTTCTTTCTTATGTATTCACATTAGTTAGTGGTCATATTCATGGATTCTAGTTTATCTATTTTATATTTTTCTACAAGATTTGTTCCCGAAAATATCTGAGTTGTAGTAGATTATTTAACTACTTTTTTTAGTTTATTCTTTGAGACTATTAGTTATATTTTCCTTGTGAGTATTAATGACTTAGCTGTGGATGATATGTGCTTACTGTTCTTGTTGTGGACCATTATTTATCATAGACATTATACTATCGGCAAGTAATCATGTCCTAAAAGTGGGAGCGGTCGTGACACGTGTCTTCCAATATGTATATTTGGTTACATTAAATTGAGGGTCTATTTGTGGACTACCCTTCACCTATGAATATAGATTTTACGGCTGCCATGTGTACTTTAGAGTGTTATATAAAAATAGCTGCTCTTATACCAATTGTAGGAACGTCGAGCACCTCTAGAGGGGGGTGAATAGAGTGCGTGCATGTGTGCAGTAGAAATAATAATCCACAATTAAAAATTATGGCCGTAAATATAACAATTATAAATAAGACAATATCCAACTATATAACAAATAAATTGGGTAAAGTGAGAAGTTTTAGAAAAGCGAACGCAAATACCGAAGTTTATACTGGTTTTCCTATGAGATGACTAGTCCAATCTCGATAAGTCTAGCTCGATGTTTAATCCACCATGCAGTAAAATGCAAGCTTAGATTCGAAGCACATGTAACTTCTTATAGACACCTCCCAGTCTGGTTTCTGAACCATTGCCTAGGACCTACAAGATCACGACCGGGGTGGGGTCATCCTCGTGAGTGATGTTTGCAGAGGGCGAGCATTATGTTGGAGGCCGAGAGTTGGGAGTGAGTCTACTCGTCATGCCACTACCGAACTACGACATTGTATTAGGTATGGACTGGCTGAGTAGACACCAAGCCCGTATTGATTGCCGAGGGGGTAGAGTTTTGTTTTGGGCGCCAGGAGAGCCAGAGTTTGAGTATACCCCGGCAGGCAGAGCAGGACAGTGGCGTCTTCTGTGGAGTTTCAGTTGATGAGCAGGTGGCTCCGCTTCCCTTGATCGCAGAATTTATGGACGTATTTCTAGAGGAGTTGCCAGGGCTTCCACCAGACAGGGATGTAGAGTTTCGGTAGACTTGGTTCCCGACGCGGAACCGATTTCTCAGCATGTCTATCGAGTGAACAACAGTAAATTGGTGGAGCTGAAGAAGCAGGTGGATGAGCTGCAGGACAAGGGCTTCATCTGATCGAGTTCTTCACCTTGGGTGCATCGGTACTCTTCGTACCCAAGAAGGATGGGTCGGTACGGATGTGTATCGACTACAGGACACTTAACAACCTGACGATTAAGAACAGATACCCACTGCCACGGATCGATAATCTCTTTGATCAGTTGAGCGGAGCTCGAGTGTTCTCCAAGATTGATTTGAGGTCAGGTTATCACCAGGTGAAGGTGAAGAGGGAGGATATTCCCAAGACCGCTTTCAGGACGCGGTACGGACAGTTTGAGTTTTTGGTTATGCCGTTTGGGCTGACCAATGTACCAGTAGTGTTTATAAACCTAATGAACAAGGTGTTCCACGAGTACTTGGACAAGTTCATGGTGGTTTTCATTGATGATATCCTGGTGTATTCGAAGACAGAGGAAGAGCACGAGGAGCACTTGAAAGTGGTTCTGGAGACACTCAGGAGGGAGAGATTGTATGGCAAGCTCTCGAAGTGCGAGTTCTTCCTAGACAGAGTAGACTTCTTGGGTCATGGTGATTGGAGATGGTATCTCAGTGGACCCGAAGAAGATCACAGCAGTTGAAGCTTGGACAGCGCCGACTTCAGTGGCAGAGATCAGGAGTTTCCTGGGGCTGGCAGGATATTATAGGAGATTTGTGCAGGATTTCTCCAGGGTTGCAGAGCCGTTGACTCGGTTGACCCGAAAGGATGCTGAGTATGTTTGGTCAGAGGAGTATCAGGCAGCTTTTGATGAGTTGAAGAAGCGGCTTACGACAGCTCAGATTCTGACATTGCCTTCAGGTTCATGTGGATTCACTATTTATAGTGATGCTTCAGGGAAGGGGCTGGGTTGTGTCTTGCAGCATCATGGGAAGGTGATTGCCTATGCTTCCAGGCAATTACGTCCCCATGAGAAGAACTACCCTTCCCATGACCTGGAGCTGGCAACGGTGATTTTTGCTCTGAAGTTGTGGAAGCACTATCTGTATGGCGAGATGGTGGAGATTTTCACAGATCACAAGAGCTTGAAGTATGTGTTTACACAGAAAGAGCTCAATATGAGGCAGAACAGATGGCTAGAGTTGATGAAGGACTTTGACATCTCACTTCAGTATCACCCGGGGAAGGCCAACATGGTTGCCAATGCCTTGAGTAGGTATCCGACAGCCATGTGTTTGACTATGGATCGGCACTTGCTTGCAGACTTGGAGAGCCTTGGGATTAAGGTGATTGTGCCCGGAGTACAGATGCAGTTATGGGGCCTTCGGATACAGTCGGACTTGGTGGAGAGGATCAAGGCAACGCAGTTCGAGAATGTGGCTCTACGGTGTATCCGAGAGCAGGTTCGTGCAGGGTTGGTGGATGGAAAATTTTCTCCTGCAGAGGATGGTACCTTGAGGCACGGTTCCAGGTTATGTGTGCCTAGCGGGGAGCTTAGGGAGTAGATCATGCAGGAGGCTCACAGATCGCATTACTCTATACATCCTGGTGCCAACAAGATGTACAGGGATCTGCGAGAGCATGTCTGGTGGTACGGGATAAAAGGAAGGTAGCTCGCTTCATAGCTAGATGCTTGGTCTGTCAGCAGGTCAAGGCAGAGAGGCAGAGGCCCGGAGGATTATTGCAGCCGTTGCCCATTCCAGAGTGGAAATGGGAGCATATCACCATGGATTTCGTATCTGGGTTGTCGCGTACACCAGGATGCGATTTGGGTCATCGTTGACAGGTTGACCAAATCGGCCCACTTCTTGCCATTCAAGGTGGGTACGTCTACAGAGAGGCTTACGGAGTTGTACATACGGCAGATAGTCAGGATTCACGGAGTTCCCGTCAGCATTATCTCAGATCGGGATAGTCGCTTTACTTTCCATTTCTGGAGGAGTCTGTAGACTAGTTTGGACACTCAGCTCAAGTTTAGTACTGCATACAACCCCCAGACGGACGCACAGTCAGAGAGGACTATTCAGACACTTGAGGATATGCTGCAGACGTGTGTCCTGGATTTTGGAGGTTCCTGGGAGGATCATCTACATTTGGTGGAGTTTGCTTACAATAACAGTTACCAGGCCAGCATTGAGATATCACCTTTTGAGGCTCTGTACGGGAGTAGGTGTCGTACACCCTTATCTTGGGATAATGTTGGAGAGCGAGCTTTACTGGGACCAGAGATGGCTTTTGACACAGCCGAGAAGGTAAAGCTCATCAGGGACAGAATCGTGTGGCGCAGGACAGACATCGGCACTGGGCCGATAGCCACCGAAGGCCGTTGGAGTTTGAGGTACAGATTTAGAGATAGGATTAGAAGTAGATTGTATTTTTTTGTTTTGTTTGATTGATCGTGTTTGATTTTTAGTAACTTGAGACCTTTGCTTGTGATTAGGTTGGAGACATGGATTTTCTGTGGATATCTCCGACTCGTGGTACGATACGTTTTGGTGGAGGTGGGAAGCTTAGCCCGCGCTTCATCGGCCCTTTCGTTATCAGCGGGAGAGTCGGTGATGTGGCATACAGGCTAGACTTGCCACCTATACTTATGGGAGTTCACCACGTATTCCACGTATCACAGTTGAGACGGTACGTGGCTGACCCTTGCCATGTGCTCGATTATTCGGAGATTGAGGTTGGACCTACTCTCAGTTATCCAGAGCAGCCTGTGGAGATTCTGGATCGCCGAGAGAAGGTACTGAGGAACCAGGTGATACCCTTGGTACGCGTCGCATGGAGGCATCATTCTCCAGGAGATTCTACCTGGGAGCGGGAGGATGATATGCGCGAGCGGTACCCCTATCTTTTTGGACCTTGAGGTATACTTTTCTATCCTTCTCAGCAGTTAGTTTCGTCTTTAATTTTGAGGACGAAATTATTTTATGGGGGGTAGATTTGTCACTACCATATTTCTAGCTTGAGGGTATTTTGGTCATTTTTAAAATTTGGGAATTATTTGGAATTATTAGTATTAATTATAATTATTGGAATTTTTAAGTGATTTTTAGTATAATTGATTTTGTGCTATTATTGACTTAGACTCAGAGTGACTTAGGAGACTGTCCTAGAAGCTAACCTAGGTCATGACTACTTGGTTAGAGTGTGTAACCCTAGCTTGACCTAAGTTAGTGATATCCAACCAATTAGAATTTATTTGGAGAGAATATGAATTTATTAGGCTAGTTAATGGCTTGTGATTTCACATGTCATGATTTATGACTTAAGCCCATAGAGGACTAAAACCCAACACCATGTAAACCCTAACCTAGCCCAACACCCTCCTTGGCCGGCCACTTAGGGATTTCCCCATCTATTTAATGCCTCCTCAAAGTTAGGGCTAGCCTCCTTTGGAAAGTTCTCAAGTTTAAGGAAGAGGTATGCTCCATCTTCAATAATTCCTAGAAAATCCTATTTAATTCCTTTTTCCTTCAAACCAATTGCAATAGGTTCTAAATTTCTTCTACTTGCCGTTTGTGTTGAGAAATTTCAGAGTGTGGACAATTTGAAGGAGTTTTGGTGGCTTGAGGATCCACTCTCATTGGGGTTTTTTTGAGCCTTTGCAAACCCATAGGTAATTTCTAATCCACACGATAAAATGTTGTTATTATTACATATCTAGGAAGCCCTAGGCTTACCCTAACTATAGGTATAATTAACCCTAGGTTTTGTATCCAATACGTGTCCGTATCGGACACGTATCAGTGGATACGTGAATGTGTTTGATGAAATGCCCCAAAGGGCATTTCGATTCGATTTCTGGAATATTTTTGAATAGAAAATTAGGGTTTAGGCTCGTTTATTAATTTTTGGTGTTCTGAGTTGATATTGGTGTCCTGTCGTGTCGCAATGGACACACGAACACGCGGGTGTACCACACGTGCGCGAGCAGTGCCATTCCTCTGCTGCTCGGGGTCGTTTGCACACATCACACGCCACGTGGACACGTGATATTGGACACACGTGTTGGGGCAACCACTAACACGAGGTTCCCCAAGTGACACGACCTCTCGTGTCGTGTCGGATACGGTATCGTACGTGCACAGGGTGCGCACTGTGTGTGTGCAGTGTATTATTTGTTTCACTATTTAAATTCAGTTCTAAATGATTTAATTTGTGATTTTAATTGATAAATTAGTTCCTAACATGATTAATGATCTATGATAAATTAGTTTACATGTTAGTTTAGGTATTGATGTGGAAATTCGATTCGAAATAGGGTTAATTGCATGTTAACTGATACTTAGACTGATACCTGATACCACATTACTTTTTCCATTTCCTGAACATTTCAATCCTATTTAAATTGATTGTTTCAATTACCAATGTTCCCACATATTGTTGTTTATGTTTAGCTTAATATTACATTCAAATTGGGCTTTTGCTTGAGAATGGGATATTTAGTCAAGGAGTTGATTTCGAATTTTATGACTGGGAACTGTTATCTCATTTTCCTGTAACATGAGACTATTTCCAGGTTTCCCATACTTGTAATAATTGTGTATATGGTTGAATTCAAATGAGGATTTGGTTTTAGCTGACTATTTCCAGATTTTTTTCCTATTTCCTGAGATGTATTCAATTCCTATTATTATACTGATTTCATGTTCTGCTCACTGTTCTAATTTTTTGCTAACAAACACACTCTTGTCTTTCACTCATACACACACAAGTTCATACCATTTTACACCTCACTGTTCCAAATTTCACTCCATGTTTCCAGGATCCTTGATAACCTGTCAAGTATTCTCAGTTTCCTTGTTCACTGATTTCCAGGATATGGTTAGCTCATTGTTTTGGTTCAATTATGACTATCATGTGAACCAATGATTAGCCACTGTTTTTCCTTTAATACTTCACTGATATTTGTACCACATTTGCCTATCACTTACTGTACACAGGTGCACACACTGTTTACTGATTTTTTCTATTTCCTATAACACACACAAAATTTACATGTATATGGACACTCTAGTATACACATAACTAGACACTTGTTTTCCCTCTTTATTTATGTATATGGTGTATAGTTTAAGTATAGGCTAATGTATGTTACTATGTTTAACATGTATAATGAATATATGTAGGTATGTACCATGTATATATCTACATATGTATTATGTATGTTGAATGCCAGTATAGAGTCTAGATAGACTTGTGTAGCCTTGTTAGACCTAGAATAGACTAGTATAGACTTGTTTGACTTAGGTTTGACTTGGTTGACCTAGTTTGACTTCTAGGGTTGACCAGAGTTGACCAAGAGTTGACTCTGGCCAAGATTGACCTAGATTCATGTCGAATGCATTGACTTGCATCTTATTATCATTTTAGACTCATAGTGACTTGTATTGTTCTATAGGAGCCCGCCACCACTCCTCGGATAGTACTTTCATCTTTGACATTCAGATAGCAGACGAGTACATTCTCTGATCTTTTCATACCTGTCTGGGACTATATTCTTGCTCTAGATTACTTTACTTGATGCTGACACGTATCTTTCACGGATTAGTACTATCTGGATCCCTTCCTCAGTTGTTCTCCCTCTACGGGTGCATCGGGTATTTTATGTTCATGTACTTTATCATGAACATCAGGTACTCCTTGTACACGTACTAGTTCATGTATTCACATGTTCTCATGTGCCTTTCTGTACTATCATGTGTCTCATGTACTACTCATTTCATGAGTTCACGTATCTTTAGCTATATTCATGTGCCAATAACGTAACTTGAATGGATCCTTGTGTATTGATTGGGGCAGGGTGAGTAGAATTGGTTATGTGATCATTATCCCCAGTAGGTATTCATGTGCCTCTTAGTTGTATTCATGTGCCCTTAAGCCGTTTACATAACCATATTTTACTCTAAATCACTTAGCCACTTACAGTCTTTACTATCATGTATTTACTTTCAGTTACAAAATATCTCCTGTTTTCCCGTACTTCCTTCCCAGTATTTCCTGTATTTTACTCTATTGCATGTTTTATACTCCTAACCTGTTATGAACTGTTTTGAGAGATATGTGCTCATTTCCGTCCTGATTGGACCTGTTGAAAATTTTACAGAGGACGAGGGGAGGCATGCTTAGATACTTTCTATGGGACAGCCTTAGAGGACACTTACGATCCGAACTTCCAGTCGGATCCCTTAGCTGTAGAGACTGTTGCTCCATAGATATCTTTATCTTATTTTCATTATATTGGAGATTTGATTGTTTATTTGGATATGTATTTTTTCTGGTTGTCAGTGGAGTTTATCTTAGACACTTAGCTTTCTCTCTATTTGTATTTTCTGTGGATTTGGGTCTCGCATCTTTATATCATTCTATCTTATCATATTCTACCATAGATGTGATTGAGATATATTCTGTTATGTCACCCCCATTTGGGGAGTATAACTGTTATTACCTTAAACTGTTAGATGTTGTGACCTAGGACAGCGTTCTACCGCCGACACTGCGGTGTAGGCTGGACGTACCCACGTCTCGTGCCCTTACTCTAGGGTGCGGATCGTGACAGATTGTGACCAGTATATATATATATATATATATATATATATATATATATATATATATATATATATATATATATATATATGTATACTGGTTTGATCTTAGAGATCCTTCAACTTCATGGAGCGATCGTGACCAATCCAGACATCCTTTTCACCCACATTTTTTTACTAGAACAATATTGAGGTTAGCTTGTGGAATATGCAATTTGTTTTATGTAATTTTATGTATAATTTTTTGGAGAATTATTTGAGTATCGGTTGTCCAAAAATCGACACGTCGTGAAGTTTTTGGGATTTCGAGGGATCCCGAACTCTGTTTTGCAAACTGTTTAATGTTTTGAAAAGTTAACATATAGATCTACAGCATATAATGTTTCCAGAAATTAATATATTATTTAATTAATAGAACTCGGATTTGGCTGGTGATTTACCGATTTAGTCAAGGCTAGCCATAATGGCGATAAGGTTTGGCCAAATCATGATTTGGTGGCACCATCAATTCTATTGCACTCGTAGCACTGAAATCTACATAGTTTCACACTCAAGTCATTGGGTTGATATAGTCAACGATACGCCTCGATTTGTGTACCATGTATCCTAAATTTGGAACCGTGACTTTCTTTAACCAAAAATTTGCATTTATTTTTATTTCAGATTACTATGAGATTAGATTAGAATTTTAGATGATTTATTTCAGAATTAAATTAGATTAAATTGGAAAACCTCTTTAGCAAATTTATATGGTTTTAAAAGTAATTTTTAGGTCTAACTTGTCATTGTTCATGTGGGGAGGTAGATCGAACTTATGCCATCTTGAGTTTATGACTTCATCATCTGTCGGAGTAGGCAAGTATTACTATGACCTATGTTTCATTTATTTTATGCTGCATGTTGTTCTTTTCTTTTAACTATTAGTTTTATCTTTCCATTATTGGTGCACGAGAGTTATACTTGTTATCATGACCATGCATGTTCACTTAATACTTTCGTTCAATGTTCAATGTTCAATGTCCAAGTTCAAAGTTAATGCCAAGTGATCATTTTTAATTGTGAGCGAGTCGAGATAAATAATACTACTATTATGCATGTGGTCTATACAATGTTCAAATTGTAAAACCCCTCAAAATTAAAATAATATTTTATTTAATTAAACATATTAATTTGGATTTTTATTTATTTCTAATTTATTTTATCCTAATTATATTATATAAGAAGTGTTATAGTCATGATTGAGTTTGAATGTGCAAGTTGACTAGAAATTATGGCATGCCTAATGTAGTCGGGTGCTTTGACTGGCATACTAGCCATGCTAGGAATGCCATGATTATATTTTAGTCTCTTGCATGTAAACAATTCAAATTATGGCACAAGTCATATTTTAATCTAATTAATTAGTTTATAAAGCCTTTATGACTTTTTAGGAGACCCAGTTGCACCAAACCTTCCCAAACTTCCTCCAAACCAAACCCAAACCTATGTAGACATGTTGGGCATTAAAATACATCAATAAACACATATATTTAATATTTATTCAGATTTTGGATTATATATATATATATTATATATATATATATATATATATATATATATATATATATATATATATATATATATATATAATTAGTTCTATATTAGGAAAGACCTATTTATATCCTTAACCAAATCAATTAGCCAACTCATCAAACAACCAAGCCAATCAAGTGGACCCCCACCATTAAGTGGTCGGCCAAGTACTCCCCCCCCTCTTGGCCGAACATCCCAAAAGAAAAAAGGATTTCCAATCCTATACATACATGAAACCCATAAAGCCCATATATATATATATATATATATATATATATATATATATATATATATATATATATATATATATATATATATATATATATACATAAAATAAAAAGAAAATAAAAAAAAATATATATATATATATATATATATATATATATATATATATATATATATATATATATATATATATATATATATATATATATATACCCTAACCCTAACCCTAAAAAAAAAAATATATATATATATATATATATATATACCCTAACCCTAACTTAATTTCTTCTTCTTTTCCACCTCCATAGCCGACCATACTCTCTTCCTCCCTCAAATTTTGATAGCACCAAGCCCCATAGCTCTCATAACATCATCCCCTCCATTACACATCTTTCCATACTCCACACAAAAAACTCATCTCCTTCACTATACATCCATCCAACCACCGAAACAAACCCTAAAATCTCCACCTTCTCCATCCAACCATTCCTAACCATTGTCCACCCCTTCAAGCTTATCAAAAAATGATTGGCGAGCAACGACATCATTAAAGGATGGAGCTTTGACAAGAAGAAGCCTTCACAAAGCAATGACCTTGGTAAGAAACTCTAACTTTTTCTTCTCAAGCCCATCTCATAAATCTGTAAAAATTATGGTATTAATTATGTATAAATAGTGGTTCGATGCCTCTTGGGTTATATTTTCACCCATAAAAGTTTAATGATTTATGATAGCTATTTTCATGTTTTGGTAGAGCCAAAACTTACCACGTTGTGAAGGAACTATAAGTTTCTGTAGGAATGTTTCAAAACTGAATTTTATGTAGGTTAATATATTTAAATTAGGATTTTTAAGCATTTTCCCATGAATTTATCAAGTCACTTCTGGTCGGGAAAATTATAGCCAAAACTAGTCATTTTCGGGTGACTTGTTGACCTAGAAGATTCTAAACCATTAGTACCATGAAACCCTTGCATCAAAATTTTATATTTTGATATGTAGGACATTTTAATTATGTTTAAATTGTATTTTTGAGGGTTTTCATAATTTTAGATAATTAATGAAGTTCTAGACAAATTTCGGGTAGACTCGTCGACCCGATAGACAACTAGTAGTATAATTCTTTAGAAATACAAATTCTTAATTTCATAGATAAATATGTCGAAATTTAGTTCATGTAATATTTTTATGATTTTTATATGACTTTTAAGTATATGATTGAAGTAGGGGCATAACTGACTATTTGGGAGTTGGAAACCCAAAAACTGTGTTTGGTGTCTCGTGGAGCCTGTGTGTGATTGTATGGTTCTAAAGGGTTCCACAAAAAATTGAATATAATCTTAAAACATTATTTTGAATAATGAAGTCGTATTGTAAGTTTCGTGAGTAGTGACTTAATCTAGTTAATTAATTATCTAGGAGCGTCGGGTTCCGGAGGCGTGGACGAGGGAGCGGCATTTCATATTCATAGCACGGAATCAGGCAAATGCACCTTGCTATCGTACAGTTCTTGTTCATTCTATCATTTATTTATTCCTATTTTATTTCTTGTGCTTGACCTTAGGAGTTATATCGATACGGGCTTCCGGATTACATCCGGGTGCCATTCAACTAGTTAGTTGTCTAGTATTGATATATAGAGCCTGCCTGTGGTTTACGGAATTGTTTCCATAAAAGACCTGTAGGATACAATACGTGATTGACACAAATATTATCCCGATACTGGAGCCAGATTACTTGAGATACCTAATTTCCTGTTACCTGTAGGTTAAGGGTGTTTGTGTCATTTTATCATTCTTTTAGATGTGTCGTAGGATTGCCGTCTAGATAGAGGTCAGAACGGTAAGTTGTGGTTGCAACTTATTATTTCTTGAAAGTTTAGGATGACTACTACTTGCGCAGGCCATACTATACACATACACTCTTATATATGTATATACATTTATCCGAAGAGATTACCTGTTTCCTGTGATCCATGTATCTCTCTTAGTTACATTGAGATTCCGTTACGGAGCTACGACTATATGTACGCCTGACCCGGATGTCATTTACTTCAGAGATGTCAGCGCTTGCGAAAATTATCCTCAAAGCGTCACGTCAGTTTGGTTTAGATACCTCGATACTTTGTTTACTTACCGCACTTTAGTTTGTATATTATGTGCCTTGTTACGTCCCCTGAGGACCTGGTTCTTTCATAAATTTAGCTGACAAGATCTTTCCGGAGGAACACAGGCCGGAAGTTTATTCTACCTTTACACCATCCGTGGACGATGAGGTTGATCCTGAGTAGCACGTGGTTGATATTTACTTCTTTACTTTATTTTGTGACAGAGCTGAGACATTGTAGTGGATATTTTTATATTTAATCTGAGACATTGTAGTGATCATTTATTTGATTAAGACTTGTACCCATAGATTTTCCATATGATTTTATACTTATCTTTGACAGTTTTATATTCCTTTATTTCAGCATGATATGTTTCTTATTCTGTGATTCTTGTTCTGTGGATGAGTATAGATTGTGCCTGCCATGTGATTATTTTACAGGTTAAGATATCTTCCATTGGTCCATTAAATTGGGTATACCTATGGAATGTGTCTGCTGGCATGCCACGTGTTCTAGTCCTTCTGGATTTTGGGACTGGGGAGTGACATATTTTTGTGGTGGCGCATGCAGGTCTTCGTTAAATCACCTTGGTTACTTGACTGTGCCAAGCGAGCCTACGAATTAGGATTATGCTTAAAATGGTATCTCATCCACATAGTTGATCTCCTTCCTTGATTCCATCTTTGAACTCCCTTTTGACTGCCTTGAACTGCATCTTGCTTGATTCCTTTTTCTACCGTGAATCTTATTTCTCAATAGAAGTTAGAAAGATGATTTGTAGGCTCCATTTACAATACTTGTTGAATTCTTGTGTATTGGGTAGTATGCCTCATAACCTAGCAACCCTTTGGTCTTACAACCCATTATTGAATGACACTAATAGGTTATCAAGAGGTCCATAACCTATTTGTCGATCAATGTCTAAGACAAGAAGACAGTAGGACAACTGTTTTGGCACAAACACCAGGCGAGTTTTAGATTTTGGAAACTTAAACTATTTCTCATGTACTTATATTTTTTGACTTTCTTGACTGATACTGCTATTATAGCCTAGTTTTACAGGCTTATTTCTTTTATCGAGCTTGTTCATGACATATATATTATTGGGTGCACCCACTAACATATTGTCTAATCAGAATTGGTACATCATGGTCTGATCAACCTAGCGCACTTGGTTCGCTCTTCTTATGATTATTCTACCTAGATTGAGATATTGTTAACAAATACATTTGTCTTCTAGGATCTCATCCGCAACTACCTTGACAACTCTTTTTTTACTATTCAATCGCCTTTGAACCCCGTATTTGTATTACACCATATCTCACTTGAACTCTTTATTATTTTTCATCTCTGCTTATTCCGAAAACAAATGCTCGTACTTGATAGATAGACACATAATATCCCCTTAGTGACCCTCATTTCATAGTTCCCATATCGTGCTTTCCTAATGTTTAACTATATTGTCGTCGAGGTTGTGTGATTTTTAGACCCCCAGGTCTTTCGGAGTTTAAATTTCTTCGAGGGGCTATAGAGCAGGGTACCCATCCCACTCTAAAGGCCCATATAGCAGAGAAGGAGCCAGCACTGCCGAGAGTTTTATCAGAGTTTGAAGATGTGTTCCCAGAGGACCTTTTCGGTTTGACATCCGATAGAAAGATTGAATTCACCATAAAGTTGGTTCCAGGAGCGGAGCCAATTTCTTCTTATGTGTACCGGTTGGCACCAAAAGAAGTAGAAGAGTTGAAGGCCCAGATAGATGAATTGCTGGACAAAGGCTTTATTCGATCTAGTGCGTCTCCATGGGGAATGATCGTCTTATTTGTGCCAAAGAAAGATGAAACTGCAGTTGAACGAGGTAACGATTAAGAATAAATATCCACTACCGCGTATCGATGACCTGTTCGATCAACTTAGTGGGGCACGAGTGTTCTAAGATCGACCTCAGGTCCGGATACCATCAGATCAAAGTACGGAAGGAAGATATTCAGAAGACAGCTTTCCGGACGAGGTATAGACATTATGAATTTTTGGTGATGCCGTGTCCGAAGAAGCGAAAAGGGGATCGTCAACTGCCTGCCCATCAGTAGTGCACGGGGCTTTTCGAGGGGGTAACTTCTTCTTCTTCCATATATGTATCCGCTTCTTTGTCGATCCTATACTGCCCAATCTCTTTTCCTTATTTTTGAGTCGGTGTTGCCGGGAGTCTCACTGCAGCCACTACTGATGGTACTTCTATTAGCTTGTCACCAGCTGCTAGCCTTTCCACTCCCAATTAACCATTTTGAAGACTGCTAGTAGCCAGAAGTGAGCTAGAAGTCCGTTTGGTCTAACCAACGTGCCACCAGTGTTCATGAATTTGGTGAATAAGGTATTTCACCAATATCTAGACAAATTTGTAGTGATATTCATTGATGATATACTGGTATACTCTAAGAACCATGAGGAGCATGAAGAGCATCTTCGAGTTGTGTTGGGAGTATTGAGAGAAGAGAAGCTATATGCCAAGCTTAAGTGTGACTTTTGCTTAGACAAGGTCTCATTTCTGGGCCATATTATTTCTGGAGAAGGACTTTCAGTTGATCCGGAGAAGATAGAGGCCGTTGCGACATGGCTAGTGCATACATCGGTTTCAAAGGTGAGGTGTTTTCTCGGACTTGTCGGATACTATCGGAGATTCATAGAGAATTTCTCGAGGATTGATGAGCCTATGATGTGGTTGACGCATAAGGAGCAGGAGTTCACTGGACGATAGAGTGTCAGACGGCTTTTGATGAGCTGAAGAAGCGTTTGACGACAACACCGATCTTGACTCTTCCTTCAGGGTCAGGAGGATTTGTGGTATATAACGACGCATCCGATAGTGGATTGGAATGTGTCCTAATGCAGCAGGGTAAGTTAGATGCTTATGCGTCGAAAAAGTTGAGGGCTCACGAGAAGAATTATCCGACGCATGATCTAGATTCGGCTACTGTCATATTTGTGCTAAAGCTCTGGAGGCACTATTTATATGGCGAGAGAGTGGTGATATTCACCGACCACAAGAGTTTGAAGTACGTCTTTACATAGAAAGAGTTAAATATGAGACAAAGATGTTGGTTGAAGCTGATGAAAGACTTCGACATTGAGCTACAGTATTATCTAGGAAAGGTGAATGTAATTGCAAACGCCTTGAACAGAAAACCTGCAGCTTACTTTTTGACGACACAACGTCAATTGCTTAGGGATCTTCAGGATCTTGGGATCGAAGTCATATTGCCGGGATCATAAGGTTTTCTAGCACAGTTGGAGGTTCAGTCTTCATTTGTTGAGAGGATTAAGGCAACCTTGCCGACAGATGCGAGATTTAGAAGACTCTTTGAGAAGACTGAAGCCAAAGAGCAGACATGGTTGCAGATTCACGAGGATGGAACATTGAGGTGTGGAGAGCGCTTATATGTTCCAAACAAAGAGCTTCTGCATGAATTGATGGAAGAAGCGCATAGTTCTATCTACTATATCCATCCCGGGGGTACAAAGATGTACCGAGATTTGAGACAGCATTTCTGGTGGCACGGAATGAAGAGGGAGATTGCACGATTTGTAGCTAGATGCTTGGTTTGTCAGTAGGTCAAAGCCGAGCATCAGAGATCAGCCAGACTTCTACAGCCACTTTCTACTCCAGAGTGGAATTGGGAGCATATCACGATGGACTTCGTCACTGGATTTCCGAGGGGCCCTAGTGGGAAAGACGCGGTCTGGGTGATTGTAGATCGACTGACCAAGTCGACACAATTCTTGCCATTCCGAGTAGGACAATCTACCGAGGTATTGGCAGACATGTACATGAAGCGGATCGTGAAATTGCATGGTATACCCGTCAGCATTATGTCAGATCATGATTCTCGATTTATATCGTATTTCTAGATGAATATGCAGGATAGTCTGGAAACTCGATTGAAGTTCAGTATTGTATATCACCCTCAGACTGATGGACAGTCAGAGCGTACGATTCAGACACTCGAGGACATGTTGCGAGCTTGTATGCTCGATTTCGGAGGATCTTGGGAGGATCACTTGCACTTGATAGAATTCTTTTATAATAATAGCTAGCAAGCGAGCATCCAGATGGCGCCTTTTGAGGCATTGTATGGAAGGAAGTGCAGATCGCCTGTTTGTTGGAGTGACGTGGTAGAGCGTCAGATTCTTGGACCTGGGCTAGTGACACAGACCGTGGAGAAAGTGAAGTAGATTCAGAAGCATCTTCAGGCGGCTCAAGATAGGCAGAAGCATTAGGAGGATACACATTACCCGCCCATGGAGTTCAAGGAAGGCGACCATGTATTCTTGTGCATATCACCAACCCAAGGTACCATCCGGTTTGGTAGCAAGGGAAAACTGAGCTCGAGGTACATCAGTCCCTTCAACAATCTTGAGAGAGTAGGAGAAGTGGCATATCGTCTTGCACTACCTCCATCACTGGAGGGTGTGCATGACGTATTCCATGTGTCACAGTTAAGAAAGTATGTGGCAGATTCTAGTCATGTGCTTGACCATTCTGAGATTACTGTGGGGCCGACTTTATTTTACGAGGAGCAGCCAGTTGGGATTCTTCACTCTAGCGAGAAGACATTGCGAGGTCAGGCCATTACTTGTTCGAGTTGCTTGGAAGCATCATTTGTTAACCCAAACCGGATCACAGTCAACCTAATCTTGACAATTAACAAACCAATATTTGTCATAGTCCAATTTGACACATTAAGCTCTAAATCGATCAACTCATCACATCAGTTCAAGTCAACAACCACCTGAAGAATTGATGCTTTGTGTATTCTGGAGTCTGTAATTTTATTGTTTTTGACTATAGGCAAATCTACATTGAGTCATACTGAGTAGCTTTGGGCTAGACTTAACCTTCATAGGTGCACTTAGCCAATAGCCAAAATAGCCCAACAAGCCAAAGCCCAATTATGAACTTTTTGTCCAAAGGAGACAGAGTTCGGGCTGAACTCTGCCTCCATACAGAGTTCGGGCCGAACTCTATCCCCTAAATTACAGGAAGCTAATTTTTAGGGCTTATTCACTGCTAGTTGTCCAACGGCCAAAAATTTGAATTCTGGACACAGAATTCTGGCCGAATTCTGCCTACCCAGAACACTATAAATAGGCCTTGAATTCTCCCATTTCAAATTATTCAATCTTCTCTTCTTCTTCTCTTACATAAGCCTACATATAAAGAGCTATACCTTCCCATCCAACTTAGCTTTCAAACTTCCCAACCGTCCAAGTTGCTCAGTACGATTCAGCTAGAAGTTTGAAGTGCAAGAAGTTGTAAGTCACTTGAAAAGTCCAAGTTTTTCTACAGCGATCGTTGAAAGAAGTTGGCGTGCTCTTCTGAGAAAAGGCACGTGGTTGTAACCCTATTTCACAAATAGTGGATTTCAATCCTGAGCTAGAGTTCTCAGGTCTTGACTAGTCCTCCACGAGGGAAACCAGGTTAAATATATTGTTGTATTTGCGTTTGCTATTTAACTGTTTTATTTCTGCATTTATATTACTCTGATTATTTAGGTGGTGAAAAGATTTTAAGTTTTAATTGATCATTATAAACTCTGTTCATCCCCTCTAGAGTTGCCTACATGTACTTTAATTTGTATCTGAGCTCTGTTCTCTTTACAAGGACTCACATCCTAAAGCTGATCCATGGAAACCACACAACCTATGTTTTCCAACCATGGTAAAGGACAGTCCACTCGTAGGCCAACCCTATTTGATGGAACCAACTACACCTATTAGAAAACTAGGATGAGTTTCTATCTCAAGTCTCTAGACTTCGACCTATGGACCATTGTCACCGATGGTTACAAAAAGCCCAGAAGAATAGTTGTCAATAGAGATCTCATCGAGAAACCCAACGACAAATATTCTGACGAGGAAAAGGAACAGGTTTTTCTAGATGCTAGTGCTATTAATGCTCTTTTCTGTGCAATAGATAGGAATGAATTTAACCAGGTCTCGACATACACCACCTCGCACGAAGTATGGAAGCTTCTAGAAGTGACGCATGAAGGAACCATTAAAGTCAAGGAATCTAAAATTAGTCATCTTACTCAAGAATATGAGGCCTTCAAGATGAAGCCTAATGAGACGATCACCAAAATATTTACAAGGTTCCTTGACGTCATCAACCCTCTGTCATCTCTTGGCAAACAATATACAAATCATGAGAAGATCCACAAGTTACTTAGAGGGCTACGAAAGATCTAGAACCCTAAGGTAACAGCTATCATAGAAGGCAATGATCTCACCACAATGTCTATGGAAACCTTGATGAGAGAGCCGATGACCTACGAGCTTGACCTCAAAGACTTCGACGAACCTACTCCAAAGGCAAAAGAAATTGCCCTAAAAGCTCATCGTCGAAGGGCTGATCCTGAGGAGACTGACGACGACAAGTCTGAAGGTGATGATCAAGCTCTTCTAGTCCATAACTTCAAGAAGTTCCTTCGTTTCAATCGAAGAAAGAAGGAACAACAAGAAGGCGACGAGGAAGAACCAATGTGCTACGGCTGCAAAAAGACTGGACACGTTCGAAAGGACTGTCCTTTCGCAAAGAAAGGCAACATATATGAGAAGCCCTACAAGAAGCCCTCTTCAAGAAATTATGCCAACACTAGTATTTGGCACAATAGCGAAGCAAATGACTCCGAGGAAGAAAATGACTCTCCTCAAGACACCGCTAATGTCTGTCTAATGGAAACTTCCGAGAAGGTAACTAGCGAAACTCTCGATGACTTTACTTTTGATGAACTTGGCGATGCATTTAATGATTTACTAAATGACCACAAGAAAGTTATTAGTAAATATAAGCATGCCGCGGAGAAAATCAAAGGATATGAAATAGAGATTCAAAAACTTTCTTCCTTACATGATAATGTTAGAGATACACCACCCACGAAAGTCACTGATGAGGTGTCCAAGCTTAAGTTAAGCCTACATGATGCCGAAGCTCTTATTAAAAAGCAAATACGTGAGATCTCAGCACTCAACAAAGAGATTGTTGAAGAAAAGAACAAACACAATATCTCTATTGCTAAGATTGATGGTCTAAATGCTAAGTGTAATGATCTAAATGCCGCCTCTAAGAAATTAGAGATTAGATTGGGGAAACAGGTTGCTCAACCTCAAACCTAATCACACAGTCACAAAACACACACAAAACATAAGACCACTCATAATAGCAAAACACGTCATCCACATGCAGCACGTAATCATGCTTATATGTACACATACTCACATGTAGCACGTAAACCACATACACATAGAAATCATTCTCAATCTACTTATAACTATTATCCTACTGCTACACATGGTCCTATCCTACTAACTACCACCATGCTGCACATAGACATAACTATCATCCTGCTACTGCATATAATCACTGTCCTGCTATTCTACACAACTATCACCATGCTGCATATAGAAATCACTATCAACCTGCTCCAAACACAAGTAGGCAAGCTGCTTGCACATACTGTAGATTATACGGTCATATCTCACCATAGTGTAGAATTAGGAAATTAGTTGATATTAATCTATATATATGGGTACCGAAGACTAACATTTCAGGACTCACAAGAACTTGGGTACCAAAGGTCACATCTACTCGTGATGTAGGTGGACCTTCCTTCCTTAACTAAAAGCAAGTGGATTCTCGATAGTGGATGCTCGCGATATATGACAGGAGACGCAAATCTTTTCGCATCACTATCGATGAAGAGGAAAGGGTATGTATCCTTCGGTAACAATTTAAAGAGCTACATCATAGGTAATGGTACTATTGGTTATCCTTCTTCTCCTGTGATAAATGATGTCTGCCTAGTGACCGAGTTAAAGCATAACCTGCTCAGCATAAGTCATCTTGCTGATCATGGATATGATATTAACTTTGGATAAAATAAATGCTATATTTATGATAGGTAAACGGGAGACCTTGTTTTTGAAGGGATAAGAGAAGATAACATTTATATTTTTTATTTATCTAGAAATACTAACAGTGCAGGAAGATGCATCTACGCCTACAAGGATGAGAAACTATTGTGGCACCAGCATCTTGGTCATGCAAATATGGATACTATATCCAGGCTATCGACAAAGAAGCTAGTAAGAGGTCTGCCCGACATCACATTCAAGAAGGACACGGTATGTGTCGAATATGAACTGAATAAAGCAACCAAATCTTCATTTCATTCCATAAATACTTTAAGTACTACTAGACCCTTGCAATTACTACACATGGTGTCACGACCCGCACCCTAGAGTAAGGGCACGAGACGTGGGTACATCCAGCCTACGCCGCAGTGTCGGCGGTAGAACGCTGTCCTAGGTTAAACATCTAACAATATAAAGGTACCTGTACAGTATATACTCTCCGAATGGAGGTGACATAGCAGATACAGTCTTAATCACATCTAAGGTAGAACAAGATAAAAGATAGATAAAATATGAAATCCACAAAGAGATATAGCAGATAGAAGTCTAAGTGTCTAAGATACACAACCCAGAAAATATCTCAAATCTCAAATACAATAATCCATAAAGTAAATACAACTCAAGACAACTGAAATAACTATCTACACAACCTCTACTGGGTCTCCTCTAGGCTAGCAGGCAACCTCCAAGCTATCTGTAAAATTTGTCAACAGGTCTAGTCAGGACAGGAGCGAGCACAATACATCTCAACAAGTCATAGCAGGAAAGGAAATATAATCATGCTAGAGAATAAAATAAAGGAACTGAAGAATAGCATAATGTAAAAGAGAGAATGTAAGTAAATATCTACAACATATATAAAGAGAGACAATGCTAGTGATTCAGAGTACAAGATGAACATGTAAATGGCTTAGGACTGATTCATGACTACACTAAGAGTGATTCATGACTATACTACTTTGGATATTATTTACATGACCATTCATACTCCCCCGTACCCCAATTAATACACAAGGATCCAGTCAAGTTACGTTAAGATTCATGACTAAACTACTTGACCCGTACAGGGTGATTCATAAATTGATTCGTGAAGGCTCGGTGATCATGAGAGTACATGAGTCACTAGCTGTTTCCCGAAGATTCATGATAATAGAAGCATGAGATACATGATGTAAGTGAAATACATGAGACAAGAGTATCTGATGCTCCCGAGAGGGATAACATCTCATGAAGGGATCCATATAGTACTAATCCGTGTTACCAACGTGTCAGCATTAGGTAAGATAATCTAAAGTAGGAAATATAATCCTAAACAAGATATGAAATGATCAGAGAATGTACTCGTCTGATAACCTGAACAGCTGATAGGTATAGGGGTCCAACTGAAGCCACAAAGTCTTATTTAAAGCAACACAGGTTACAAGGTGTTCAAGTTGTAATAAATGAATCTCTACAAGCAATCTAAATTATTCTAGGCTCTTCTAAGTCAAATCAACTCTAGGTCAACTCCGGTCAACAATCTAGTCAAATTAGGTCAAGTGTTGACTTACAGTTGACTTTTGGTCAACTGGTCTACTCTGGTCAAACAGGGTCAATTCTATCCTATTTATTAAAGATATAAAGTGTACTTCGTTATTCGTACGTCAAAACTTACGACACGCAAATCAAGATAAGATGATCAACAGTAAAATTGATAATCTTATTATAGTGATCCACGTGTCCATCTTGTCAATTTCAGCGATGTGAGATCACTGGAATTGACTGATCTCAGTTTCGTTGTACTAATCCCGAAATACGAACATTATAAGAATTAATTATTAATTAACACAGAGAAATTATCAACAAACATTGTCGGATGATGAAATAAACATCGCTAACGTGTTCAGAATGGTCAAATTAGCTAGGATAGCCTATCCATCGGTCCAATTTGGACACAAAGGCAAAAAGATAATTTCGGGTCAAAACGGTATCCGTGTCGGAGCCATTTTGCATTGAAAAATGTGCAAGAAAATAAGTCTATAAAATATAATAAATTATATGTTCACGAAACCAGAATGACGATACAAATCCAACGGTATATCCAGAATTGGATTCCGTTGACCCGGTCTCAATTTTGTCCGTTGACCAGAACATTAGAATTTCGATTTATACGAAAATGCGTGCCTGTGCCAATATTCTCAAAACTCAGCAAACTACATGTCAGTGAGTCCAGAATGACGATACGAACTCAACGGAATATCCGGAATTGGTTTCCGATGAGCCGATCTCAAAATAGCCCGTTGACCCGGATATTGGTATCTGACTTGCACCAAAATGCGTATCGGATCCAATGTCCACTAAAACCTAGCAAATTATATGTCAACAAGTCCAAAATGACGATACGAACTCAACGGTATATCCGGAATTGGATTTCGATGAGCCGACGTCAAAAAGTCCCGTTGACCCGGACTATAGGACCCACTTTGCACCGAAATACGTGCCAGGGCCCACGTCCTCCAAATCTAACAAATTTTATATGAAAATATTCCAGAATGACGCCACGAGTCTACTGGTGGTGTCAGAAATGAAATCTGAAGCCCCGTGTTCAAAAATAGAATTTTACAAGTTGGAAATTACGAATTCGGACGGCCAACTTTAGCGTCGAATTCAACCAATCAAACAAGCTCACAATGAAACAAAACTGGAGGGGTAGTAAGAGGGTTATACCAGCTTCGCACAAGAACTGGTAGCAGGCCAAATGGAGCTGCGGTGGAGGAGGTACAAGCCGACGAAGTTGGCTCCACAAAACGAGATTGTGACGGAGCGAAGAAATCGTCAATCCAACGGTCAAATTTCTCGGAAGTCGCGTTCGAAGTTGCTACGACTGGACGGTATTTCAGCTTCATTTTCGGGCTCGTCACGACGGGAACCCGTGCCAAACGCACGGATAGCCTCTGATACACGTCGTACAGGCGAACGACGGCCACGGGGCCTGCCCCGGGGGGGCGCCCGGCCTAGGGGGTCGGCCATGCCGGCAGCGGCGACGCCCGTACGCGCGACCAGAGGGCGCGCGGCTATTAAGCTGTAGTTGCAGCTGCTGCTGCTGTTGGCCGGGGTGGCTCGCGCAGCCTAGTCTTGCCTGGCGGTAGCGTGGGCGGTCAGGCGTGGACACGATGAGGTCCGGCCAGGGGGAACGATGGACTGGTAGTGGTGGTTGGCGTGGTTGAGCGGGTGGAAGGAAAGGACGATGATGGAAGGAAGAAGGAGAGGAGGCTTGTCGGTGGCCTGCTGGCCAGAGTGGTGGCCGGCTCGGCCACGGCGGAGCTCCGGCCAGAGGGATGGGAGAAGCTCTGCCAGGGAGTGGGCTGAGTGTAGATGGTGGTGTTGCTGCTGTGTAAAAAAAATGAGAGGGAAGAGAGAGAAAGAGAGTGATAATAATTATTGTGTGTGTGTTTGTGAGGGAAGGAGGAAGAATTATGAACATTAAAATTAGGGTCGGCCAATGGCTATGAGTGTGGGAGTTTGTCATGTAGGAAATTGGATGGATAGGATTAATTAGGAGAATCAAAAGGCTAGGGTTAAATGTGGCTAAAATTAGGTCATTCTAAGGGAATTTAAATAACGAAATTTTTCATCGAATATTAAAATAGGTAGACAGGGTATTTAATATTATTTTTGGGCAAAGAAAAAATGAGGGCGTCCTGAGAGAGGGAAACATGAAGCTTGGACTGGGTTCGGTCAAGCCGGGTTGGATCCAAACCGGACATGGCGCAATAATCGAATTTAAATAGGTGTTTATGATCATTGGTAAATAAATAGCATGTGGGAGCTCCAATAAATGAGACACAAGTGTCATAAGGGTAGTAGGCTCAATGTGGGCCACGTCCATATTTGGGGTCGGCTAGGTTGGACCGATGTCGGGTCCTAAAATTAAATTGGAAGTCAAGTCACAATTTACGGTGAATAATTAATTGGCCTAAATTGACCTAAAAGTTGTGCGAAGAAATCGAAGCACAAGATGGTGTGTCTGAGTAGGACACGAAGGTCTTGGGTGAAGTATGTTTCGAGTAGATCATGCATAAGAAGTTGGTTTCAAGAAAATGACTGGTCTGGTGCTCCCAATTCAAAATTCACGGTAACGTGCTAATAATGATCAAGGAAAATAGTGAGAAAATTAATTAATGGTCAAATGGTCTAAATCGAACCGAAGTTGTGCGAAGCAAAAAGGGTACAAGGGAACAAGTTTGAGAGGGACATTATATACCAAAATAAAGGTAATCATGTCCACTACAAAACTCATGAAGCAGGTTTCCAGAGTTGAACATCCCTGACACTCCAAATATCAAAGGCACGAAAAAGTACAATTAAAGATAATAAACAGAATAAATTATATATTGAAACTAATTCAATCTGAAAAATAAAAAAATATAATCAACACAAAATTCAGGGTGCTCACATCCTACACACCTTATAATAATTTCGTCCTCGAAATTAAAATGTTCATATTCCTTCTAGGTCAAACCCCCCACAATCAAGTCCCAGAACTTAACCAAATCATACAATTAAAAAGGATGGCATACAAGGTCATGGCATACGGTGGTAGTGAAGTCTCATCTAGGTATACTAGTCATGCTAACCAAAACGGTCATAGGGTATCAAACCACACAAGCAATCTAGGGTGCTAAACTAGAAAGATACAGAAATAACAAATCATCAAAACTGTAAGGCAGTCTACCATCCTATATGAAAACTGGTACTTATGAAGGAAAAAAAAAAGATAACTACCAATTATCTATTAAGGGATACTATTCAAGAAAATCAAAATCAAAAGTTAAAGAATGAGAGTCAATTACATGGAAATCCAATCAGGAAATCCAATCACAATATATATATATATATATAAATATATATATATATATATATATATATATATATATATATATATATATATATATATATATATATATATAATATATATATATATATATATATATATTTTTTTTTTTTAATATATATATATATATATATATATATATATATATATAAATTATATATATATATATATATAATATAATATATAATATAATATATATAATATATATAATATATATATATATATATATATATATATATATATAATATATATATATATATATATATATATATATATATATATATATAAATATATATATCTATATATATATATATATATATATATATATATATATATATATATATATATATATATATATATATATATAGTGTTAGAGGGGGAAAAGCTAGCATTATGTAAATGTTATGTGGTTTGTGTGTGTACGGGTGTATGGGACATGTTGATATAGTTAGATAGTAGGCATGTGTGTATGTGAAATATACATGAAAGAGTATAGGAGGATTTGGGTTTCAAAACAATGGCTATCAAGTTACACTACTCATGGCATATTGGTTAAACAATCTACCATGCACAACCTATTACTCATAACATGCATGGCTAACCATATATATATGTATATATAAGAGGTAGAGATTTTAGTTATGTATCTATATACATTATAACATGTATACATAAACTCTTTATATATCTATATAGATATATGAACATAACATAGAGGGGAAGGGTTAGGTTTACATGGCAGTGTATACTATGTTATAGTGTGCGTGTCCTTGTACAGGGTTATATCTTAGTATGAAAGGTTAAATCCAGTTTTAGTTCAGCATTTACATACAAAATCTAAAAATAAGCTAACATTTAAACCAGTGTAATATTAACATAATGCAGTTTCAGATTTTAGGGGTTTGAAACATCACAACCAACTCAATGCTCCCAACACATCCTAACATGATGGAGATGAAACCCTAACATATTATCCATATATTTAGCTATGCATACAGTTTAATATTACATATTAAATCTGAAATTGAACTAAACATTTGAAATCAATATGAAAATGTTAACATGTATTCAGTTTTAGGATTTTGAAGAAATTTGAACATCAAACCATCCTAATGTTTATCACAACCTAACATGTAAGAATATGAAACCTAACATTATATCCCTACATACAACAATGTATACAACTCAAAATATTATATTTAAAAATAGTAAATTGAACTAATCACTTAGAATCCAGTATTAATGGTTAATATGCTCACAGTCTCAAATTTGACAATTCAAACACAAAACTCAACCAATTTCTTTAAGAAATGAAACCTTGTATATAACATACATGTGCAGTGATGTAAACAAAACTAATAACATGAATTTTATATTTGAATTACGAATTTAAACTGGAAAAAGCAAAGAACCAGTCTCTGATACTGTACTGTATCAGAATATTAGGGTTTTGGAAATTTAACATCAACAACATATTAATATGTATTTAGATAGGTTGGAAAATCAAGTGTAGCATGTATACGTATCAGGCAAAGTGTCTGTGTCCACTATATCTATATTCTCATGTCCCAATATAAAATCAAATTCCATATCAAGACCAACATTTAGATTTTAACCAAGATTACAAAGTAGGTGATTGACGTAATCAAGACAGTTTTATTATTATTATTATTTAATACAAGAATAATAGCAAGAAGGAAATAACGATAAAATATGTTCTGCTTATCTGTTTAAAAGAAGGAACCATTTTGAAACCAGAGCTATAATATCAAATCCAAGATAAGGTCTAGCAAAATCATCGATTCATTGTATTATGAAGAAACTCATAGCAAGAAGTTACACAAGGTTTATAAAAACAGCTAAAGCTACTCCTAAGTTAAATAATGAGAAGCAAAACAAAACAAAACAAACAATAATTCTTTTTTTTGAGAATGACTGAAACAAAAGTAGAAAAAACATGTTCAAAGCATTTAAGGTACAATATGATAATCATATGCTTCTATCCAAATCATGGTGCTCTAAATCCTCGTCATACTAGTAAGCAAGGCTACGATAATCACAGAGTCCTCGACTAAGGCACATACCTCTAGAATCATGGTATTTAAAGCTTTTGCGATGCCGCTAGCTTGGCTGCGAAAACATAAAATTCTCACACTCGAGAAATATATCCAATGTCAGACTATATGTCCTCATCATGCTGGCTAATGTGACTGTAGAAGACTAGATTCCATAACTTAGATGACTTAACCCATATAATTTCATCTTGACACAAAAAAATTTAAATCAACAATGGATACCAAAATTAAATTTATCAACGAACATCAAGATTCAAAACTGAACAATAATCCATCAAATCATATAAATACAAACTCAGATACAACAGCTAACATCAAGATTCAAATTTTAATAATCATCCATCAAAATCAATAAATACAAACTCAAATTCAATAATAATCCATCAAAATCAATAAATACAAACTCAAATTCAACAATAATCCATCAAAATTAAGTTCAACAACAGAAAGTAAAGACAAATCATCAAGGAAAGAACAGTTTTCAAATCGAAGTTAAAATAAGATTCTCAAGGGTCGTCCCAGGAATCCCTCAAGAAATCCTAAATGTGATTGATACCTTCAAAAACATACTCTAATCCTACTACAGGCTGTAGTGATACTCTAGTTAGAACACCACTACACAAATTCGACCTACATGGGCCACCACTAAAAACGTGTCACGACCCGCACCCTAGAGTAAGGACACAAGACGTGGGTACGTCCAGCCTACGCCGCAGTATCGACGGTAGAACGCTGTCCTAGGTCAAACATCTAAAAATATAAAGGTACCTGTACAGTATATACTTTTCGAATGGAGGTGACATAGCAGATACAGTCTCAATCACATCTAAGGTAGAGCAAGATAAAAGATAGATAAAACATGAAATCCACAAAGAGATATAGCAGATAGAAGTCTAAGTGTCTAAGATACACAACACAGAAAATATCTCAAATCTTAAATACAGTAATCCATAAAGTAAATACAACTCAAGACAACTGAAATAACTATCTATACAACCTCTACTGTGTCTCCTCTAGGCTAGCAGGCAACCTCCAAGCTATCTGTAAAATTTGTCAACAGGTCCAGTCAGGACAGGAGCGAGCACAATACATCTCAACAAGTCATAGCAGAAAAGGAAATATAATCATGCTAGAGAATAAATAAAGGAACTGAAGAATAGCATAATGTAAAAGTGAGACTGTAAGTAAATATCTACGATATATATAAAAGAGAGACAGTGTTAGTAATTCAGAGTGAACATGTGAATGGCTTAGGACTGATTCACGAATACACTAAGAGTGATTCATGACTATACTACTTTGGATATTATTCACATGACCATTCATACTTCCACGTACCCCAATCAATATACAAGGATCCAGTCAAGTTATGTTAAGATTCATGACTAAACTACTTGACCCGTATAGGGTGATTCATGAATTGATTCGTGAAGGCTCGGTGATCATGAGAGTACATGAGTCACTAGATGATTCCCGAAGATTCATGATAATAGAAGCATGAGATACATGATGTAAGTGAAACACACGAGACAAGAGTATCTGATGCTCCCGAGAGGGATAACACCTCATGAAGGGATCCATATAGTACTAATCCGTGTTACCAACGTGTCAGCATTAGGTAAGATAATCTAAAGTAGGAAATATAATCCTAAACAAGATATAAAATGATCAGAGAATGTACTCGCCTGATAACCTGAACAGCTGATAGGTGCAGGGGTCCAACTGAAGCCACAGAGTCCTATTTAAAGCAACACAGGTTACAAGGAGTTCAAGTTGTAATAAATGAATCTCTACAAGCAATCTATATTATTCTAGGCTCTTCTAAGTCAAATCAACTCTAGGTCAACTCCGATCAACAATCTAGTCAAACTAGGTCAAGTGTTGACTTACAGTTGACTTTTGGTCAACTGGTCAACTCTGGTCAAACATGGTCAATTGTAGTCTAATTATTAAAGATATAAAGTGTACTTCGTTATTCGTACATCGAAACTTACGACACGCAAATCGAGATAAGATGATCAATGGTAAAATTGATAATCTTATTATAGTGATCTATGTGTCCATCTTGTCAATTTCAGCGTTGTGAGATCACTGGAATTGACTGACCTCAGTTTTGTTGTACTAATCCCGAAATACGAACATTATAAGAATTAATTATTAATTAATTATAGAAAGGTTAAACACAGAGAAATTATCAACAAACATTGTCAGACGATGAAATAAACATCGCCAACGTGTCCAGAATGGTCAAATTAGCTAGGATAGCCTACACATCGATTCAATTTGGACACAAGGGCAAAAAAGTAATTTTGGGTCAAAATGGCATCCGTGTCGGAGCTGTTTTACACCAAAAAATGTGCAAGAAAATAAGTCTATAAAATATAACAAATTATATGTCCACAAAACCAGAATGACGATACGAACCCAACGGTATATCCAGAATTGGATTCCGTTGATCCGATCTCAATTTGGTCCGTTGACCAGAACATTGGAATTTTGGTTTGCACGAAAATGCATGCCGGTGCCAATGTTCTCAAAACTTAGCAAACTACATGTCAACGAGTCCAGAATATCGATACGAACTCAACGGTATATCTGGAATTGGATTCCGATGAGCCGATCTCAAAATGACCCGTTGATCCGGATATTGGTATCCGACTTGCACCGAAATGCGTACCGGATCTAATGTCCACTAAAACCTAGTAAATTATATGTCAACGAGTCCAAAATGATGATACGAACTCAACAGTATATCCGAAATTGGATTCCGATGAGCCAGCGTCAAAAAGTCCCGTTGACTCGGACTGTAGGACCCACTTTGCACCGAAATGCATGCTAGGGCCCACGTCCTCCAAATCTAACAAATTTTATAAGAAAATATGCCAGAACGACGCCACGAGTCTACTGGTAGTGTCAGAAATAAAATCTGAAGTCCCATGTTCAAAAATGAAATTTTACAAGTTGGAGATTATGAATTCGGATGGCCAACTTTGGCGTCGAATTCAACCAATCAAACAAGCTCACAATGAAACGAAACTGGAGGGATAGTAAGAGGGTTATACCAGCTTCGCACAGGAACTGGTAGCATGCCAAATAGAGCTGCGGTGGAGGACGTACAAGCCGACGAAGTTGGCTTCGTAAAACGAGATTGTGACGGAGCGAAGAAATCGTCGATCCAACGGTCAGATTTCTCAGAAATCGCGTGCGAAGTTGCTACGACGGGGCGGCATTTCAGCTTCGTTTCCGGGCTCGTCACGATGGGAACCCGTGCCTAACGTACAGATCGCCTCTGATACACGTCGTACAGGCGAACGGCGGCCATGGGGCCTACCCCGGGGGTGCACCCGACCAAGGGGGGTTGGCCACGCCGGCCACGGCGGCCACGCCGGCCATGGCGGCCACGCCGGTGGCAGCGACGCCCATATGCGCAGCCTGAGGGCGCGTAGCTGTTAAGCTGCAATTACAGCTGCTGCTGCTGTTGGACGGGTGGCTCGCGTGGCCTAGCCTGGCCCGGCGGCGGCCGGGGCAGTCAGGCGTGGCCACGGCGAGGTCCGGCCAGGGGGCATGGTGGACTGGTAGTGGTTGTTGGCGTGGTTGAGCGGCTACAGGAAAAGCTCGGTGATGGGAGGAAGGAGGAGAGGAGGCTAGTCGGTGGCCTGCTGGCTAGGGTGGTGGCCGGCTCGGCCATGGCAGAGCTCCGGCCAGGGGATGGAAGGAGCTCGACCAGGGAGTGGGCTGAGTATAGATGGTGGTTTTGCTGTTGTGTAGAAAAAAAATGAGAGAGAAGAGAGAGAAAGAGAGTAATAATAATTATTGGTATGTGTGTTTGTGAGGGGAAGAGACATAATTAGGAACATTAAAATTAGGGACGGCCAATGGCTATGAGTGTGAGAGTTTATCATGTAGGAAATTGGATGGATAGGATTAATTAGGAGAATCAAAAGGCTAGGGTTAAATGTGGCTAAAATAAGGTCATTCTAAGGGAATTTAAATAACGAAATTTTCCATGGAATATTAAAATAGGTAGACATGGTATTTAATATTATTTTTGGGCAAGGAAAAAATGAGGGCGTCGTAAGAGAGGGAAACATGAAGCTTGGACTGGTTTTGGTCAAGCCGGGTTGGATCAAAACTGGACATGGCACAAAAATCGAATTTAAACAGGTGTTTATGATCATGGGTAAATAAGTAGCATGTGGGAGCTCCAATAAATGGGACACAAGTGTCACGCGGGTAGTAGGCTCAATGTAGGCTATGTCCATATTTGGGTTCGGCTAGGTGGGACCGATGTCGGGTCCTGAAATTAAATTGGAAGTCAAGTCACAATTCATGGTGAATAATTAATTGGCCTAAATTGATCCAAAAGTTGTGCGAAGAAATCGAAGCACAAGATGGTGTGTCTGAGTGGGACACGAAGGTCACGGGTGAAGTATGTCTCGAGTAGATCATGCATGAGAAGTTGGTTTCAAGAAAATGACTGGTCTGGTGCTCCCAATTCAAAAGTCACGGTAACGTGCTAATAATGATCAAGGAAAAGGGTGGGAAAATTAATTAATGGTTAAATGGTCTAAATCGACCCGAAGTTGTGCAAAGGAAAAAGAGTACAAGGGAACAAGTTTGAGAGGGACATTATACACCAAAATGAAGGTAATACTGTCCACTATAAAACTCATGAAGAAGGTTTCCAGAGTTGAACATCCCTGACACTCCAAATATCAAAAGCACGAAAAAGTACAATTAAAGATAATAAACAGAATAAATTATTTATCGAAACTAATTCAATCAGAAAAATAAAAAAATAATCAACCCGAAATTCAGGATGCTCACACAAAGCCTTATTTGGTCCCAGTAGAGTAGCCAGTTTTGGTGGAAAACTCTATGCTTTTGTTATAGTAGATGATTTTTCTAGATTCAATTGGGTTTTCTTTCTTTCAAACAAAAGCGATACGATTTTAGTATTCAAAATCTTTGCCAAAAAGGTTCAAAACGAAAAAGGCTACATGATTACTCGAATCCGAAGTGATCATGGAGGCGAATTTGAAAATTTCAATTTTAAAAAGTTTTACGAAACAAATGGTTTTGATCATGAGTTTTCTTGGCCTCGAACTCCTCAACAAAATGGTGTTGTGGAGCAGAAGAATATGACTCTTGGCGATATGGCCAGAGTCATGTTGAATAAACTTTCACTTACGAAATATTTTTGGGCAGAAGCTGTCAGTACAGCTTGCCATATTTTGAATAGGGTGCTTATTCGACCTATTTTGAAGAAAACACCGTATGAACTTTTGTTTAGTAGGACCCCCAATTTATCTTATTTTAGAGTGTTCGGTTGTTACTGTTTTATCCTCAATACCAATGATAACTTAGACAAATTTGATGCCAAAAATGATGATGGTATTTTTCTTGGCTATGCCGCCAAGAGTAAGGGATATCAAGTGTTCAACAAACGCTCAATGATAGTAGAAGAATCTACTAATGTTACTTTTGATGAGGAGAATAGTACATCTACCACCCCCAACGATAATGATGAACCATCAACTTCTACGCCTATGACTACCAATCCTGAAGCCAACTCTCTGGAAGACTTACCGAAGAAATATGAGTTCAAACCGTCACACCCAGAAAACTTGGTAATGGATGAAGTATCTCGCGGAGTCAGTACTCGTTCATCTTTAAAAGAGTCTATTGCTAGCACTACTTTTATTTCTCAAATTGAGCCTAAAAATGTTTTAGAAGCCTTTAATGATGAATTTTGGATTTTCTCCATGTAAGAAGAACTCAACTAATTCGAAATGAGCCAGGTCTGGGAACTTGTTCCTAGGCCAGCTAATCATTCGATTATTGGTACTAAATGGATTTTTTGCAATAAAGTAAATGAAGATGGATCAGTTACTCGCAACAAAGCGCGTCTAGTAGCTCAAGGATACAACCAAGAGGAAGGTATTGACTACGATGAGACGTATGCTCCTGTTGCAAGACTGGAATCCATTCGGATGCTTTGTGCCTTTACAAACTTTCAAAATTTTAAACTTTTTCATATGGATGTCAAAAGTGCTTTTCTGAATGGTTTTATTAAGGATGAAGTTTTTGTAAAATAACCCCCTGGTTTTGAAAATTACAAATTTTTCGACCATGTTTTCAAACTCAAGAAAGCACTTTATGGCCTCAAACAAGCCCCCGGAGCTTGGTATGAATGCCTAAGTACCTTCTTATTAGATAACGGTTTTTTAAAAGGAAAAATTGACACTGCACTCTTTATAAAATTTTTCAAAGACACCATTCTTTTAGTACAAATTTATGTTGATGATATCATATTTGGTTCTACTAATGAAACTCTCTGTTAAGAGTTTGCTAAGTGTATGCAAAACGAATTTGAGATGAGCATGAAGGGGGAGCTTAATTACTTCCTTGGAATACAAGTCAAACAAATATCGCAAAGTACTTTCATTTGTCAGTCAAAGTATACAAAGGATATGCAGAAGAAGTTTGACCTTGACAACGTCAAACCGATTGGCACTCCAATGGCTACTACAACTTAAACTAGAACCAGATTGTCACCCTCATTTCCCATATTTCCCGTATTTCGTATTTATACTCGTATCTGGATTTTGGCATGTATTTTTATTTTTCTCAACTTGTGGAATTTCGGTATTTTTCGTATTTTGGGTTTTGGGCTTGGCTCGATTTTATTTGGGGGATGGTTCGATTTGGTTCGGTTTTATGTGTTGGAACACCTTAGCCCTATGCTCCCCCTTCATTCCACCATAACCACCCTCATTAAAACCCACATAACACTCTCTCTCTTCATTCATAACATCCATTAATTTCTTCTTCTTCTTCTTCCTCCACATAACTCCCCAACCTATAGGCAAGTGCATCTTGCCACTTCATGAGAACCATATTTTCTTGGTCCATTTGCTAGATTAGGACATGGAGATCAACATTAGAACTTGAGTTTTTGTGATTTGAAGCCCCCCTTGTCATAGATCTAAGTTTTTCTATTTTTGGACTTTTGCATGGTTTGATCTATTTATGTTGGTTTTCTATGAGTTTTGATGTTTCCTTGTGGAAGAGCATTCTGTTTCACCCAAGTTAGAGCTTTGGAAATCTGGATTTGGAGTTCGGATGGCCAAGTTATGGTGTTTTGAAGCTTTGGGTTCTTCCTTAGTGTTCTTGCTGTTTGGAGAAGACAGTGAGCAGTGTGCAGAGCTGTTTAGCTCATGCACACTTAGCTACGCACGCTCTTTAGCGCTGCGTACGCAGACTTGAGTACGCTTCCTGTTGGAAGCGTGTCCCCTGGAGCCTGCGTGACTTTTCACGCAGCTGCTTCCTGGAGCGTGCGTGACTTTTCACGCAGCTGCTTTCTGGAGCGTGCGTGACTTTTCACGCAGCTGCTTCCTGGAGCGTGCGTGACTTTTCACGCAGCTGCTTCCTGGAGCGTACGTGACTTTTCACGCAGCTGCTTCCTGGAGCGTGCATGACTTTTCATGCAGCTGCTTCCTGGAGCGTGCGTGACTTTCACGAACGCTGCTCCCCGAGTGTGCGTGACTTTTTACGTACACTGCTCCCCGAGTGTGCGTGACTTTCACGTATACTGTGTCCCTTGAGCGTGCGTGACTTTTCACGAACGCAGCTCTCCTGCGTGCGTGACTTTCACGTACGCTGCCCTCCTGCGTGCGTGTTTTATTGCGTATACATTCCTCCTGCGTGCGTGCTTTTATGCGTATGCATTCCCCTGGCCCGTATTTTGATATTTTATTAGATATTTTATGCCCATTTTATATCCTTACGCCTTTTGTCATGAACTTGATTTTACTTAATATGTTTGGAATGACTATTGTACATGGCTTGGTATGGCAAGGAACTTGTATAACACGGCAGTGACCCGTAGTGGTGCACTCCTGACATGACCAACCTGACATGATAGTGGCCCGTGGTGGCGCCCTCCTGACAAGTACCCTGACATGATTTATCTTGATAACTTGATAGTGGCCATGACGGCGCACTCCTGACTTGACATGACTTGATAACTTAACTTGACCTGTTTTGACACCGTGGGAGGTTCTTTCTTGCTTGCTTGTTAAATTCACTTGTCCAGTCTTGCATCATGTCTAGGATAGGACTCCTGAGTACCACGGTCAAGAGTACCTACTAAAATGGATTAAGGCTAATAACTAGAATAACACAGTAGTCATGAAGAGATGACACAGCTACAGGCAATTTTGTTACCTGGGCGCTCCAGGGATTTGTAGCCTGCCGTCGAGTAGGGCGCATTTCCAGCACACTGTCAGGTGTTGCACCCTCTAAGTCACCTAAGGGTACATGTGTCTTCTGGACAATGTACCCACCTGAATTCAACCCTAATCTTTCGTTCTGGGTAACCTGGATGGTCTGCAGGGCTTGTGGTTGTCGAACAATCTCACTGCATCTTGTTAGTAATTAGGCCTGTGATAACCCTAGTTAGTTAAAGTAATAAGCCGTAGGATCTGCTTGGCCGTGATTGATTGAATGAGGTATAACCAGTCTAGTCATGTCTTGATCCCATGCAAGATTGCTTCCTGTCTTGATTGCTTACATTATTATCTTGTCGATAAATGGTGGAAAACCAAGTTCTATTCAGATGAAGGGTTACAACCTCGGTCCTTGTTTGGTTTTACGGGTTGTAACCTGGTTATCGGAATAGTCCCATGGTTATCTCGTCGTATATCACTGGCATGTTTTTATAAATTCTAGTTTTAATATTATATTTTCTTGTGCTCATTGCTGGCTTTTGTTCTTATTTCGTGGCCCCCTTGTGGCACTTGCTCTTTCTGGGGTTGACCCAGCTGGTTTTGTGTGGCCAGATTTCGGAGCAGCTCCCGAGGATCTACCAAGCTTCCAGCCCAATGGTGACAACTAGAAGGAACCCGGGCTACGAGTGGGTTTTCTATTTTGTTTCGCTCACTCTATTGTGAAATTATTCTTTTGAGGCGTTTAGCCGACGAGCACCTGTTAGCTCGATGCACTTTACTTACTGTCTGCCTACGGGCTGTAAACATGATTAACAAATCCTAGGGTTGATCATGTATGACTTAACTCTTGCTAGTCCTAGCATTTTGTACGACTAGCTTCATGATCAGCTGATATGTAATATCTGGGACGCCTTATTATTGTATATTTAATGATCATACATCTTGCGACTTTACTTACTTGTGGTGATTGAGACACTAGGCTTGTTCATGACCATAAGAGACTGTTGGCTTGTAGAAAACCCTCACATATCTAGACAGCCGTGACCGTATATCGAGGTGGTTCCCATTTCAATATACGTAGCTGGCTATGTCTGCCCCGCTCTCCAGTATTCTGGTTCTGGGGCGTGACACAGATGAAAGCGGTAAACCTTTGGATCAACGTAAGTATCGAGGTATGATAGCCAGTCTCCTTTATTTAACTGCTAGTCGCCCTGATATCATGTTTAGTGTTTGCATGTGTGCTAGATATCAGGCCAATCCTAAGGAACCACACATGTTCGCCGTTAAGCGTATCTTTCGATACCTTAAGGGTACTATTACAATCGGCTTGTGGTATCCCAAAACCATATCTTTTGACCTTATCGGTTACTCGGATGCTGATTTTGCGGGGTGCAAAGTCGATCGTAAAAGTACGAGTGGCACGTGTTATTTGTTAGACAAAGCCTTAGTCTCTTGGTTTAGCAAGAAACAAAATTCTGTTGCACTCTCCAAGCTGAGTATATAGTTGCAGGACGTTGTCGTGCACAAATTTTGTGGATGAAGCAAACCCTAGAAGACTATAACTTGTCTTTTATGCACATACCTATTTTCTGTGATAACACTAGTGCTATAAACCTTACTAAGAATCCTATATGTCACTCAAGCACGAAATATATTACAATTCGTCACCACTTTTTACGTGATCATCAACAGTATGGCACTATAGCTCTAGAATTTATTGACACAGAGCATCAGCTGGCAGACTTCTTTACAAAACCACTAGCCGAAGAGCGTTTCAACTTTCTTCGTCGCGAACTAGGAATTCTGGATGAAAATAATCTAAAATAAATTTTTTTTACAACATAAACTGTTGATCATCATCCTACTGGAAGTACTAACTTTGGGTACAAGCCGAAAGGGCCCTTCTATTAACAAGGCATAAAAGCCTAAGCGACACGGTGCACTAGTCTTCGGACTACCGCTAGCTGGGATCTGGCCCTTACAGCTAACCCAAGGCTTTTACTCTGTTTACGATTTTTGAACCGCAGTACACGCTGTAAACATAAAATTCATTTATGAGCATTTAAATCCTAAGTTTCAAAATTCACGATTATCTTTAATGCATATTATGCATTCCTATTTCTGCTTAAAGTTCTGGCCTAAGGGACCAGAACTCGGGCCGAACTCTGCCTTCACACAGAGTTCGGGCCGAGTTCAGCCTCCTTGTTCCAGAACCTCAAATGACTCACAGCCCTTTATATTTTTTGATCCGATGGTCCAGATTTAACCCGACCAGCCGACCAAAACCTCTATAACTCGGGATTCTCTCTCTCTCTCTCCTCTCCATTGTCTTCTCCAAACCTCTCCAAACAAATTTCTCTCAAAACCCTAACCCTAAAAGTCTCAAATCCTTGAGAAATTCTACTCCAAACATAAGGAGCTCAATCTTGGGATCAATCTCTTTAATCTTGGGTCACCCTTTTTGAGGTATATCATCTTTTTCATTCATCTCTCTCAATTTTTATTCATGGCTCCTAGGTTGCTTGGTAGAGGGAAGAGACCAAGGAGAAGTGAAGGTGAATCCTCCACTAAGCCTCCATCAAACCCTCCACCAAATCCTCCACCAAATCCTCCACCAAACCCTTACCCTATTCCTCCTCCTCCTCCTCAAGGCATGATCCACTCCCTATTCAACCCACCTCCACCTCCAAATTCTGACACATACGATACACAAATCTTTGTTTCGTTAGAGGCTTCTAATGAATGGTTTGCTGATTTTCGTCATAGTAGCGTGTTCCCCGGACACCCTATTAAATTCACGGTGATCTCGAACTATCTTCCAAACTTTCGTGATTTGTTTCTAGATGAGCTTGTTACAATTTATGAACCAATTTATGTGAATTCTATTCAAATGTTCTATTATAACATGACTTTCGACCGTGACCGTATCTACTCACGTGTCGCCGGTATCAACATCTCCTTTGATGATTTTGAGCTAGCCGATCTCCTTGGCTTGCCCGACCATAACTCTTGGGAACGGCTTGTTGATGTCCGGGATTTCATCTTCCCCGGAGAGACTACTCTGGAAAGTTTCAAGGATGATTTATGCTCTCCTAATGCACATCCTCGGAAACTTAAAGCTATACATCTCAATAACCACTTCTATGAGCTTCATCGTATCATCTTTTCCTCGGTCTTATTGACAGCAAGATCGACCGATGAAGTAACTTACTATGAGATCACCGCTCACTATTTATATTTTTACATTCCTTTTAACTTTTCCCGCACGATAATGGACTGGATGATTCGTATTCGGCCTAAACGAAAGTCCTTGGTTTACGCCATGTATCTTCCCATGAACTTTCGAGCCTTTCATGTCCCCTTAGATCAGTGTCAGTCTCTGTCCCCTCATGCCTATCTGACTAAGATACGGAGAACTGTTGCTGCTGCGGCCTTCTCCGAGTACGATGCCGCTGAGGAGCCTGACTCTCCTGTACCCTTTGCTGCTCCTGATTCCCCTGCGACCGAGTCCACCGCTACACTTGATTCTATCCAGACTATGCTTCGCGATTGCTTCCGTTTGGAGGACGAACGCTGGGCTGAGAGGGACGACCGCTGGACGCAGATGGACTATCGCACCATCCTGAAGATGAGTTCGCTCAGCAACTCCATCCATGACATTCAGTATTCTATGGCCTCTCATCTGACGATGCGATTTCGATGATGCGTAATTCGTCCCGCAATAGTTATCGTATTGATGATTCTTGGGTCCATCATTATCTAGATCCGACCTCAGCTTTTGTTGATCCCTGATGTACCGGTTTCGATGGTGCGGGGCCTTCGCATTCTCCATGATAGATATGGCTTTTGTATCACTGACTGCCACTGATGCTTAGGGCTCTATTTTTTATTTCTGCACTATGTTTTTGTTTCTGGATTTATGTTTTTATCAAAACTTATTAACCCTCTGGCATTGATTAGACTTATTCAAAACTATTGCTAGCTTATTATTCTTTATTATATGGTTGTTCTCTATGCTGCTCTTCTATTTTGTTTTTCATTTTGAACTTTGTCAAAAGGGGGAGAACACTTGGTATTTGTCTTTGTTTGGTTTCATGATACACTGTGTTATGAGTTATATGTTGGCCCGTTGGTCATGGTCAAATCGGATTTTAATAATTGATCAAACTCTGTCTCGATATAATTGCAAGTCAACTCAGATGTTTACCTATAATGTTTTGGACACTGCACAACAATGGATATTTACGATGTTCAAGATCGAAGCTGTTTCGAAGCTGTTTTCCATTCAGAATGTACTTCCGGTTACGCTATATAATTTTTTATTTTATTGAGTCTAGGAATACATTGTACACCGAGTCGTACTGGCAGATAGGCTATCCTAAAATGTTTTTCAAAACCATCATATTCTTTTACAAAAGACCTACGTTTTTGAAAAACATTCTTTTTATAAAAAGCTTCTGAAGGATTTTTCAAATAACCAAAATTTATTTTCTCCAAAAATGAACTGGCAGAACCCCAGGAGAACTCGGCCAGAGTTCGGCCATTTGGAATGTTAGTGAACATTGGGTTTTTGAACTTGGTCATCCTTCAATTGCGATTTGTTACAAAGAGTTCTGTCCGAATTCTGCCCGAATTCTGTCAGAGTTCTGTCTTTGGAAAAACTATAAATAAAGAAGTATTTTGATCATTTCAAATCACTAATTCACTTTCAATCTCTTCTCTTCCTGAGCTTACATTCTTACAAAGAGTTCTTAAAAGCTTTCATTTTCAAATCCCAAGCCAGTTACAATCCTCTAGTCGATTTGTCAGTACGGTACGGTCTAGAAGTTTCAGAGCGATTGTAATCAGAGGCTTGATAGAAGATTCAACTCTTCACAATTGAAGTTGGTCGAGTTCTTCATATCAAAGCACGCGTCTGTAGAAATTGCAAGGACTTCGTATGAAAACTTACGGGATTTTCCAATAGTGGATTCAACTGGAAGCTAGAGTTCTTTCGACTGGACTAGTCCTCACAAGAAGAAAACCAGTATAAATCACGGTATTTGCGTTTGCCTTCTGATCACTTTTAATTTCTATTATTTACTTTTGTGATTATTATTATATTTGTGATCTAACTACTAACAAGTTTTTAATTAGCAATATTCTGCTGCCTACTCTATTCACCCCCCCTCTAGAGTATTCCGCTTTACGATTTCGTTCCTACAATTGGTATCAAAGCGGGTTATACAGGTAAAGCAAGGTAAAATTACAGTTATATTCAATTTCTTATAGATCACAGCATTACACATGGCAACTGTGAAATTCACAAGTTAAGGCCAAGCCACAAATAGACCTCCACTGTTTGACGGCACAAACTACACTTATTGGAAAACACGTATGAGTTTCTTCCTGAAATCTCTTGATTTTGACTTATGGTCTGTAGTTATTGATGGCTATAAAAAGCCACCTCGTATAAATGTTGATGGTATTTTAGCTGAAAATCCCATGACAAATATACAGAGAAAAAAAAGAAAAAGGCCAATCTTGACGCACGTGCTATTAACGCTTTATTTTGTGCTTTAGACATAACTGAATTCAACAGGGTGTCTACTTGCACAACATCAAACGAAGTGTGGAAACTTCTCGAAGTAACCCACGAAGGAACAACACAAGTCAAGGAGTCAAAGATCAGCAGACTTACTCAGGAGTATGAGGCGTTCAAAATGAAGCCAAGTGAATCAGTCACTCAGATGTTTACAAGATTCTTAGATATTATAAATCCTCTGTGCTCACTAGGCAAGGATTACAGTAACCATGAGAAGATTCACAAACTTCTACGAGCCCTTACAAAGAACTGAATTCCAAAGGCTACAGCAATCATTAAAGGGAACGACCTCTCAACAATATCTCTAGAAACACTGATTGGTAAGCTACTCACTCACGAGTTAGAACTTTAAGACTTTGAAGATGATACAACAAAGGAGAAGTCAGAGAAGACGATCACTCTCAAGGCTCAACATAGAAGAACCATCGAAGATGATTCCGACGGCAGCAACTCCGACTCTAAAGATCAAGCTCTTCTGGTAAGAATGTTCAAGAAGTTCATGAGATTTAACAAGAGAACAAAAAACAGCAACAACAACAACAACGAGGAAGATCCTATTTGCTACGGATGCAAGAAGAAATGACACATGAAGAAAGACTGTCCAACAGCATCATCATCAAAGAAACATAGCAAATATGACAAAGGCTACCTGAAGAAATCGACATCAAGAAAGTACGCTAACACAAGCATATGGTATGAAAGTGAAGCCAGCGACTCAGAAGATGAACAACCAGATGACGCTGCAAATGTGTGCTTGATGGCTTGCGATCAGGTAATCACTAATCCTCTATTTGACCATTATGATGATTTCACCTTTGAGCAACTAGGAGAGGCTTTTTAGTGAACTGTTAGATGATTACAGAAAACCGTAGCAAATATGAAACCTCTAAGAAGGTACTCAAAGAGTACAAAGGTGAAATGGGAAGACTTACCGACCTGCTAGATCATGTTAGAGATAGTGACTCTTCAAATAAGTCTAGTGAGCTTTCTTCTATTAAATTGTTGTTACACGAGACTGTTAAGCTATCCGAAGAAAAAGACCAAACTATTATCCAGTTAGAGGAAGACCTATATAAGGAGAGAAAGAGTCTCCAGTGTGCACAGGTCAGATTAGAATCACTCACATCTGACTATACTACATTATATGACACTTCCAAAAAGATGGAAATTAGTTTAGGAAAATGGCCTGAAGTTGCTGCTTCCTATTCTAACACGTGTCAATTACCGAATCATCGGAACACACCCAATACTGTCAGACCAAACCATACCAAGACTATGCCCAAGAAGACTAATAGTCATACATTCTTCTATAATAAAAAACCAAAACCTATCAATCATGCACCTCACACTACTTTCAACACTCAACATGCTAAATGTCATTATTGTGGCCTCATTGGTCATATATCTTCTGCATGTAGAATCAGAAAGTTAGTAGATTTAAATATTTGTGCATGGATACCGAAAACTAACCAATCAGGACCCTACAAGAAATGGGTACCAAAAGTTTTATCTGTAAATTATTTTGTAAGTGGGACACCCTTCACATGCTAGGAGCAAATGGATCCTCGACAACGGTTGCTCACGGCACATGACCGGTGACGCTTCATTATATGCAACACTGTCAAAGAGGAATAAAGAAGGATACGTCTCCTTCGGTAATAATTGGAGAGGGTACATAATCGGTATCGGTGACATTGGTAAGGCTCTGTATCCAGTGATTAAAGATGTTTGTCTTGTTACTGAGTTAAAACATAATCTGCTCAGCATAAGCCATTTAGCTGATCACGGTTATGGCATTAACTTCGTAAAAGATAAATGTAATATTATTGATAGTTCAACTGGTAGCACTATATTTGAAGGTATTAGGGAAGATAATATATATGTATTCTATTTGTTGGAAGATGCTAACAATATAGGTAGATGTTTGATGGCCAAAAGTATTAAGAGTCAACTATGGCATATGAGACTCGATTATGCAAACATGGATACAATTTCAAGATTATCTATGAAAAAGTTGGTACACGGCTTACCGGATATTTCTTTCAAGAAGGATACGGTATGTAGTGAATGTGAAAAGAACAAAGCTACCAAATCCGCATTCAAATCCAAGAATGCTGTAAGTACCACTACACCTTTACAATTGTTGCATATGGACTTAGTTGGACCCAGCAGAATTGCTAGTCTAGGTGGTAAGTTATATGCATTTGTCATTATAGATAATTTTTCTAGATATACATGGGTTTATTTACTTGCACGCAAGAACGATGCATTATCAGAATTTGTCACCTTTTACAAGAAAGTACAGAATGAAAAAGGGTTCATGATTACTCGCATTCGTAGTGATCATGGCGGCGAATTTGAGAATGCAGAATTCAAGCAATTTTATGACACACACGGTTATCTGCATGAATTCTCTTGCCCTAGGACTCCACAATAAAAATGGAGTTATGGAACGTAAGAACAGAACTCTATCTGAAATGGCTAGAGTTATTTTGAACCAGTTTAGTCTACCTAGATATTTATAGGCTGAAGCTGTAAATACAGCATGCTATATTCTCAATAGGGTTCTAATTCGACCTATATCGAAGAAGACTCCCTATGAATTATGGTTTGATAGAATACCAAATGTTTCTTATTTCAAAAATCTTTGGTTGTAAATGCTTTATTCTTAATACTAAAGATAATTTGAGCAAATTTGATAAAAAGGCCGATGAATGTATATTTTTAGGTTATACAGCAAAAAGCAAAGGATATAGAGTCTTCAACAAAAGAACCATGATCATTGAAGAATCTATCAATGTCAAGTTTGATGAGCTAAATCAACACTTAGACGATGATGACAATGAAGACATAATCACACCAAGTACAGCTACTGCAAAACCTTCACACAAAGATGCAGAACCATCACATCAGGCATCAGATGAACCTCCAAGCAAAGAAGCTGGAACTAGCAATCTTGAGACTATACCAAAAGAGATGAGATTCTTGGCTAGTCATCCAAAGGACTTGGTAATTGGTGAGATTACCAAGGGTGTAAGTAATCGTTTCTCTAATAAAGACATAGCTTCTTATGTTGCTTTTGTCTCGCAGTTTGAACCCAAAAATATTGATGAAGCATGTAGTGATAATTTTTGGTTAGATGCTATGCAAGAGGAATTAAACCAATTCGAACGGAATTAAGTTTGGAAACTTGTTCCCAAGCCTATTGATCATCCGGTCATTGGCACCTGATGGGTATTCCGAAATAAACTGAACGAGAATGGTTTAGTGACTCGTAATAAGGCTCGACTCGTAGCTCAAGGATACAATCAGGAAGAAGGTATCGACTACGATGAGACTTATGCCCCAGTTGCGAGATTAGAATCCATTCGCATGTTATGTACATTTGCATGTTTTCATAATTTTAAATAATTTGAAATAGATGTCAAAAGCGCATTTTTAAATGGTTTTATAAAAGAAGAGGTTTATGTAGCTCAACCACCCGGTTTTACTGATTTTAAATTTCCTGAATATATTTTCAAGTTGAAGAAAGCTTTATACGGTTTGAAACAAGTCCCTCGTGCTTGGTACGATCGTCTAAGCACTTTTCTACTTGATAACTGTTTTTCAAAGGGAAAGGTTGACACTACTTTGTTTATAAAATCTTTGAATAATAATATTCTTTTGATTCAAGTCTATGTAGATGATATTATCTTTGGATCTACTGATAAATCTCTTTGTCAAGAATTTTTAAAGTATATACAGAATTAGTTTAAGATGAGCATGATGGGAGAGCTGAAATTCTTACTCGGACTACAAATCAAATAAACCAACAATGGGACGTTCATAAATCAAGCAAAATACACAAAGGATCTGTTGAAGAAGTTCGACATGGAAATAGCAAAACCACTTAGCACTCCAATGGCGACTTCAACCAAGCTTGATATTGATAAACAAGGCAAACCTGTCGACATACGTAAGTATCGAGGTATGATCGGTAGCTTACTATATTTAACTGCTAGTCGACTAGACATTATGTTCAGTGTTTGTTTATTTGCTCGTTTTCAGGCTAATCCTAAGGAATCACATTTATGTGCAGTTAAGCGTATCTTCCGATACCTTAAAGGTACTTCTTCTGTCGGCTTATGGTATCCCAAAACCACGTCGTTTGACCTAACCGGTTATTTCGATGCTAATTTTGTCGGATGCAAAATAGATAGAAAAAGCACTAGCGGCATATGTCATTTCCTAGGAAAAGATCTAGTCTCTTGGTTTAGTAAAAAGCAAAATTCTATTGCATTATCAACAACCGAGGCTGAGTATATCGTCGCAGGACGTTGTTGTGCACAAATTTTGTGGATGAAACAAACTTTAGAAGACTATGGATTGCATTTTACACACATACCCATTTTCTATAACAACACTAGTTCTATTAATTTGACTAAGAATCCATTATGTCATTCTCGTACTAAATATATTGAGATTCGACATCACTTTCTTAGATATCATCAACAAAATGGAGATATAGACCTTGTATACATAGACACACAGAATCAATTAGCTGACATACTCACAAAACCTCTAGCGGAAGATCGTTTCAATTATTTACGTCGAAAATTAGACATTTTAGATGTCAATAATATTAATTAATTTTGTTTTATTAATTAATTTATACGATACTCAAAAACTGTTTTCGAGACAAGCTTTACTTTAAAACTTCCGAACAAGCTTTATTGTGGTACGTCGACTTCATCATGCGTACTATTTGCACCGGATCGCCTATTAAATGGACTGTCTTTCTGGATCATCGCCCTTACTTTGAGGCATTAGGGTTACAACATTTTATCACCTTACAATTCCCCATTGCCACTAATGCCATTAGATTATTCTATTATAATTTTGTGTTAGACACTTTTACCGCGAGGATACGTGTCAAAGGAATTGATATCGAATTCACTGATGAAACGTTAGCGGAAATCCTTGGTATCCCAAACGAAGGTGCCCCGCTCGATGACATCACTGATTTTGATTTTTCCGATGGCACGACACTCGTTAGTTTCAAGAATGAGCTTTGTGCGCCAGCACGCGCTCCTCCTGGAAAGTTTAAGGCTAATAACTTGAACTTGTTTAACTACAAATTACATCGCATCATCTATTCCACCTTAATTCCGAAATCCACTTCTAAAGATGATGTCACTGCACTTGAGCTTTCTGCTCTTTATCATATTCTTAAGGGGATTACTTTTTCTGCCCGTAAGACTATCATCAAGATGATGGGTAGATGTCGCGGGAGAGACCGCAACCTATCATATGCGATGCTTATTCCTCGCATCTTTCAGATATTTGATATTGACCTATCTACTTGTGGTGTCGACCCCGAGCCCAAGTTTCTCAAACTCTCTCGTCGCAGCATTGCTACTGTTCCTTCACCTACTGTACCTACTCCTCCTGTACCTACTCCCACAGCTCCCACAGCACCTGTTCCTCCTTATTTTTACCCTATGATATTTGAGGGTATACATCAGCACTTATCAGATCTACAATCTTTTTATGTTGAGACCTCTACGGAACACGAGTTTTGTAATGTGACTCGGTTCCAGGCGATTGCCAACTCCTTCACCGATCTGAGGTTTGTGCAGACGGGTCATTCTGCTAGCTCTCTACCTCGAGACCCTTCTGTTTCTGGCTACCGCATTGACTACGAGGCGGTCCACTCTCTGTTCCAGCCAGGAAACGCCTATGATTGGTATAGTACCACTGGTGCCACTCCTCACACTTCTGGTGCTGGTACTTCTAGAGCTGGTCCTTCTGGACATGCTGGAGCTGCAGATGACATTGATGATGAGGATGAGGATGATGATGATTTTTGAGATGTTAGATTTTGAGACTGTTATTTTTTTCTTATGTTTACTTCGAAATGCTCCGACATTCCAAGATTTTATCAGTACTCTTATTTTTATTATCAGTACTTTTCTTTATTATGTGACTATTCATAGACATGGTTTTGATTATACCTCAGTTTTAGAATCTTAGTCTATTTTTTAGCACTTTACTTGTTTCAGTATTATTTTTGCACTTTATTGAATACTGCATGTGACAAATACATGCCTGTGTTGTTCTATAGTCTATATGTTTCTCTTAATATATTTACTGTTTATACCATACCTGTCATGATTATTTATTTTTTTGTGTTTCTTCACTGTTTGTTACTTATGCATTAATTGCGGGGGAGCTTTCTCTTTTGCAATTATTTTGCTAAGTGACAACGGGGGAGAAATAAGGATCTAACATTTTCGTGAATACCGGTCATGAACAATTTCTTTTGATTACTATTTTGAATTGATTCCAGCTTAGATGTTATATCGGCATGGTTTGTCAATTATCAAAATGGAGGAGATTGTTGGCCCATTGGTCATGGTCAAACCGGATTTTAATAATTGATCAAACTTTGTCTCGATATAATTGCAAGTCAACTCAGATGTTTAACTACGACGTTTTGGATACTGCTCAACAATGGATATTTACTATGTTCAAGACCGAAGCTGTTTCGAAGTTGTTTGCCATTCAGAATGTACTTCCTGTTACGCTATATAATTTTTCATTTTATTGAGTCTAGGAATACATTGTATACCGAGTCGTACTGGCAAATAGGCTATCCTAAAACGTTTTTCAAACCATCCTATTCTTTTACAAATGATCTACGTTTTTGAAAAACATTATTTTTATAAAAAGCTTTTGAAGGATTTTTCAAAAAGCCAAAATTTATTTTCTCCATAAATGAACTGGCAGAACCTCAGGAGATCTCGGCCAGAGTTCGGCCAGAGTTCGACCATTTGGAATGTTAGTGAACGTTGGATTTTTAAACTTGGTCATCCTTCAATTGTGGTTTGTTACAAAGAGTTCTGTCCGAATTCTGCCCGAATTCTGTCAGAGTTCTGTCTTTGGAAAAACTATAAATAGAGAAGTATTTCGATCATTTCAAATCACCAATTCACTTTCAATCTCTTCTCTTCCTGAGCTTACATTCTTCCAAAGAGTTCTTAAAAACATTTATTTTCAGATCACAAGCCAGTTACAATCCACTAGTCGATTTGCCAGTACGGTACGGTCTAGAAGTTTCAGAGCGATTGTAATCAGAGGCTTGATAGAAGATTCAACTCTTCACAATTGAAGTTGGTCGAGTTCTTCGTATCAAAGCTCGCGTCTGTAGAAGTTGCAAGGACTCCGTATAACAACTTGCGGGATTTTCCAATAGTGGATTCAATTGGAAGCTAGAGTTCTTCCGACTGGACTAGTCCTCACAAGAGGAAAACCAGTATAAATTACGGTGTTTGCATTTGCCTTCTGATCACTTTTAATTTCTATCATTTACTTTTGTGATTATTATTATATCTGTGATCTAACTGCTAACAAGTTTTTAATTAGCAATATTTTGCGCCTACTCTATTCACCCCCCCTCTAGAGTATTTTGCGTTACAATTTCGTTCCTACATTATATATATTATATTCTTAGATAAGAACTTGTCACAAGTAATATCCTTTTTCTGGGGAGCAGACATGTTCAAGTACGGGGGAGCTATTATGTGTCCATGTATGAATATTAAGACAAGCAAATATTATATTTTGTCAATTATCAAAATGGGGGAGATTGTTGACCCAAACTGGATCACAGTCAACCTAATCTTGACAATTAATAAAATAATATTTGTCATAGTCCAATTTGACACATCAAGCTCTAAATCGATCAACTTATCACATCAGTTCAAGTCAACATCTGTCTGAAGAATTGCTGCTTTGTGTATTCTGGAGTCTGTAATTTTATTATTTTTGAGTATAGGCAAATGTACGTTGAGTCATACTGAGCAGCTTTGGGGTAGACTTAACCTAATGTACGTTGAGTCATACTGAGCAGCTTTGGGGCAGACTTAACCTTCATAGGTCCACTTAGCCAATAGCCAAAACAGCCCAACAAGCCAAAGCCCATTTATGAATTTTCTGTTCAAAGGAGACAGAGTTCGGGCCGAACTCTGCCTCCACGCAGAGTTCGGGCCGAACTCTGTCCCCAAAATTACAGAAAGCTAATTTTTAGGACTTATTTACTGCTAGATGTCCAACGGCCAAAAATTTGAATTCTGGACACAGAATTCTGGCTGAATTCTGCCTACCCAGAACACTATAAATATTCCTTGAATTCTCCCATTTCAAATCATCTAATCTTCTCTTCTTCTTCTCTTACATAAGCCTACATATAAAGAGCTCTACCTTTCCATCCAACTTAGCTTTCAAACTTCCAAACCGTGCAAGTTGCTCAGTACGATTCAGCTAGAAGTTTGAAGTGCAAGAAGTTGTAAGTCACTTGGAAAAGTCCATGTTTTGCCACAGCGATCATTGAAAGAAGTTGGCGTGCTCTTCTTAGAAAAGGCACGTGGTTGTAACCCTATTTCATAAATAGTGGATTTCAATCCTGAGCTAGAGTTCTCAGGCCTGGACTAGTCCTCCACGAGGGAAACCAGGTTAAAAATTTTGTTGTGTTTGAGTTTGCTATTTGACTGTATTATTTCTGCATTTATATTACTCTGATTATTTAGTTAGTGAAAAGAATTTAAGTTTTAATTGATCATTATCGTTATAAACTCTATTCACCCCCTCTAGAGTTGCCTACCTGTACTTCATCATTCACCGGGCGAGTCTACATGGGAGTGCGACGATTCTATGCGAGAGCGATTCCCGCATTTGTTTGAGAATCAAGGTACGTAATTTATTTTGGTTTCTTAGTGATTTCAATTTCCATATGGTATTATTTTAATTTCGATGACGAAATTCTTTTAAAGGGGAAAGGATGTAAAACCCCTCAAAATTAAAATAATATTTTTTTAATTAAACATATTAATTTGGATTTTTATTTATTTCTAATTTATTTTATCCTATTTATATTATAAAAGAAGGGATATAGTCATGATTGAGTTTGAATGTGCAAGTTGACTAGAAAGTATGGCATGCCTAGTGTAGTCGGATGCTTTGACTAGCATACTAGCCATGCTAGGAGTGCCATAATTATATTTTAGTCTCTTGCATGTTAACAATTCAAATTATGGCACGAGTCATATTTTAATCTAATTAATTAGTTTATAAAGCCTTTATGAATTTTTAGGAGACCCGGTTGCACCAAACCTTCCCAAACTCTCTCCAAACCAAGTCATATATATATATATATTTCTATATTAGGAAAGACCTATTTATATCCTTAACCAAATCAAATAGCCAACTCATCAAACAACCAAGCCAATCAAGTGGACCCCCACCATTAAGTGGTCGGCCAAGCACTCCCCCCTCTTGGCCGAACATCCCAAAAGGAAAAAGGATTTCCAATCTTATACATACATTAAACCCATAAAGCCCCCCCCCCCCCCCCCCCCACACACACACACACATATATATATATATATATATATATATATATATATATATATATATATATATATATATATATATATATATATATATATATTATATATATATATATATATATATATATATATATATATATATATATATATATATATATATAAAAAATATATATATATATATATATATATATATCAACTTGTACCCTAACCCTAACTTAATTTCTCCTTCTTTCCCACCTCCATAGCCGACCATACTCCCTCCCTCAAATTTCAACAGCACCAAGTCCCATAGCTCTCATAACATCATCCCCTCCATTACACATCTCTCCATCCTCCACAAAAAAACTCCTCTCCTTCATTATACATCCATCCAACCACCGAAACAAACCCTAAAAACTCCACCTTCCCCATCCAAGCATTACTAAACATTGTCCACCCCTCTAAGCTCATCAAGAAATGATTGGCGAGCAAGGACATCATCAAAGGATGGAGCTTTGACAAGAAAAAGCCTTCACAAAGCAAGGACCTTGGTAAGAAACCCTAACTTTTTCTTCTCAAGTCCATCTCATAAATCTATAGAAATTATGGTATTAATTCTGTGTAAATAGTGTTTCGATGCCTCTTGGGTAGTATTTTCACCCATAAAAGTTTTATGATTTATGATAGCTATTTTCATGTTTTGGTAGAGCCAAAACTTACCACGTTATGAATGAACTATAAGTTTCTGTTGGAATTTTTCAAAACTGAATTTTATGAAGGTTAATATATTTAAATTAGGATTTTCAAGCATTTTTCCATGAATTTATCAAGTCACTTCTGGTCGGAAAAATTATAGTTTAAACTAGTCATTTGCGGGTGAGTTGTTGACCTAGAAGATTCCAAACCACTAGTACCATGAAACCCTTGCATCAAAATTTCATATTCTGATATTTAGGACATTCTAATTCTGTTTAAATTATATTTTTGAGGATTTTTATAATTTTAGATAATTAATGAAGTTCTAGACAAATTGCGGGTAGACTAGTCAACCCGATAGACAACTAGTAGTATATTTCTTTAGAAATATAATTGTTGACACAAAGTCACAGTCAACCAAATATTGACAACATTGACTAAATAATATCTGTAATAATTCAATACGACACACGACGTCTGCATTAAGCTCAAGACAGACGACAGCTCAGCCTCCGCTTCTCAGTTGAATTCGAGTCTGTATTTTACACTCTCTTTGAGTCTAGACTAACGTAATCTGAGTCATGCTGAGCTCTTGATACTTAGACTATAGCCTACCCAATAATCCCAAGCTCCACCAAACCAGAAATTGCCCAATGGTCCCCTTAGAACCACTCTGTGCTCTGGAGACAGAGTTCGGGCCGAACTCTGCCTCCACACAGAGTTCGGGCCGAACTCTGTCCCCTAAAAATCAGTATCCCTAATTTTAGGGTTATCTGGTTGCTAGTTGTCCAACGGCCAAATATTTGAAATTTTCTACCCGAATTCTGGCCGAATTCTGCCTACAAAAATACTATAAATAGGCCATGAATTCTCTCATTTCAAATTATCCAATCTTCTCTTCTCTTCTCTCTTATAGCTCAAATAAGCCATACCCTTCCCATCTACTAGCCAAAAGCCTCCTAAGTCTCGAGTGTTCAGCATCTCTCAGTTAGGATTCTTGTGCAAGAGTTGAAGAAGTCGCTTGGACAATTCCAAGCAAATCGCCACTGCGATCCTCTGTAAGAAGTTGACGTGCTCTTCTGATGTAAAGGCACGGGTTGTAAACTACTATTTCACAAATAGTGGATTTAATCCTGAGCTAGAGTTCTCAGGCCAGGACTAGTCCTCCACGAGGGAAACCAGGTTAAAATCGTTGTGTTTGCGTATGCTTTCTTGCTCTTCATTTACTTTTTACATTTTACTCTGATTATTCATAGATCGTGAAAGAGTTAATTTTTAATTGGTTATTTTCTATATAAACTCTATTCACCCCCCTCTAGAGTTGCCAAACTGTTCTTCAATTGGTATCAGAGCTCTGTTCTCTTTATAAGGACTAACATCCTAAGAGCTGATCCATGGCAACCATACAATCCTTGATTTCTAATTATGGTGAAGGTCAGTCCACTCATAAGCCTCCCCTATTTGATGGAACTAACTATACATATTGGAAAACAAGGATGAGTTTCTATCTTAAGTCTCTAGACTTTGACCTGTGGACTATCGTCACTGACGGTTACAAAAAGCCTGCCAGGATAGTTGTCAATGGTGACCTCACTGAGAAACCACACGACAAATATTCTGTCGAGGAGAAGAAACAGGCAAGTCTAGATGCTAGGGCTATTAATGCTTTATTCTGTGCTATAGACAGGAATGAGTTCAACAGGGTCTCTACATGCTCCACTGCTCATGAAGTATGGAGACTTCTAGAAGTGACGCATGAAAGAACCACACAAGTCAAGGAATCTAAAATAAGCCGTCTCACTCAAGAATACGAAGCTTTCAAGATGAAGCCAAATGAAACGATCACTCAAATATTTACAAGATTCCTCGACGTCATCAATCCTCTATCCTCGCTTGGTAAGCAGTACTCAAACCACGAGAAGATTCGTAAGTTACTCAGAGGGTTACCAAAGATTTGGAACCCTAAGGTGACAGCCATCATAGAAGGAAATGATCTCACAACAATGTCAATGGAGACCTTGATGGGTAAGCTCATGACTCACGAGCTTGACCTCAAGGACTTCGAAGAGCCTGCTCCGAAGACCAGAGAGATCGCACTCAAAGCTCATCGACGAAGGGCTGATCACGATGAGACCAAAGACGACAACTCAGATGATGAAGACCAAGCCCTCATGGTTCGCAACTTCAAGAAATTTCTTCGCTTCAATCGAAGAAAGAAGGAACCATAAGAAGACGATGAAGAAGAGCCAACCTGCTACGGTTGCAAGAAGACTGGACACGTCCGAAAAGACTGTCCATTCTTGAAGAAGAGCAACCGCTATGAGAAGCCATACAAAAAGAACTCATCAAAGAAATATGCCAACACAAGCATTTGGCATGAAAGTGAAGCGAGTGACTCCGAGGAAGAAAAGGACTCTCCTCAAGATACGGAAAATGTGTGCCTAATGGCAATTTCCAACAAGGTATCTAACGAAACTTTAGATGACTTCTCTTTTGATGAACTTGGCGATGCCTTCACTGATTTACTCGATGATCACAAAAAGGTCATCGGTAAATACAAACATGCCAAGGACAAAATCAAAAGTCTTGAAGACGAGATACAAAGAATTTCTTTACTTCTTGATAATGTTAGAGACACGTCACCCACTGATGTCACAAATGAAGTATCCAAGCTTAAAATAAGCTTACATGATGCTGAAGCACGTATTGAGCAACAAACTCAAGAAATTACTACACTCAAGACGTTGCTTGCTGAAGAAAAGAGTAGACACACGATTTCCATGACTAAGATATATGGCTTAAATATTAAGGTTGATGAACTGCAAGCTGTTTCTAAGAGATTAGAAACCAAATTGGGTAAACAGGTTGTTCAACCTCAAATCCAATCACATGGGCACAACACCACTCATGCTAGTCAACCACGTCATCCTCATGCAGCACATAACCATGCTTTTATATACATAAACTTCCATAAACCACGTGCCCGTAAGAATACCCCTCATCATACTGCACAAAGACACAACCAACATCACTCTACATATAGAAATCATCATCATGCCATGCCATATAGACAAAATCATCATGTTATGCCACATGGACAAAATCATCATACCATGCCACACCCACATGCCATGCCATATAGACAATATCAGCATATCACACATCATAGACAATATCATCATGCTATGCCACATAGACACCATCACCATGCCACTCATTCTATGCATAATAATCATCACCATGCTAACTCTTCACATCATGTCCATCCACATCCTGTTGCTTATAGATATTATTCTCATGCTCCTAGTATAAATAAAAATGCTATCTGTACCTACTGTGGATCACATGGACACATTTTACCACAATGTAGAGTTAGAAGACTGGTAGACAAAAAGATATATGCATGGTTTCTGAAAACTAACTTTTCAGGACCCTCAAGAACTTGGGTACCAATGGTCACATCTACTCTTGATGTAGGTGGACCTTCCCTCCTCAACTAAGAGTAAGTGGATTCTCGATAGTGGATGCTCGCGACATATGACGGGAGACACAAATCTTTTTGTATCACTATCGATGAAGAGAGAAGGATACGTATCCTTCGGTAACAATCTCAAAAGGCACATAATAGGTAATGGTATCATTGGTCATCCTCCTTCTCTTGTAATAAAGGATGTCTGCCTAGTGACCGAGTTAAAGCATAACCTGCTCAGCATTAGTCATCTTGCTGATCATGGATATGATATTAACTTTGGACAAAACAATTGCTACACCTATGATAGGTCAACGGGAGACATTGCTTTTGAAGGGAAAAGAGAGGACAACATCTATATTTTCAATCTTTCTATAAATAATAACAATGCAGGTAGATGTCTATATGCCCACAAAGACGAATAACTACTTTGGCACCAGCGTCTTGGTCATGCCAACATGGATTCTATATCCAGGCTATCGACCAAGAAGCTAGTGAGAGGATTGCCCGACATCACATTCAAAAAGGATACGGTATGTGCCGAATGTGAACTAAACAAGGCAACCAAATCCTTATTTCATTCCATCAACTCTGTAAGTACCACTAGACCCCTGCAACTACTTCATATGGATTTATTTGGTCCTAGTAGAATAGCTGGTCTTGGTGGCAAGCTTTATGTATTTGTTATTGTTGATAATTTTTCAAGATTTACTTGGGTTTTCTTTCTCGCAAATAAGAGCGATGCTATTTCTGTTTTCAAAGTTTTTGTAAAGAAAGTTCAAACGAAAAAGGCTACATGATTACTCGAATCCGAACTGATCATGGAGGCGAATTTGTAAATTATGATTTTGAAAATTTTTGTAATACAAATGGTTTTGATCATGAATTTTCTTGTCCAAGAACTCCTCAACAAAATGGTGTTGTGGAGCGGAAGAATAGGACTCTTGGAGATATGGCTAGAGTCATGTTGAATAAATTTTTACTTCCGAAATACTTTTGGGCAGAAGCTGTCAGTACAGCATGCCACATTTTGAATAGGGTGCTTATTCGTCCCATTATGAAGAAAACACCCTATGAGCTTTGGTTTGGGAGAACCCCTAATGTTTTTTATTTCAAAGTTTTTGGTTGTAGATGTTTTATCCTTAACACCAAAGACAACTTAGGCAAATTTGATGCCAAAGCTGACGATAGTATCTTTCTTGGTTATGCCGCCATGAGTAAGGGATATAGAGTTTTTAATAAACGCTCACTAATTGTGGAAGAGTCAACAAATGTGACTTTTGATGAAGATAACAGTACAGTAAGTACTATTGATGATGACGTTGAGCCATCAACTTCTACTCCAATGAATACTTCAACCGAAACTGATTCTCTGGAGGGTTTGCCTAAAAAATTTTCTTTCAAACCTTCTCATCCAAAAAATTTAGTTATAGGAGAAGTTTCAAGTGGAGTAACTACTAGATCATCACTAAGAGACTCCGTTGCTAGCACTGCCTTCATCTCACAAGTAGAGCCTAAAAACATTTCTGAAGCTTTTAATGATGAATTTTGGATTTCTGCTATGCAAGAAGAACTCAACCAATTTGAGAGGAGCCAAGTGTGGGAATTAGTCCCAAGACCGGCTAATCACTCAATAATTGGTACTAAATGGGTGTTTAGAAACAAAATGAATGAAGATGGTTCAGTCACACGTAACAAAGCTCGTCTAGTAGCTCAAGGATACAACCAAGAGGAAGGTATCGACTACGATGAGACGTATGCTCCTGTTGCTAGACTAGAATCCATTCGGATGCTTTGTGCTTTTGTTAATCATCAAAACTTTAAATTATTTCAAATGGATGTGAAAAGTGCTTTCTTGAATGGGTTTATTAAGGAGGAAGTTTATGTCAAACAACCCCCTGGCTTTAAAAATCACAAATTCTCCGACCACGTGTTCAAGCTGAAGAAAGCGCTTTATGGCCTCAAACAAGCCCCCAGAGCTTGGTATGAAAGGCTAAGTAGCTTCTTGCTTGAGAAAGGTTTTTCAAAAGGAAAAATTGACACTATACTGTTTATAAAATCTTTTAAAGACACCATTCTGTTAATTCAAATTTATGTTGATGATATCATTTTTGGTTCTACTGATGAAACCCTCTGTCAAGAATTTGCCAAGTGTATGCAGACGGAATTTGAGATGAGCATGATGGGAGAGCTCAACTACTTTCTTGGTCTGCAAGTAAAACAAATGGCTAATGGAACTTTCATCTGTCAATCGAAGTATACCAAGGACATGCTGAAGAAGTTCGATCTTGACAACGTCAAACCAATCAGCACTCCAATGGCTACTTCAACCAAACTCGAACCAGATGAGAGCGGCAAACCCGTTGATCAATGTAAGTATCGAGGTATGATAGACAGCTTACTTTATTTAACTGCTAGTTGTCCCGATATCATGTTTAGTGTTTGCCTATGTACTAGATATCAAGCAAATCCTAAGGAATCACACATGACCGCGGTTAAGCGTATCTTTCGATACCTTAAGGGTACGGTTACAGTGGGCCTATGGTAACCTAAGTCAACATCATTTGACCTCATTGGTTACTCTGATGCTGACTTCGCTGGGTGCAAGGTCGACTGTAAAAGTACGAGCGGCACGTGTCATTTATTAGGAAAGGCTTTAGTCTCCTGGTTTAGCAAGAAGCAGAACTCTGTCGTACTATCCACAACAGAAGCTGAATACATCGCAGCTGGGCGTTGTTGTGCACAAATTCTGTGGATGAAGCAAACCCTTGAAGACTACAATCTATCTTTCATGCATATTCCTATATTCTGTGACAACACTAGTGCCATTTATTTGACTAAGAACCCTGTCTGTCACTCACGCACTAAACACATTGAGATTAGACACCACTTTTTGCGTGATCATCAGCAAAACGGCACGATTAACTTAGAATTTATTGACACTGATCATCAGCTAGCAGACTTCTTTACTAAGCCTTTATCCGAAGAGCGCTTCAATTTCCTTTGTCGTGAACTTGGAATTTTAGATGAAGCGGTCATAAATTGAAACTCACTTGCGTAAATATCGAGTATAGTATGATTCTTTTACGACGAATTTGGTATGGGTACAAGCCGAAAGGGTCCTTCTGACAACAAGGCGTAAAAGCCTAAGCGACACGGTGCACTAGTCCTCAGGACTACCGCTAGCTGGGATCCGGCCCCTGCAGCTAACCCATGGCAAATTCAAACTATTGAATTATAATATATTTCCTTGTTTATTATATGGTTCGTTTTGATTTATTATTGCCTACTTGATATTTTCTAAGTTCATTCTGATATTAGTATACCTCTCTATCTATTTGATTGATTTCATCAAGCTTTTATCCTCATTTCTAACTCTTTTTCAACACTTAACCATTTTTTCTATCTTCTAGCCCATTTTTTTGTTCTGGAATACTGATCCAGAACTCGGGCCGAACTCTCCCCTTAACAGAGTTCGGGCCGAGTTCGGTCCCATTGTTCCAGCATCGGGGACAGCCTCAGCCGTTTGATCATTTTAGATCGTACGGTCCAGATTCCCTCCGACCAAAGAAAACCCTCTCTTTATTTTCGGGTTTTCATCTCTCTCCTTCATTCTTTCCTTCTTCACCACCTCTCCAAACTTTTTTCCTACAAACCCTAACCCTAGTTTTCTATCAAGAGTGCTCCATTACTCCTCAAAATCAAGGAAAAGGGGTTTCTCATCATTCTCTTCCACTGTTTGTTGTCGATTTGAGGTATAACTCCTTCTTCCTCTTTATTTCAAGTTCTCTATTTCTTGCAAATGGCTCCTCGCTTGTTTAACCGTGGGAAGAGAATTCGGCTCGAGGGAGCGTCCTCGTCGAATGCTCCTCCTCCCGTTAAGGAACCCTTTGAACAAATTCAACCACCTCATCCTTTGTTCAATCCTTCTCGTCCATGTGATCCAAACACCTACGATGACCGACTCTTTATATCACTAGACGCGTCCAATGCATGGTTTAGTGATTTTTGGACACGTCCGGTGTTTGCGGGACACCCTATTGACTTCTCAATTTTCTCTCATTATGATACACTCTTTCATGACCTATATCTTGACGAACTTGTTACTTCTACTTCGGTCATATATCGTAGTGCCATCCAGATGTTTTACTGCAACTTGACTTTTGATGATACTCACATCTATTCACGTGTTGCGGGTATCGATATCTCCATTGATTATTTTGACTTAGCCGAATATCTTGATCTTCAAGAGCCCAATTCTTGGGAAAAGCTTGTTGACGCTCGGTCATTCCGCTTTCCCGACGGGATTTCTCTTGAAAGCTTCAAGGACGACTTATGTACTCCGTACACTCGTCCTCACAAGCTTATGGCTAAATATCTTAATCCTTACTTTTATGACCTTCATCGGATTATTTTCAATACTATTTTACCCAAGGCGGGTTCTACCGATGAAGTTACATATTGTGAGATCTCCGCTTTATATCATCTCCACTTTGGTGTTTCTTTCAATCTTCCACGAACCATGATGGACTGGATGATTAAATGCAGGAAGAAACCACGAGCCTTGGTTTATGCTTTATATCTTCCTATGCTCTTTCGTGCATTCCATATACCTCTTCTTGCTTGTCCTTTCTTGCCTGCTCCTACATTCCTTTCCAAGGCACGACGTCTTCAAGCAGTCGTTGCTCTTCTCCTGACACTTCTGAGCATTCTGATGATGAGGAGCCTGATGCCCCTCCACTCGGTCAGGATGTACCACCTCCACCTGCCACTCTTGAGTCTATTCAGACTATGCTCCGGGATCGTTTTGCTCTTGAGGACGATCGCTGGACTCAGCAGGATTATCGTACCACTCTGCAGATGAGTGCCCTTGGCAACTCACTACATGACATTCGGTACTCTCTGTCTCGTCATCCTACTCTGCATATTCCCATTGAGCCGGATCTAGATCGCTCGGGCCATCGCATCGACGATCCGTGGGTTATGAGGTACATGGATCCGGATGCTGCATTTATGGACCCCAGTCGCTCCTTTCCCGGTCCTTCAGACACTCCTGGACCCTCTCGTGCTCCGTGATGGAGATTGGCTACTATCTGCTGCTGCTGCTGATGATGATCATAGTAGATGCATTTTGATTTCTAGTTATTTAGTTTGTTTTTGGATTTATGTACTTGGATGTTCTAAAACTCTGGTTGTGTATTTGACATTTGGTTCTGTGTGATGACATTTTATGCTTATCGTAGTTTTATATTTTATGCTAGTGACTCATTTTGATTATTCATACTGTTTCTTCTCTGCTTGGTGTGGTTGCATCACTATTAATTGTCTATACTGCAGTTTCTATGCTATTCATTCATCTGCAGTCTATATTGCTAAATGCCAAAAAGGGAAGAACTATGTATATTGTGGATATATTTGTTTCTTTAGTATATCTGTGCTTGTTTGTGCTTTTTGGAGATATGATTTATCAGGCCAACAGGTTCAATGCATTATTTACGGGGGAGCTATTGCTTCTAGCTCAGCACCGTTCACTGATTACGGGGGAGCTATTATTTCTAGCTCGGCATCGATTATGGGGGAGCTATGTTGCTATAATCAACTGTGTCCAGGTATGAATGTTGAATATACATATATTATTTTGCCAATTATCAGTATGGGGGAGATTGTTGACACAAAGTCATAGTCAACCAAATATTGACAACATTGACTAAATAATATCTGTAATAATTTAATACGACACACGACGTCTGCATTAAGCTCAAGACAGATGACAGTTCAGCCTCCGCTTCTCAGTTGAATTCGAGTCTGTATTTTACACTCTCTTTGAGTCTAGACTAATGTAATCTGAGTCATGCTGAGCTCTTGAAACTTAGACTATAACCTACCCAATAATCCTAAGCTCCACCAAACCAGAAATTGTCCAATGGTCCCCTTAGAACCACTCTGTGCTCTGGAGACAGAGTTCGGGCCGAACTCTGCCTCCACACAGAGTTCGGACCGAACTCTGTCCCCTAAAAATCAGCATCCCTAATTTTAGGGTTAGCTGGTTGCTAGTTGTCCAACGGCCAAATATTTGAAATTTCCTACCCGAATTCTGGCCGAATTCTGCCTACAAAAACACTATAAATAGGCCATAAATTTTCTTATTTCAAATTATCCAATCTTCTCTTCTCTTCTCTCTTATAGCTCAAATAAGCCATACCCTTCCCATCTACTAGCCACAAGCCTCCTAAGTCTCGAGTGCTCAGTATCTCTCAGTTAGGATTCTTGTACAAGAGTTGAAGAAGTCGCTTGGACAATTCCAAGCAAATCGCCACTGCGATCCTCTGTAAGAAGTTGACGTGCTCTTCTGAAGTAAAGGCACGGGTTGTAAACTACTATTTCACAAATAGTGGATTTAATCCTGAGCTAGAGTTCTCAGGCCAGGACTAGTCCTCCACGAGGGAAACCAGGTTAAAATCGTTGTGTTTGCGTATGCTTTCTTGCTCTTCATTTACTTTTCACATTTTACTCTGATTATTCATAGATCGTGAAAGAGTTAATTTTTAATTGGTTATTTTCTATATAAACTCTATTCACCCCCCTCTAGAGTTGCCAAACTGTTCTTCAATAAATTCTGAAATTTCATAGATAAATCTGTAGAAAACTAGTTCAAATAATATTTTATGATTTTTATATGATTTTTAAGTATATTATTGAAGTAGGGGTATTACTGACTAATTGGGAGTTGGAAACCCAAAAACTGCGTTTGGTGTCTCATGGAGCCTGTGTGTGATGGTATGGGTTTAAAGGGTTCTACGAGAAATTGAGTATATTCTTAAAACATTATTTTGACTAATGAAGTCGTATTGTAAGTTTCGTGAGTAGTGACTTAATCTAGTTAATTAATTATCTAGGAGCGTCGGGTTCCGGAGGCGTGGACGCGTGAGCGACATTTCATATTCACAGCACGGGATCTGGCAAGTGCACCTTGCTATCATATAGTTCTTGTTCATTCTATCATTTACTTTTTTCTATTTTATTTCTTGTGCTTGACCTTAGGAGTTATGTCGATACGGGCTTTCGGATTACATCCGGGTGTCATTCAACTAGTGAGTTATCTAGTATTGATATATATATATATAGCCTGCCTGTGGTTCATGGAATTGTTTCCATAAAAGACATGTAGGATACGACACATGATTGACACATATTATCCCAATACTGGAGCCAGATTAATTGAGATACCTGATTTCCTGTTACCTGTAGGTTAAGGGTGTTTGTGTCATTTTATCTTTCTTTCAGAATGGTAAGTTATGGTTGCAACTTATTGTTTCTTGAGAGTTGAGGACGACTATTACTTGCGCGTGCCTTGCTGTGCACATACACTCTTATATATGTATATACATTTATCCGAAGAGATTACTTATTTCCTGTGATCCACGTTTCTCTCTTAGTTACCGTTGAGATTCCGTTACGTTGCTACGGGTATATGTACGCCTGACCCGGATGTCATTTACTTTGGAAATGTCTGCGCTTGCGAACGTTGTCCTCAAAGCATCACGTCAGTTTGGTTTAGATATCCCGATACTTTGTTTACTTACTGCACTTTAGCTTATATATTATGTGCCTTGTCATGTCCCCTGAGGATCTGGTTCTTTCCCAGATTTAGCTGATGAGATCTTTCCGGAGGAGTACGGGCCGGGAGTTTATTCTACCTTTGCACCATCCGTGGACGACAAGGTTGATCCATAGTGGCACCTGGTGGATATTTACTTCTTTACTTTATTTTATGATAGAGCTGAGACATTGTAGTAGATATTTTTATACTTTCATCTGAGACATTGTAGTGATCATTTATTTGACTAAGACTTGTACCCATGGATTTTCCATGTAATTTTATACTTCTCTTTGATAGTTTTATATTCCTTTATTTCAACACGATATGTTTTTTATTCTGTGATTCTTGTTCTATGGATGAGTATAGATTGTTCCTGCCATTTGATTATTTTACAGCTTAAGATACCTTCCATTGGTCCATTAATTTGGGTATACCTATGGAATATGTTTGCTGGCATGCCACGTGTTCTTGTCCTTATGGATTTTGGGACTGGGGCGTGACACAAATCCACAATGGCAATGTTGATAGCAGTCGTTGCACCTCACGTACTAACTACTGTATGTCCTAACCCGTCCACATATGGAAAACTTGTATTCTAAAACATACAGTACACGTGACTTGATCATTGTTTCTATATTGTTTATTGTTTGTCTTCCATTGAGTCAATTTTATACTATTGTCATGCCGTAATAGTACTTTTCTCATCATATCGTGTCATGTCTATAGTTTATTTTTCTTATTATTATTTCTTCATGCTTGTATATTATAATGTATAATATAGTGTTATGGTGATCTTGTTCCAATCCAGATTAGATAATTTATTTATCAGTTTTAGACGACATGATATGTCCCGAGGTCTATGGTAAGTATGTTGGCGATACTGCGTCACTGACGTACCAGATTCTGGCACTGATGTGAATTAACATATTTTCTTTCTTATGTATTCACATTAGTTAGTGGTCATATTCATGGATTCTAGTTTATCTATTTTATATTTTTCTACAAGATTTGTTCCCGAAAATATCTGAGTTGTAGTAGATTATTTAACGACTTTCTTTAGTTTATTCTTTGAGACTATTAGTTATATTTTCCTTGTGAGTATTAATGACTTAGCTATGGATGATATGTGCTTACTGTTCTCCAAGATTGATTTGAGGTCAGGTTATCACCAGGTGAAGGTGAAGAGGGAGGATATTCCCAAGACCGCTTTCAGGACGCGGTACGGGCAGTTTGAGTTTTTGGTTATGCCGTTTGGGCTGACCAATGTACCAGTAGTATTTATAAACCTAATAAACAAGGTGTTCCACCAGTACTTGGACAAGTTCGTGGTGGTTTTTATTGATGATATCCTGGTGTATTCGAAGACAGAGAAAGAGCACGAGGAGCACTTGAGAGTAGTTCTGGAGACACTCAGAAGGGAGAGATTGTATGGCAAGCTCTGGAAGTGCGAGTTCTTCCTAGACAGAGTAGACTTCTTGGGTCATATGGTGACTGGTGATGGTATCTCAGTGGACCCGAAGAAGATCACAGCAGTTGAGGCTTGGGCAGCGCCGACTTCAGTGGCAGAGATCAGGAGTTTCCTGGGGCTGGCAGGATATTATAGGAGATTTGTGCAGGATTTCTCCCGGGTTGTAGAGCCGTTGACTCGGTTGACCCGAAAGGATGCTGAGTATGTTTGGTCAGAGGAGTGTTAGGCAGCTTTTGATGAGTTGAAGAAGCGGCTTACGACAGCTCCGATTCTGACATTGCCTTCAGGTTCAGGTGGATTCACTATTTATAGTGATGCTTCAGGGAAGGGGCTGGGTTGTGTCTTGCAGCAGCATGGAAAGGTGATTGCCTATGCTTCTAGGCAATTACGTCCCCATGAGAAGAACTACCATTTCCATGACCTGGAGGTGGCAGCGGTGATTTTTACTCTGAAGTTGTGGAAGCACTATCTGTATGGCGAGATGGTGGAGATTTTCACAGATCACAAGAGCTTAAAGTATGTGTTTACACAGAAAGAGCTCAATATGAGGCAGCACAGATGGCTAGAGTTGATGAAGGACTTTGACATCTCACTTCAGTATCACCCGGGGAAGGCCAACATGGTTGTCGATGCCTTAAGTAGGTATCCGACAGCCATGTGTTTGACTATGGATCGGCACTTGCTTGCAGACTTGGATAGCCTTGGGATTAAGGTGATTGTGCCCGGAGTGCAGATGCAGTTATGGGGCCTTCAGATACAGTCGGACTTGGTGGCGAAGATCAAGGCGGCACAGTTCGAGGATGTGGCTCTGCGGTGTATCCGAGAGCAGGTTCGTGCAGGGTTGGTGGATGGAAAAATTTCCCTTGCAGAGGATGGTGCCTTGAGGCACGGTTCCAAGTTATGTATGCCTAACGGGGAGCTCAGGGAGTAGATTATGCAGGAGGCTCACAGATCGCATTACTCTATACATCCTGGTCAACAAGATGTACATGGATCTGCGAGAGCATGTCGGGTGGTACGGGATAAAATGGGAGGTAGCTCGCTTCGTAGCTAGATGCTTGGTCTGTCAGCAGGTCAAGGCAGAGAGGCAGAGGCCCGGAGGATTATTGCAGTCGTTGCCCATTCCATAGTGGAAGTGGGAGCATATCACCATGGATTTCGTATCTGGGTTGCCGCGTACACCAGGACGCGATTTGGGTCATCGTTGACAGGTTGACCAAATCGGGCCACTTCTTGCCATTCAAGGTGGGTACGTCTACAGAGAGGCTTACGAAGTTGTACATGCGGCAGATAGTCAGGATTTACGGAGTTCCCGTCAGCAATATCTCAGATCGGGATAGTCGCTTTACTTTCCATTTCTGGAGGAGTCTGCAGACTAGTTTGGGCACTCAGCTCAAGTTTAGTACTGCATACCACCCCCAGACGGACGCAGTCAGAGAGGACTATTCAGACACTTGAGGATATGCTGTAGACGTGTGTCCTAGATTTTGGAGGTTCCTGGGAGGATCATCTACATTTGGTAGAGTTTGCTTACAACAACAGTTACCAGGCCAGCATTGAGATGTCACCTTTTGAGGCTCTGTACGGGCGTAGGTGTCGTACACCCTTATCTTGGGATAATGTTGGAGAGCGAGCTTTACTGGGACCAGAGATGGTTGTTGACGCAGCCGAGAAGGTAAAGCTCGTCAGGGATAGAATCGTGTGGCGCAGGACAGACATCGGCACTGGGCCGATAGCCACCGGAGGCCATTGGAGTTTGAGGTACAGATTTAGAGATAGGATTAGAAGTAGGTTGTATTTTTTGTTTTATTTGATTGATCGTGTTTGATTTTTAGTAACTTGAGACCTTGCTTGTGATTAGGTTGGAGACATAGTTTTTCTGTGGATATCTCCGACTCGTGGTACGATACGTTTTGGTGGAGGTAGGAAGCTTAGCCCGTGCTTCATCGGCCCTTTCGTTATCAGCGGGAGAGTCGGTGACGTGGCATACAGGCTAGACTTGCCACCTACACTAGTGGGAGTTCACCACGTATTCCATGTATCACAGTTGAGACGGTACGTGGCTGACCCTAGCCATGTGCTCGATCATTCGGAGATTGAGGTTGGACCTACTCTCAGTTATCCAGAGCAGCCTGTGGAGATTCTGGATCGCCGAGAGAAGGTACTGAGGAACCAGGTGATACCCTTGGTACGCGTCGCATGGAGGCATCATTCTCCAGGAGATTCTACCTGGGAGAGGGAGGATGAGATGCGCGAGCGGTACCCCTATCTTTTTGGACCTTGAGGTATACTTTTCTATCCTTCTCAACAGTTAGTTTCGTCTTTAATTTCGAGGACGAAATTATTTTAAGGGGGGTAGATTTGTCACTACCATATTTCTAGCTTGAGGGTATTTTGGTCATTTTTAAAATTTTGGGAATTATTTGGAATTATTAGTATTAATTATAATTATTAGAATTTTTAAGTAATTTTTAGTATAATTGATTTTGTGCTATTATTGACTTAGACTCAGAGTGACTTAGGAGACTGTCCTAGAAGCTAACCTAGGTCATGACTAATTGGTTAGAGTGTGTAACCCTAGCTTGACCTAAGTTAGTGATATCCAACCAATTAGAATTTATTTGGAGAGAATAGGAATTTATTAGGCTAGTTAATGGCTTGTGATTTCACAAGTCATGATTTATGACTTAAGCCCATAGAGGCCTAAAACCCAACACCATATAAACCCTAACCTAGCCCAACACCCTCCTTGGCCGGCCACTTAGGGATTTTCCCATCTATTTAATGCCTCCTCAAAGTTAGGGCTAGCCTCCTTTGGAAAGTTCTCAAGTTTAAGGAAGAGGTATGCTCCATCTTCAATAATTCCTAGAAAATCCTATTTAATTCCTTTTTCCTTCAAACTAATTGCAATAGGTTCTAAATTTCTTCTACTTGCCATTTGTGTTGAGAAATTTCAGAGTGTGGACAATTTGAAGGAGTTTTGGTGGCTTGAGGATCCACTCTCATTGGGGTTTTTTTGAGCCTTTCCAAACCAATAGGTAATTTCTAATCCACACGATAAAATGTTGTTATTATTGCATATCTAGGAAGCCCTAGGCTTACCCTAACTGTAGGTATAGCTAACCCTAGGTTTCGTGTCCAATACGTGTCCATATCGGACACGTATCAGTGGATACGTGAATGTGTTTGATAAAATACCCCAAAGGGCATTTCGATTCGATTTCTGGAATATTTTTGAATAGAAAATTATGGTTTAGGCTCGTTTATAAATTTTTGGTGTTCTGAGTTGATATTGGTGTCCTGTCGTGTCGTAATGGACACACGAACACGCGGGTGCACCACACGCGCGTGAGCAGTGCCATTCCCCTGCTGCTCGAAGTCGTTTGCATGCAGCACACGCCACGTGGACACGTGATATTGGACACACGTGTTGGGGCAACCACTAAAACGAGGTTCCCCAAGTGACACGACCTCTCGTGTCATGTCGGACACGGTATCGTACGTGCACAGGGTACGCACTGTGTGTGTGCAGTGTATTATTTGTTTAACTATTTAAATTCAATTTTAAATGGTTTAATTTGTGATTTTAATTGATAAATTAGATCCTAACATGATTAATGATCTATGATAATTTAGTTTACATGTTAGTTTAGGTATTGATGTGGAAATTGGATTCGAAATGGGGTTAATTGCATGTTAACTGATACTTAGACTGATACCTGATACCATATTACTTTTTCAATTTCCTGAACATTTCTATCCTATTTAAATTGATTGTTTCAATTACCAATGTTCCCACATATTGTTGTTCATGTTTAGCTTAATATTACATTCAAATTGGGCTTTTGCTTGAGAATGGGATATTTAGTCAAGGAGTTGATTTCGAATTTCATGACTGGGAACTGTTATCTCATTTTCCTGTAACATGAGACTATTTCCAGCTTTCCCATACTTGTATTAGTTGTGTACAAGGTTGAATTCAAATGAGGATTTGGTTTTAGCTGACTGTTTCCAGATTTTTTCTATTTCCTGAGATGTATTCAGTTCCTATTATTACACTGATTTCATGTTCTGCTCACTGTTCTAATTTTCTGCTAACACACACACTCTCATGTCTTTCACTCACACACACACAAGTTCATACCATTTTTCACCTCACCATTCCAGATTTCACTCCATGTTTCCAAGATCCTTGATAACCTGTCAAGTATTCTCAGTTTCCTTGTTCACTGATTTCCAGGATATGGTTAGCTCACTTTTTTGGTTCAATTGTGACTGTCATGTGAACCAATGATTAGCTACTACTTTTCCTTTAATACTTCACTGATATTTGTACCACATTTGCCTATCACTCACTGTACACAGGTGCACACACTGTTTACTGATTTTTCCTATTTCCTATAACACACACACATTTACATGTATATGGACACTCTAGTATCCACTACACTGGACACTTGGTTTCCCTCTTTATTTATGTATATGATGTATAGTTTAAGTATAGGCTAATGTATGTTACTATGTTTAACATGTATAATGAATATATGTAGGTATGTACCATGTATATATCTACATATGTATTATGTATGTTAAATGCCAGTATAGAGTCTAGATAGACTTGTGTAGCCTTGTTAGACCTAGAATAGACTAGTATAGACTTGTTTGACTTAGGTTTGACTTGGTTAACCTAGTTTGACTTCTAGGGTTGACCAAAGTTGACCAAGAGTTGACTTTGGCCTAGATTGACCTAGATTAATGTAGAATGCATTGACTTGCATCTTATTATCATTTTATACTCATAGTGACTTGTACTATTCTATAGGAGCCAGACACCACTCCTCGGACAGTACTTTCATCTTGGACATTCAGATAGCAGGCGAGTACATTCTCTGATCTTTTCATACCTGTCTGGGACTATATTCTTGCTCTAGATTACTTTACTTGATGCTGACACGTATCTTTCACGGATTAGTACTATATGGATCCCTTCCTGAGATGTTATCCCTCTACGGGTGCATCGGGTATTTCATGTTCGTGTACTTTATCATGTACATCAGGTACTCCTTATACTCGTACTAGTTCATGTATTCTCATATTCCCATGTGCCTTCATGTACTATCATGTGTCTCATGTACTACTCATTTCATGAGTTCACATATCTTTAGCTGTATTTATGTGCCAATAACGTAACTTGAATGGATCCTTGTGTATTGATTGGGCGGGTTGAGTAGAATTGGTTATGTGATCATTATCCCTAGTAGGTATTCATGTGACTCTTAGTTGTATTCATGTGCCCCTAAGCCGTTTACATAACCATATTATACTCTAAATCACTTAGCCACTTACAGTCTTTACTATCATGTATTTACTTTCAGTTACAAAATATCTCATATTTTTCCGTACTTCCTTTCCAGCATTTTTTGTATTTTACTCTATTGCATGCTTTATACTCCTAACCTGTTATGAACTGTTTTGAGAGATATGTGCTCGTTTTCGTCCTGATTGGACCTTTTGAAAATTTTACAGAGGACGAGGAGGAGGCCTGCTTAGATACTTTCTATGGGACAGCCTTAGAGGACACTTGCGATCCGGAGTTCCAGCCGGATCCCTTAGATGTAGAGACTGTTGCTCCATAGATATCTTTATCTTATTTCATTATATTGGAGATTTGAGTTGTTTATTTGGATCTGTATTTTTTCTGGTTGTCAGTGGAGTTTATCTTAGACACTTAGCTTTCTCTTTATTTGTATTTCCTGTGGATTTGGGTCTCTCATCTTTATATCATTCTATCTTATCGTATTCTACCTTAGATGTGATTGAGATATATTCTGTTATGTCACCACCATTCGGGGAGTATAACTATTATTACCTTAAACTGTTAGATGTTGTGACCTAAGACAGCGTTCTACCATCGACACTGCGGCGTAGGCTGGACGTACCCACGTCTCGTGCCCTTACACTAGGGTACGGGTCGTGACAGAATGTGACCAGTATATATATATATATATATATATATATATATATATATATATATATATATATATATACTGGTTTGATCTTAGAGATCCTTCAACTTCATGGAGCGATCGTGACCAATCCAGACATCCTTTTCACGCACTTTTTTTACTAAAACCATATTGAGGTTAGCTTGTGGAATATGCAATTTGTTTTATGTAATTTTATGTATAATTTTTTGGAGAATTATTTGAGTATCGGTTGTCCAAAAATCGACGCGTCGTGCGGTTTTCGGGATTTCGAGAGATCCCGAACTCTGTTTTGCAAACCGTTTGATGTTTTTAAAAGTTGACATATAGATCTACATCATATTATGTTTCCAAAAATTAATATATTATTTAATTAATAAAACTCGGATTTGGCTGGTGATTTACCGATTTAGTCAAGGCTAGCCATAATGGCAATAAGGTTTGGCCAAATCATGATTTGGTGGCACCATCAATTCTATTGCACTCGTAGCACTGAAATCTACATAGTTTCACACTCAAATCATTGGGTTGATGTAGTCAACGATACGCCTCGATTTGTGTGCCATGAATCCCAAATTTGGAACCGTGACTTTCTTTAACCAAAAATTTGCATTTATTTTTTATTTCAGATTACTATGAGATTAGATTAGAATTTTAGATATTTATTTCAGAATTAAATTAGATTAAATTGGGAAACCGCTTTAGCAAATTCATATGGTTTTAAATGTGATTTTTAGATCTAACTTGTCATTGTTCATGTGGGGAGGTAGATCGAACTTATGCCATCTTGAGTTTGTGACTTCATCATCTGTCGGAGCAGACAAGTATCACTATGACCTATGTTTCATTTATTTTATGCTGCATGTTGTTCTCTTTTAACTAGTAGCTTTATCTTTCCATTATTGGTGCACGAGAGTTATACTGGTCACCATGACCATGCAAGTTCACTTAATACTTTCGTTCAATGTTCAATGTTCAATGTCCAAGTTCAAAGTTAATGCCAAGTGATCATGTTTAATTGTGAGCGAGTCGAGATAAAGAATACTACTAGTATGCATGTGGTCTATACAATATTCAAATTGTAAAACCCCTCAAGATTAAAATAATATTTTATTTAATTAAACATATTAATTTGGATTTTTATTTATTTCTAATTTATCTTATCATATTTATATTATATAAGAAGTGTTATAGTCATGATTGAGTTTGAATGTGCAAGTTGACTAGAAAGTATGACATGCCTAATGTAGTCGGGTGCTTTGACTGGCATACTAGCCATGCTAGGAATGCCATGATTATATTTTAGCATATTGCATGTTAACAATTCAAATTATGGCACAAGTCATATTTTAATCTAATTAATTAGTTTACAAAGCCTTTATGACTTTTTAGGAGACCCGGTTGCACCAAACCTTCCGAAACTTCCTCCAAACCAAACCCAAACCTATGTAGACATGTTGGGCATTAAAATACATCAATAAACACATATATTTTATATTTATTCAGATTTTGGATTTTATATATATATATATATATATATATATATATAGTTCTATATTAGGAAAGACCTATTTATATCCTTAACCAAATCAATTAGCCAACTCATCAAACAACCAAGCCAATCAATTGGACCCCCACCATTAAGTGGTCGGCCAAGCACTCCCCCCCTCGTGGCCGAACATCCCAAAAGAAAAAAGGATTCCCAATCCTATACATACATGAAACCCATAAAGCCCAATATATATATATATATATATATATATATATATATATATATATATATATATATATATATATATATATATATATATATATATATATATATATATATATATATATATATATATATATACCCTAACCCTAACTAAATTTCTTCTTATTTCCGACCTCCATAGCCGACCATACTCTCTTCCTCCCTCAAATTTTGACAGCACCAAGCCCCATAGCTATCATAACATCATCCCCTCCATTACACATCTCTCCACACTCCACAAAAAGACTCATCTCCTTCACTATACATCCATCCAACCACCGAAACAAACCCTAAAATCTCCACCTTCCCCATCCAACCATTCCTAACTATTGTCCACCCCTTCAAGCTCATCAAAAAATGATTGGCGAGCAAGGACATCATTAAATGATGGAAATTTGACAAGAAGAAGCCTTCACAAAGAAAGGACCTTGGTAAGAAACTCTAACTTTTTCTTCTCAAGCCCATCTCATAAATCTGTAGAAATTATGGTATTAATTTTGTATAAATAGTGGTTCGATGCCTCTTGGGGTATATTTTCACCCATAAAAGTTTAATGATTTATGATAGCTATTTTCATGTTTTTGTAGAGCCAAAACTTACCACGTTGTGTTGGAACTATAAGTTTCTGTAGGAATGTTTCAAAACTAAATTTTATGTAGGTTAATATATTTAAATTAGTATTTTTAAGCATTTTCCCACGAATTTATCAAGTCACTTCTGGTCGAGAAAATTATAGCCAAAACTAGTCATTTTTGGGAGACTTGTTGACTTAGAAGATTCCAAACCATTAGTACCATGAAACCCTTGCATCAAAATTTCATATTTTGATATGTATGACATTTTAATTATGTTTAAATTGTTTTTTTGAGGGTTTTTATAATTTTAGATAATTAATAAAGTTCTAGACAAATTTCGGGTAGACTAGTCGACCCGATAGACAACTAGTAGTATAATTCTTTAGAAATATAAATTATGTAATTTCATAGATAAATATGTCAAAATTTAGTTCAAATAATATTATTATGATTTTTATACGACTTTTAAGTATATGATTGAAGTAGGGGCATAACTGACTAATTGGGAGTTGGAAACCCAAAAACTGTGTTCGGTGTCTCGTGGAGCCTGTGTGTGATTGTATGGTTCTAAAGGGTTCCACAAGAAATTAAATATAATCTTAAAACATTATTTTGAATAATGAAATCGTATTGTAAGTTTCGTGAGTAGTGACTTAATCTAGTTAATTGATTATCTAGGAGCGTCGGGTTCCGGAGGCGTGGACGCGGGAGCGGCGTTTCATATTCATAGCACGGAATCAGGCAAGTGCACCTTACTATCGTACATTTCTTGTTCATTCTATCATTTATTTATTCCTATTTTATTTCTTGTTCTTGACCTTAGGAGTTATATCGATACGGGCTTCCAGATTACATTCGGGTGCCGTTCAACTAGTTAGTTGTCTAGTATTGATATATAGAGCCTGCCTGTGGTTTATGGAATTGTTTCCATAAAATACCTGTAGGATACAACACGTGATTGACACAAATATTATCCCGATACTGGAGCCAGATTACTTTAGATACCTAATTTCCTGTTACCTGTAGGTTAAGGGTATTTGTGTCATTTTATCTTTCTTTTAGATCTGTCGTAGGATTGCCGTCTAGATAGAGGTCAGAACGGTAAGTTGTGGTTGCAACTTATTATTTCTTGAAAGTTTAGGATGACTACTACTTGCACGGGCCATACTATACACATACACTCTTATATATATATACACATTTATCCGAAGAGATTACCTGTTTCCTGTGATCCATTTATCTCTCTTAGTTACCGTTGAGATTTCGTTACGGAGCTACGACTATATGTGCGCCTAACCCGGATGTCATTTACTTCGGAGATGTCTGCACTTGCGAACATTGTCCTCAAAGCGTCACGTCAGTTTGGTTTAGATACCTCGATACTTTGTTTACTTACCGCACTTTAGTTTGTATATTATATGCCATGTTATGTCCCCTGAGGACCTGGTTCTTTCCCAGATTTAGCTGACGAGATCTTTCCGGAGGAACACAGGCCGAAAGTTTATTCTACCTTTGCACCATCCGTGGACGATGAGGTTGATCCTGAGTAGCACTTGGTTGATATTTACTTCTTTACTTTATTTTGTGACAGAGCTGAGACATTGTAGTGGATATTTTTATACTTTCATCTGAGACATTGTAGTGATCATTTATTTGACTGAGACTTGTAGCCATGGATTTTCCATGTGATTTTATACTTATCTTTGACAGTTTTATATTCCTTTATTTCAGCACGATATGTTTCTTATTCTGTGATTCTTGTTCTGTGGATGAGTATAGATTATGCCTGCCATGTGATTATTTTACAGGTTAAGATATCTTCTATTGGTCCATTAAATTGGGTATACCTATGGAATGTTTCTGCTGGCATGCTACGTGTTCTAGTCCTTCTGGATTTTGGGACTGGGGAGTGACATGTTTTTGTGGTGGCCCATGCAGGTCTTCGTTAAATCGCCTTGGTTACTTGACTGTGCCAAGCGAGCCTACGAATTAGGATTATGCTTAAAATGGTATCTCATCCACATAGTTGATCTCTTTCCTTGATTCCATCTTTGAACTCCCTTTTGACTGCCTTGAACTGCATCTTGTTTGATTCCTTTTTCTACCGTGAATCTTATTTCTCAATAGAAGTTAGGAAGATGATTTGTAGGCTCCATTTACAATACTAGTTGAATTCTTGTATATTGGGTAGTATGCCTCACAACCTAGCAACCCTTTGGTCTTACAACCCATTATTGAATGACACTAATAGGTTATCAAGAGGTCCATAACCTATTTGTCGATCAATGTATAAGACAAGAAGACAGTAGGACAACTGTTTTGGCACAAACACCAGGCGAGTTTTAGATTTTGGAAACTTGAACTATTTCTCACGTACTTATATTTTTTGACTATCTTGACTGATACTGTTATTATAGCCTAGTTTTACAGGCCTATTTTTTTTATCGAGCTTGTTCATGACATATATATTATTGGGTGCACCCACTAACATATTGTCTAATCAGAATTGGTGCATCATGGTCTGATCAACCTAGCGCCCTTGGTTCGCTCTTCTTATGATTATTCTACGTAGATTGAGATATTGTTAACAAATACATTTGTCTTCTAGGATCTCATCCGCAACTACCTTAACAACTCGTTTTTTTACTATTCAATCGCCTTTGAACCCCGTATTTGTATTGCACCACATCTCACTTGAACTCTTTATTATTTTTCATCTCTGCTTATTCTGAAAATAAACGCTCGTACTTGATAGATAGACACATAATATCCCCTTAGTGACCCTCATTTCATAGTTCCCATATCGTGCTTTCCTAATGTTTAAATATATTGTCGTCGAGGTTGTGTGATTTTTAGACCCCCAGGTCTTTCAGAGTTTAAATTTCTTCGAGGGGCTATAGTGCAGGGTACCCATCCCACTCTAAAGGCCCATATAGCAGAGAAGGAGCCAGCACTGCCGAGAGTTTTATCAGAGTTTGAAGATGTGTTCCCAGAGGACCTTTCCGGTTTGACATCCGATAGAAAGATTGAATTCACCATAAATTTGGTTCCAGGAGCGGAGCCGATTTCTTCTTATATGTACCGGTTGGCACCAAAAGAAGTAGAAGAGTTGAAGGCCCAGATAGATGAATTGCTGGACAAAGGCTTTATTTGATATAGTGCGTCTCCATGGGGAATGACCGTCTTATTTGTGCCAAAGAAAGATGGAATTGCAGTTGAACGAGGTAATGATTAAGAATAAATATCCATTACCGTGTATCGATGACCTGTTCGATCAACTTAGTAGGGCATGAGTGTTCCAAGATCGACCTCAGGTCCGGATACCATCAGATCAAAGTACGGAAGGAAGATATTCAGAAGACAGCTTTCCGGACGAGGTATAGATACTATAAATTTTTGGTGATGCCGTGTCCGGAGAAGCGGAAAGGGGATCGTCAACAGCCTGCCCATCAGTAGTGCACGGGGCTTTTCGAGGGGGTAACTTCTCCTTCTTCCATATCTGTATCTGCTTCTTTGTCGATCCTATACTGCCCAATCTCATTTCCTTGTTTGTGAGTCGGTGTTGCCGTGAGTCTCACTGCAGCCACTACTGAAGGTACTTCTATCAGCTTGTCACCAGCTGCTAGCCTTTCCACTCCTAATTAACCATTTTGAAGACTGCTAGTAGCCGAAAGTGAGCTAGAAGTCCGTTTGGTCTAACCAACGTGCCAGCAGTGTTCATGAATTTGGTGAATAATGTATTTCATGAATATCTAGACAAATTTGTAGTGATATTCATTGATGATATACTGGTATACTCTAAGAACCATGAAGAGCATCTTCGAGTTGTGTTGGAAGTATTAAGAGAAGACAAGCTGTATGCCAAGCTTAGTAAGTGTGACTTTTGCTTAGACAAGGTCTCATTCCTGTGCCATATTATTTCTGGAGAAGGACTTTCAGTTGATCCGGAGAAGATAGAGGCCGTTGCGACATGGCCAGTGCATACATCGGTTTCAAAGGTGAGGTGTTTTTTCGGACTTGTCGGATACTATCGGAGATTCATAGAGAATTTCTCGAGGATTGCTGAGCCTATGGTGCGGTTGACGCATAAGGAGCAGGAGTTCACCTGGACGATAGAGTGTCAGACGGCTTTTGATGAGCTGAAGAAGCGTTTGACGACAACACCGATCTTGACTCTTCCTTCAGGTCAGGAGGATTTGTGGTATATAACGACGCATCCGACAGTGGATTGGAATGTGTCCTAATGCAGCAGGGTAAGTTAGTTGCTTATGCGTCGAAAAAGTTAAGGGCTCACGAGAAGAATTATCCGACGCATGATCTAGAGTCGGCTACTGTCATATTTGTGCTAAAGCTCTGGAGGCACTATCTATATGGCGAGAGAGTGGTGATATTCACCGACCATAAGAGTTTGAAGTACGTCTTTACATAGAAAGAGTTAAATATGAGACAAAGATGTGGGTTGGAGCTGATGAAAGACTTCGACATTGAGCTACAGTATCATCCAGGAAAGGTGAACGTAGTTACAGACGCCTTGAGCAGAAAACCTGCATCTTACTTTTTGACGACACAGCATCATTTGCTTAGGGATCTTCAGGATCTTGGGATCGAAGTCATATTGCCGGGATCATAAGGTTTTCCAGCACAATTGGAGGTTCAGTCTTCATTTGTTGAGAGGATTAAGGCAACCTTGCCGACAGATGCGAGATTCAGAAGACTCATTGAGAAGACTGAAGCCGAAGAGCAGACATGGTTGCAGAATCACGAGGATGGAACATTGAGGTGCGGAGAGCACTTATATGTTCCAAACGAAGAACTTCTGTAGGAATTGATGGAAGAAGCGCATAGTTCTATCTACTCTATCCATCCCGGGGGTACAAAGATGTACCGAGATTTGAGGCAGCATTTCTGGTGGCACGGCATGAAGAGGGAGATTGCACGATTTGTAGCTAGATGCTTGGTTTGTCAGTAGGTCAAAGCCGAGCATCAGAGATCAGCCAGACTTCTACAGCCACTTTCTACTCCGGAGTATAAGTGGGAGCATATCACGATGGACTTCGTCACTGGATTTCCGAGGGGCCCTAGCGGAAAAGACGCGGTCTGGGTGATTGTAGATCGACTGACCAAGTCGACACAATTCTTGCCATTCCGAGTAGGACAGTCTACCGAGGTATTGACAGACATGTACATGAAGCGGATCGTGAAATTGCATGGTATACCCGTCAGAATTATGTCAGATCATGATTCTCGATTTACATCGTATTTCTAGATGAATATGCAGGATAGTCTGGGAACTCAATTGAAGTTCAGTACTGTATATCACCCTCAGACTGATGGACAGTCAGAGCGTACGATTCAGACACTCGAGGACATGTTACGAGCTTGTATGCTCGATTTCGGAGGATCTTGGGAGGATCACTTGCACTTGATAGAATTCTTTTATAATAATAGCTAGCAAGCAAGCATCCAGATGGCACCTTTTGAGGCATTGTATGGAAGGAAGTGCAGATCGCCTGTTTGTTGGAGTGACGTAGGAGAGCGTCAGATTCTTGGACCTGGGCTAGTGACACAGACCGTGGAGAAAGTGAAGTAGATTCAGAAGCATCTTCAGGCAGCTCAAGATAGGCAGAAGCATTAGGAGGATACACATTGCCCGCCCTTGGAGTTCAAGGAAGGCGACCATGTATTCTTGTGCATATCACCGACCCAAGGTACCATCTGGTTTGGTAGCAGGGGAAAATTGAGCCCGAGGTACATCAGTCCCTTCGACAATCTTGAGAGAGTAGGAGAAGTGGCATATCGTCTTGCACTACCTCCATCACTAGAGGGTGTACATGACGTATTCCATGTGTCACAGTTGAGAAAGTATGTGGCAGATTCTAGTCATGTGCTTGACCATTCTGAGATCACTGTGGGGCCGACTTTATTTTACGAGGAGCAGCCAGTTGGGATTCTTCACTCTAGTGAGAAGACATTACGAGGTCAGGCCATTAGACTTGTTCGAGTTGCTTGGAAGCATCATTTGTTAACCCAAACCGGATCACAGTCAACCTAATCTTGACAATTAACAAACCAATATTTGTCATAGTCCAATTTGACACATCAAGCTCTAAATCGATCAACTCATCACATCAGTTCATGTCAACAACCACCGGAAGAATTAATGCTTTGTGTATTCTGGAGTCTATAATTTTATTGTTTTTGAGTATAGGCAAATGTACATTGAGTCATACTGAGCAGCTTTGGGCTAGACTTAACCTTCATAGGTGCACTTAGCCAATAGCCAAAATAGTCCAACAAGCCAAAGCCCATTTATGAACTTTCTGTCCATAGATGACAGAGTTCGGGCCGAATTCTGCCTCCATACAGAGTTCGGGCCGAACTCTGTCCCCTAAATTACAGGAAGCTAATTTTTAGGGCTTATTCACTGCTAGTTGTCCAACGGCCAAAAATTTGAATTCTGGATACAGAATTCTGGCCGAATTCTGCCTACCCAGAACACTATAAATAGGCCTTGAATTCTCCCATTTTAAATCATTCAATCTTCTCTTCTTCATCTCTTACATATGCCTACATATAATGAGCTCTACCTTCCCATCCAATTTAGCTTTCAAACTTTCCAACCGTCCAAGTTGCTCTGTACGATTCAGCTAGAAGTTTGAAGTGCAAGAAGTTGTAAGTCACTTGAAAAGTCCAAGTTTTGCCACAGCGATCATTGAAAGAAGTTGGCGTGCTCTTCTGAGAAAAGGCACGTGGTTGTAACCCTATTTCAAAAATAGTGGATTTCAATCCTGACCTAGAGTTCTCAGGCCTTGACTAGTCCTCCACGAGGGAAACCAGGTTAAAAATATTGTTGTATTTGCGTTTGCTATTTAACTGTTTTATTTCTGCATTTATATTACTCTGATTATTTAGTTGGTGAAAAGAGTTTAAGTTTTAATTGATCATTATCGTTATAAACGCTATTCACCCCCTCTAGAATTGCCTACATGTACTTTAATTTGTATCTGAGCTCTGTTCTCTTTACAAGGACTCACATCCTAAAGCTGATCTATGGCAACCACACAACCTATGTTTTCCAACCATGGTAAAGGAAAATCCACTCATAGGCCACCCCTATTTGATGGAACCAACTACACCTATTAGAAAACTAGGATGAGTTTCTATCTCAAGTCTCTAGACTTCGACCTACGGACCATTGTCACCGATGGTTACAAAAAGCCCAGAAGAATAGTTGTCAATAGAGATCTCTTTGAGAAACCCAACGACAAATATTCTAACGAGGAAAAGGAACAGGCGAGTCTAGATTCCAGTGCTATTAATGCTCTTTTCTGTACAATAGACATGAATGAATTTAACCAGGTCTCGACATACACCACCTCGCACGAAGTGTGGAAGCTTCTAGAAGTGACGCATGAAGGAACCACTAAAGTCAAGGAATCTAAAATTAGTCGTCTTACTCAAGAATACGAGGCCTTCAAGATGAAGCCTAATGAGACGATCACCCAAATATTTACAAGGTTCCTTGACGTCATCAACCCTCTGTCATCTCAAGGCAAATAATATACAAATCATGAGAAGATCCGCAAGTTACTTAGAGGGCTACGAAAGATCTGGAACCCTAAGGTAACAGCTATCATAGAAGGCAATGATCTCACCACAATATTTATGGCAACCTTGATGAGAAAGCCGATGACCCACGAGCTTGACCTCAAAGACTTCGACGAACCTGCTCCAAAGGCAAAAGAAATTGCCCTAAAAGCTCATCGTCGAAGGGTTGATCCTGAAGAGACTGACGACGACAAGTCTGAAGGTGATGATCAAGCTCTTCTAGTCCGCAACTTCAAGAAGTTCCTTCGTTTCAATCGAAGAAATAAAGAACAACAAGAAGGCGACAAGGAAGAACCAATGTGCTACGGCTGCAAAAAGACTGGACACGTTCGAAAGGACTGTCCTTTCGCAAAGAAAGGCAACATATATGAGAAGTCCTACAAGAAGCCCTCTTCAAGAAAGTATGCCAACACTAGTATTTGGCACGAAAGCGAAGCAAGTGACTCCGAGAAAGAAAATGACTCTCCTCAAGACACAGCTAATGTCTGCCTAATGGCAACTTACGAGAAGGTAACTAGCGAAACTCTCGATGACTTTACTTTTGATGAACTTGGCGATGCATTTAATGATTTACTAAATGACCATAAGAAAGTTATTAGTAAATATAAGCATGCCAAGGAGAAAATCAAAGGCTATGAAATAGAGATTCAAAATCTTTCTTCCTTACATAATAATGTTAGAGATACACCACCCACGAAAGTCACTGATGAGGTGTCCAAGCTTAAGTTAAGCTTACATGATGCCAAAGCTCTTATTAAAAAGCAAATACGTGAGATCTCAGCACTCAACAAAGAGATTGCTGAAGAAAAGAACAAACACAAGATCTCTATTGCTAAGATTGATGGTCTAAATGCTAAGTGTAATGATCTAAATGCCGCCTCTAAGAAATTAGAGATTATATTGGGGAAACAGGTTGCTCAACCTCAAACCTAATCACATAGTCACAAAACACACACAAAACATAAGACCACTCATAATAGCGAAACACGTCATCCACATGCAGCACGTAATCATGCTTATATGTACACATACTCACATGTAGCACGTAAACCACATACACATAGAAATCATTCTCAATCTACTTATAACTATTATCCTGCTGCTACACATGGTCCCTATCCTACTAACTACCACCATACTGCACATAGACATAACTATCATCCTGCTACTGCATATAATCACTATCCTGCTGTTCTACACAACTATCACCATACTGCATATAGAAATCACTATCAACCTGCTCCAAACACAAATAAGCAAGCTGCTTGCACATACTGTGGATTACACGGTCATATCTCACAATAGTGTAGAATTAGGAAATTAGTTGATATTAATCTATATGTATGGGTACCGAAGACTAACATTTCAGGACTCACAAGAACTTGGGTACCAAAGGTCACATCTACTCGTGATGTAGGTGGACCTTCCTTCCTTAACTAAAAGCAAGTGGATTCTCGATAGTGGATGCTCGCGATATATAATAGGAGACGCAAATCTTTTCGCATCACTATCAATGAAGAGGGAAGGGTATGTATCCTTCGGTAACAATTTAAAGAGCTACATCATTGGTAATGGTACTATTGGTTATCCTTCTTCTCCTGTGATAAATGATGTCTGCCTGGTGACCGAGTTAAAACATAACCTGCTCAGCATAAGTCATTTTGCTGATCATGGAAATAATATTAACTTTGGACAAAATAAATACTATATTTATGATAGGTAAACGAGAGACATTATCTTTGAAGGGATAAGAGAAGATAACATTTATATTTTCTATTTATCTAGAAATACTAACAGTACAGGAAGATGCATCTACGCCCACTAGGATGAGAAACTATTATAGCACCAGCATCTTGGTCATGCAAATATGGATACTATATCCAGGCTATCGACAAAGAAGCTAGTAAGAGGTCTGCCCGACATCACATTCAAGAAGGACACGGTATATGCCGAATATGAACTGAATAAGGCAACCAAATCTTCACTTCATTCCATAAATACTGTAAGTACTACTAGACCCTTGCAATTACTACACATGGTATCACGACCCGTACCCTAGAGTAAGGGCACGAGACGTGGGTACATCCAGCCTACGCCGCAGCGTCGGCGGTAGAACGCTGTCCTAGGTTAAACATCTAACAATATAAAGGTACCTGTACAATATATACTCTCCGAATGGAGGTGACATAGCAGATACAGTCTCAATCACATCTAAGGTAGAGCAAGATAAAAGATAGATAAAACATGAAATCCACAAAGAGATATAGCAGATAGAAGTCTAAGTGCCTAAGATACACAACCCAGAAAACATCTCAAATCTCAAATAAAATAATCCATAAAGTAAATAAAACTCAAGACAACTGAAACAACTATCTACACAACCTCTACTGGGTCTTCTCTAGGCTAGCAGGCAACCTCCAAGCTATCTGTAAATTTGTCAACAGGTCTAGTCATGACAGGAGCGAGCACAATACATCTCAACAAGTCATAGCAGGAAAGGAAATATATTCATGCTAGAGAATAAAATACAGGAACTGAAGAATAGCATAATGTAAAAGAGAGAATGTAAGTAAATATCTACGATATATATAAAGAGAGACAGTGCTAGTTGTTTTCCATAAAGAAATTCTCTTTATTTGTTGTGTTTCTGGAAAAATTACAACTGTAGGAATCTGATCTAGAAGACGATCGCTTTATCCCTTGGACTATGCGAAGAAGAAAAGCTCTCAAAATTTTGACAGTAGATATCAGTGTATCTGTACAATAAATGAGAAAAAGAACTCTATTTATAGAGTCAAAAATAATAACTGAAAAGATAACTGTCTTCACAGCCTGTGCTTAGTTAAAAATCATGCAGGATTTAACATACGCAAGGTTGTGAGCAGTTACTGGACGTGGCCTGTAACTGTTGGACACATAGCAATCATACATGGGTCATATGCAAGTTACAGGACACGCAGGCGAGAGATCAGTGGCATGGCTACCACGTACTCCAATTTGATGAAGTTCACGCAGACTTGTTGAAGACGAAATCCACGCAAACTCGGTGTAAAAAGTTTAAAATCCACGAAAACTTGGGGCAGGAAGCTTCAGGATCCACGCAGACTCGAGGCAAAAAGCTTCAAAATCCACGCAAACTTGAGGAAGAAAACTTCAAAATCCACGCAAACTTGAGATGAAGATCACAAATACACGCAAACTTGAGATAAGACTGCCAGCTGTCTTGATTTGGCGTGCCTCAACTGACACAAAATCTCTGACAGTGATTGTTTTTGTCAGTCGCATTAAATGACAAGAAACCCTTTTGGTGCGCCAACTCGACAAAGGCTGAGTCTTGCTGAAGAAGATTTCGAAAGTCACGCAATAGACGGCAGTGATCTCTCGAGTTCTGTGCATACGTGGCATACGAAGAGACATTCTTTGACTGTCGTGCTATCATTCATAATGACTCTCTGACAAATGATGAGCTGTCTCCCAGCGTGATTTGTAAATATTGTCTGGATCAACTGAACGTGACTTTTGACTCTGTCCTGATCAACTCAGCGTGACTGCTGGACTTGTTCTGATCAACTCAGCGTGACTGTCAGTTTTAAAGGTCTACAAAACCCCCTTCAAAGTTTTTGAAAAATAATAAATTATTTCGAAATACTTTGAAATAGAGATGATAAAATGGAATCAGTCACGCTGAGATGACTTTAAATTTTTCAAAAGTCGAAAAGACTTCTAAGTTCTTCGAAAACACCCAAATGAACTTATTAAATGTCATATGACTCTTCGTTCTCCGAGACTGATTGCATCCAATTTATGGTGGAATATTAACCGCCGGCGAGCTCTGTTATATAAACAGGGAGAAGATTCATTTTTTAATCTTCATCTTACGTCAACATGACACCAAAGGAAGAAGCTGAAAGAAGAAGCACACAAGTTGGGCTTTTGTTCCCATGGTGACCCCACTTTTGGGGGTGAAGAGCCGGAGCCCCTTGTCTTCGAGCTCAAAGATGACCCCATGCAACTGGCCAAGAATTTTTTGAGCTATTTTAGCCTGGATGGCTCGTCTCCTTCTGATGGACGCAGCTTCGCAGAGCAGCGTGAAATGTTTAAGGCTCTGTTGCACCGCTGGGAGTTAAGAGCGTAGAAGAACTAGGCACCAAGCTCATTCGCTCTAGAAAATATTGCGTGACTTTTATGCTTTTGTTGCACTTTTTATTTTGTCTTTTGTAAGGCCATCAGTGCCTGTCTTAAAAAATGAAGTACAACTTTTGTGTTTGATCTGCGTGCCTTAATAAAGAATATTAATTAGCACTCTTTGACTGTTTCCAATGTTGTACTGTCTTCCAAAGTACACGTGACGCTCATTCCACAATTTACGAGCGCTATTTATGCGGATCCTTTCCAAGAATAGACTTGTACTTTGCCCTTTAAATAGATAGAAGAGTTTCACAGATACTCATCCCCCATTCTTCTTCTTCTTCCCTGAGAATGAAATTTTGGGAGATTTCATTCTCAAACAGAAAAGTAATATTTTCTAATGTTCGACTTCTGCGTACTGTATCAAACATGAGTTTGTCAATCCTTAGCACTAAACTTGAAGGTAAGTCAGTGTAGTACGCATACTATTTTGTTGCTGTTTGAAGATAGGCTAATTTGAACAATACACGCCTGTCTCTGTTTGATAAATGCACGCTGAAGGATTTCTGTTGATCTAATCTTTTTCTCCTTAATGCTTTCTACAGAAACTTGGCTGAAAATTTTCTTCAGAATTGGCATTGGTGATGTGGATGCTGTGGAGAATATCCTGCTGACATCTACATCAGGGAGCTCATACGCTTTTGACGTGTAAATCAGACAACTCAGAACTCTTCGTGGGATAGAAGGGTCTTCCTCAGATGGTAGGAAGAGCCTTTATACACGAGAGTTAGATGGTGGAGTCAACTCTACCCCGAGAAATCGGGTAGTAGAGTTCCTTTCAAGGCAGAACCAGGAATTGTATCCCAAATGTGGAATACATTCCTATCTTCCTTGAGAGGTTACCCTCAATCCACCAATTGTATTGGCAGCACCACGACTTCGGGCTGCCATACTCTGTGGTTCTCCTCTCGTTTGAGAGAGAAGACCAGAGTTTGATTCCTGCTGATCTGGTCGTGACTGAGACCCAGACAGTCAGGAACTGCCACCAACAATGAACCTGACGGAAAAGGTCCGACGGAGAAGATCCAAAGAAGAAGATAGATCTTTATTAGGTTATTGTTGTGGTGTAGAATGAAAATCCAAGATTGTAATAGATTTCCATTATAATTTGTAAGAAAGTCTAAGAAAATGTAATAGACTTTTTATGGTGAAATGGGAATAGAAATGACAATTCTTCTATGCTCAATGATTTGTATTTGTGGATGAATTGTGGACATGATAGATAATGAAATCTTCTTTTCTGTTTTAGAGTATATGATATTATCAGAGGTATTATGGACGTGATAATATGTAGGAACTCAAAAGAAAATAGATTGATTTCTATGCAGAGGTCAAAAATGATAAATAAATAAGTAGATTCGGAATTGATTCAGAGGTTATGAAAACATGATCAATAACGAATCCCCCACTTAATGAATTGATAGAAGATTATGAACGGACGAACCGTTAGATGAATGAACGGATGAACCGTCGGATGAACGTAATAAATGAACGGATGATCCGTCAAGCATTAATGAATGTGTGAATCGTCGAATGGATATGACGCTTCATTATTTGAGGAACTTCTGCCTATAAATATAGCAAAAATCTGACAAGAACGAACATTTCTACTCCTCAACATAAAAATATTGTCTAGAGAAGCATCCAAGAAGACTGAGATTGCCTCAAAGATTCAGAAGAGCACTGAAGAACGCCCTGTTGATCCAATTCAATCGAAGAAGGAGGAAGCAGGCGAAGGTTCGTCTGCACCCAAGCCACCAAGGGATATTCTGGACTTCCTGCTTGAACCAAGAAGGACTGAAGAAGAAGAAGCCATGAGGATGGCCGCTTACAAGTTTCTTGTGGGTTCCAGCAAGGAGGTCCTCGACTCTTTTGCTGATCACAACTTCGAGAAGGACGGCAGTGGCCCACGTCCAAATATAGAGAAGGATGATAGCGATCTTTCTTAATATCATGTATCATCATTCATGATTTAAAAGAAAATAAAAATTTTATTTCTAAACATGAAACTGTATGATGATTACAAGCATTTACCTTTATACTTAGTACTTTTTAAGGAATTTGCCATTAATAGGCATCAAGACTTTTCGACCATCCAATTCTGAGAGTTGATAAGCTCCATTTGAGAAAACTTTGCTCACAATATAGGGACCTTCCCACTTTGTGTCAAATTTGCCCTTGCTCATATGAGTCATAGTCATAGGACGTCTGACTGTTAGAACAAGTTCTCCTTTTTGATATGCTCGAACTCTGACTTTCTTATTAAAAGCTCTTGAGATCCTAGCTGATAGAATTCAATATTCTGTTGAGCAGATAATCGCTTTTCATCCAGAGCTTCTAATTCCTGAAGTCGAAGACGATCATTATTTTCAGCAGTGAGTTCATTAGCGATTGCTATCCTTAAAGAAGGAATTTGAATCTCTAATGGAAGAACAGCTTCGGAACCATACACCAGAGAAAAGGGTGTACATTTAGTAGCATTACGAATCGTAGTACGGTAGGCCCACAAACATTCACCAAGCTTGTCACTCCAATTACGTTTTGTTAGTGGAGACAAACTTCTTTAGGAGTTTGATGATAGTCTTGTTGAAAGCTTCTGCTAATCCGTTAGCTGCCGGATTATATGCAGTAGAAGCAACATTATTGATCCGGTGATCATCACATAATCGAGTAAATTTCTGGCTGACGAACTGTGGTCCATTATCATGAATAATGCGTCGAGGAACACCAAATCTGTAGATGACGTGGTACTTAATAAAGCTGATGACGTTGGATGTCTTAACTTTAGATAAAGGAATGGCTTCGGTCCATTTGGAGAAATAATCGGTTATTGCAAGAATAAACCGATGACCTTTAGATGACGGCGGATTGATCGGGCCGATAATGTCCATGCCCCAAGCTTCGAAGGGCCATGATGCTGCCGTCGGATGTAGAAATTCTGAGGATTGATGAATAAAATCCGCATGGATTTGACAGGCTTTACACTTCTTTGCGTATTTGATGGCATCAGATACCATAGTGGGCCAATAATAACCCATACGTCGAATACGATCTTGGAGTTTCGGTCCAGGCTGATGTGCTCCGCAAATTCCATCATGTGCTTCACGAATAATTTGTTGAGCCTCATCACCGGCAACACATCGAAGAAGTAAACCATCATAAGATCGACGATATAAGGTCTTTGTTGTATGATTGTAATAGAATCTGAGTGATCGTCGTCTGATAGATGCTGCCTCACTCGATCATCTGGAAGAATATCATACAATACGAAATCCAAGAAAGGAAGTCTCCAATCTTTATCTGTATTCTGATTTTCGGTCGAGTTACTGAAGATAAATTCTATGCTGGAATCAGATGAAGATGACATTGATTTACGACTAAATCTAAATCCTCTTGTTGTGTTGACGTCATGAGATGTTGATTCTTCAATGTCAACAGGAAGTCCTAGAGTCAAGTTATTTTCAAGATGAAATAATTCTCGATTACGAACAACAATCATTTGTTGCCGTCTAATCGGAATAGCTAACACCGCAGCAAGATTAGCAACAGCATCAGCTTCTGTATTACATGCTCGCCTAACATATTCAATAAAGAATTCTTCAAACGAAGAAGCCATAGATATAGCTGCTCTATGATAAGGAACCAGATCTTGATGGCGAACTTCATAAGTACCCCTTATCTGATTGACAATGAGTTTAGAGTCCCCATACGCTTCCAAATGTTGAATATTTAGATGCTTAGCGAGTTGAAGACCAATAAGTAGTGCATTGTATTCAGCTACATTGTTTGAACATGGTTGATCGAGAGAATAAGCTCGTTGGATAGCAAGACCTTCTGGTGACACAAGAACGATTCCAACTCCAGCGACAATATCACCATTAGGACCAATTCTTGATGCTCCGTCAAAGAATAGACGCCAAGTAGGATTTTTTTCAACAATTCGATTTGAATCTAGGACTTCATCAGGGATTTCATCATAGAGTTTTGAATTTTCTGGAATTGAATGAGCAGCCAGAAAATCAGCTAAAGCTTGTCATTTGACTGATTTCTGAGAAATATAGTACATGTCATACTAAGCAAGTAGGATTCTCCAGTTAGCCAATCGAGAATTCAAAACACTGGGTTTCTTCATCATGATCAGTATAGGATTGATCCTGGAGATGACATGAATAGTCTGGCCAATGATATAATGACGTGTCTTTTGGACAGCGAACATCAAGGCTAGACATTCTTTTTCGACCGGTGAATATCGAGGTTCAGCTCCGGTCATAGTGTGACTGAGATAATAAATGGCTTGTTCATGGCCATTTTGATTCTTTTGAGCAAGCAATGCACCCAATGAATGACTCATTGCTCGAGTATATAGGAGGAACGGTATTCCTGAGATGGGAGATACCAATACTGGTGGGCTCATCAGATATTATTTTATATCATCGAATGCTTTCTGACATTCATCATTCCAGACAAAAGAAACACCTTTCTTCATAAGTTTGTTGAATGGTCTGCAGCATCCTGATAAATTAGAGATGAATCTCCTGATATAAGTGATCCTTTCTTGAAATCCTCGTAGCTCTTTTAAGGTGCGTGGAGGACGCATCTTTTGGATGGCTTTGATCTTCTAGGGATCCACGTGTATACCTTTAGAGGTAATGACGAAGCCGAAAAATTTACCACTAGAGACGCCTAAGAAGGACTTAGTAGGGTTCATCTTTAATTGATGCTTACGCATTAGATCAAAAATAGTCTTCAAATCTTGGATATGATCCTCCTTTTGTCGACTTTTGACTGCAATATCATCAACATAGCGTTCGACTGTTTTTCGTAAATGTTCACGGAATATAGTACTCATAGCTCGTTGATAAGTTGCTCCTGCATTCTTGAGACCGAATGGCATAACTGTATAACAGTATGTACCAATCGACGTTCTGGAAGAAGTGTGCTTCTCATCATCTAGAAACATTTTAATCTGATTGTACCCAGAATACCCATCCATGAATGACATTCGTTCAATTCCACAGGTATTATCGATCATGACATCAGTGATTGGTAGAGGGAATTCGTCTTTAGGACATGCCGCATTGAGATCGCGGAAGTCTATGCATTCTCTAATCTTGCCAGTCTTTTTAAGAACAGGAACTATGTTAGCCACCCAATCGGGATGTTGTTCCTCTCTAATAAACCCGGAGGTAATAAGTTTATTGACTTCAGCTTCAATTGCATCCATAATGTCTGGACGAAATCGTCGCTGTTGTTGTTTGACCGGTTTAGCATTCGGCAAGATATTGAGTTTGTGAGTTACGATTTGGGGATCAAGTCCTAGCATATCTTCATAACTCCAAGCAAAGACATCGATGTAATCACGAATGAGCTTGATCATGTCTTGCTTATCAGCTTCTGAAAGACTTTCACTGATGAATATTGGTTTGGAGGATCCCTCTTCACCAACATCTATTTGAACAAGTTTATCTTCAGTCGGAGGTTCTTTTTGTTCAAATCGGAACTCCCATTGATTATCTAACCTTTGGGCCCATTGTTCTGATTCAGGTGAGATTTCAAATTCTTCTTCGTCTTTATCACTTTCTTCAGAACGGTCAATAGAAACCATGTTGGAAGACAGAATGTTGTAGTAGAAGTCCCCGATACTTGTATCGGAATCCCAAGAAGTAGTACTAGAAGAATCAGATCTCTTACTTCGTCAGATTCAGGATCTTCATGGATAATATTGATAAAAGGAGTAGGAGCAATGTATCCCAATCCACATTTTGTCCTTCCATATTTCAAAGGAGGAATCCGAATAGGCATTTTTCTTCCTTTTCTATCATTGAGGCCAGTCCTGAAGTCATAGCCCATATTTTTGATGATGTCTTTAGATTGCTGACTATAACGACGTAGTTGTAGTCTTCCAGTATCATCATTTTTGTCATCATCTTCTAGATCAGAAGGACTTTGGGGCCCTTTGTAAAAGAATATTGGAATGTCTCCTGGCTTTCTGCTGGGAACTAGAAAGTATGAAGATTGTACTGGTTCTAGGGATACATCTGTATGAACAGTCTGTACAACTCCTATGGTTATTGTGTTCAAGTCATCTAACAGATGTAAATAACTATGAACATAATTACACACATCAGCGTACTGCAAAGATGGAGACTTTTCATTAAATGTAAAAGCAGCAATATTTACATTAGAAGAAGGCTGAACCTTAGAGATTTTAGCCAAGTCAATGACTAAAGGGGGAAAAGAAGAAGAAGCTTTGTTTCGATTAAGATCGATAACAAACGGCTCAGAAGAGGTGAGCTCCCTTGAAGCTTGACATGGAAGAGTAGTCCGCCCTCAAACTGGAATTAGCAGAGTATCCTGTTTCACATGCGAAGACACAGGAACCGTAGTACGCCCACTGACAGGAATGATCAGTGTATTTTGAGTAGACGACTGAGGTAACGGAGAGATCCATCCACTCATTGGAATGATGAAAGAACCTTCTTCAGAGGGTTTGGAAGATTGTTGCTGAGTAGTTCGACCTTTAATAGGGATTATTAAAGTCTCACTTTGTGCATCTTCTTTTTCCATAGCTTGTATGACCCTTGTATACTCTTCTTTGTACATTCGGGAATCATTGAAATAAGCTTCAACCCCATGGAAGGGATTTATATCAGCAACTTTTTTTTGTACTCTTCCATTGCTATCAATGTATTTAAAATACTGATGAAGAGTAGAAGGCACCACATTATTTTCATGAAGAAAGGGCCTCCCCAGAAGAAGATTATAGGATCCCACGATCTCGATCACATAGAAAGTGACTTTGGATCTGAAATCAGCCTATCTGAAGCTTCAAATGAATCTTTCCAAAGGCTCGCTTCGGCTTTGATTAAATCCCAAGATAGTAGTAACCGTCTTGGAGAGCTTGTGAAGAGGGATTTTTAGTTCATCCAACAAACCCTTTGGTATTATGCTTATAGCAGACCCTGGGTCAATAAGGATACGATCTATCTTCATCGTATCGATATAACCAGTGTAGTAGAGAGGCCGGTCATGTCGATTATCCTCCAGTAGCATGTCATCTTGTGTAAAAGTAATATTTGGGATAATCTCCAGTACACTGTTGCAATGTAAGCAAGTGGCAGGTTCCACATCTGGTTTCTTCAATTGTGCAAGACAAGAGTCAGCCTGTAGAAGTGCTTCACTTAACGTCTCTTGAGTCTCTTTAGAAAGACGTAGAAGTTCAAAGAGAGACATTCTAGCTGGAGTATTAGCAAGTTGAGCCAAAATATCGAAGTTGTAAGGCTTCTGAAGTCCAAGAGGAGGAGACTTCATGATTGGTTTATCAAACCGAGCCCGTTGCTTGTCTTTCTCAAGAGCTGTAGGCTTGGGAGGAACAGATTCAACTGGTGTAGTTGAAGGAACAGGTGCAGTAGATGATTCTTCTTCAGGAGGGACATTAGTAGCATCTTTAGCAGCTGGAGGGATATCAGTAGGATTCTCAAGATTCTTAGAATAATCCTTTAGATAAGGTTTTCCCGTTCGAGTAGCACTAGCAAGTACTTCTTCTTTTTCTTTTGGCTCTGCGTCAGAGGTAGATCCGAGAGAAGTTATATGACATGATTTAATCTTTCCAGACTTATTGGACTTTTGAGGAGAAGGAGATTCAAAGTCTGCTACTAGATCAGGATGAATCCACATGATTTCTCCAGTCTCCAAAGTGATTGGCACCAATCCTTCAGACTGTGGAGGAGGAACATTCACTATTTCAAGAGTTGCCTTAGGAATAGGAACAATCCCGCTTTCAAGAAATTGAGGAGGGAAGTCTCCAAATTGCATAGACACGACATTAGAAGTGACAGTCTTCTCTTTTGGAGTAAGAGAGATAGCTCCGGACTTAATCATTTCTTGGATCTTTCCTTTCAGTACATAACACGTACGAATTGTATGACCCAGCATTCTGTGGTATGGATAGTATTTGGGATGATCTGTCTTCCCAGCTTCATCAGGTTTATTGATTTCAGGTAATTGTATTTTATTACCTTTCAGCAGGCATTCAAAGATACCAAGGACATCGTCGTCGTCAAAAGAATATTCTTCTTTGGGGCGAGGCGTTCTTGATTGTTGAGTTGTAGAGGTAGGAGTTTGAACAGTTGATGCATCTTTGCTCTGAAGATTAACTTCAAGAGTTTCTTTACCCTTGCGAGCAATATTTTTATTTTTAGCACCTTGACCTGTTTCTTTAGGAGTCATCTGCACTCCTAAACCTTTGAAGGTTTCAGCACTAATTTCTGCAGCTTTGGCACTGACTATGAAAGAAGGCCAGTCTTGAAATTGGGTGGATCCTGTCCACATGCTGATGATTGGCAACAAGTTTGATTTGTATGTGTCAATGGTGACAGCATCAGGAGTTCCAAGAGGCATCTTCAGAGCTTCTCTTCGAAACCGTTCAATGTAATCCTCTGTAGTTTCATTATTTTTCTGCTTGATTCTAATAAGAGCAGACATAGTCATGTCATTGAGCCCTTCATAGAATCGTTCAAGAAACATCTGTTTGAAACCAGCAAATGAGGTAATGCACCCATCTGGGAGACTTCTATACCATTCATAAGCCGTTCCCTTGAGACATCCAATAAATACCCGAGTAAGAAGGGCATCACTTGGTTGCAATTGATCAGTCATCACTTCAAAGTGATTAATAAACTGACTTGGAGAAGTGGTTCCATCATAGAATGAGATAGTAGGAGGCTTGTATTTGGGAGGATACGATACTTGCTTCCATTCTATCGGATAAAGTTGCTTGATGCCTAACCTTTGTAAACCATCCTTCTGTTTGAATGCCTCGAATTGAGTTTTGTGATTCTTTAATTCTTCAGAGACAACTCCAGAACATTGTGGAGTTGTAGCTTGTAAAGAATAATTAGGAGGAGGAACAGCATTATAAGCACTACCCCCAGCTCCAGAGAGACTAGGATTTGGTTGAGCTGGTCCAGGAGTATTGGATTGTACTGCTGGAGGAACTTGTACTGGACTTATATCAGTGTCAATTGGTATGGCATCTGGTACAGTTTGTCGATTTTAAATTGAGTTGCCATGAGTTCATACATTGACTTCATAGTGTCAGCCATAGACTTCATTTGATGTTCCAAAGAAGCAATTCTTTGGTCCTGAGGAGTCACTGAAGCAGAAGGTTCATTGTTCAATTCAGTATTCCCATCCACCATATATGTTGTGACTATACGAGGGATTATTGATGAATTAGTGGATGTTGTATGCTCTGAATCACTGCTTCGTGCATCAAAGTCATTTAAAAGAGAACTACCCCCAGTAGGAAGAGGTGGAAAGTTAGATTCTCCCAGGAATTCGAAATCAATTTCGGAGATCAAATTTCTTTGACTAGAGGCCAGGACTCTTGCTCTGGTGTTTCTATATACTCCATCTGGACTATCAACTCTACCCCCAGTATCCCGAGAAGTCATGTTGACAGAAGCAAACAAAGGCTCATCTTCATCAGGCATAGGTTCACACTGAATCCGATTGAAGACAGATTGTCGTTTAGTTTGACATCTGTATTGCATTGTGACTCTTGGCTGGAAGTCACATTCATGATCACCATGGTCTTGAACATTGATTGACATCTGCACTGAATTATGACTCTTGGATAGAAGTCACATTCAGCATGATCTTTTGTCATAGAATTACTCCTTCTCTTCTGTTGAAGATGTTCTCGTAAATCTGTTTGTGAAGATTGAGGAGTATATTTCCTGTTCTTGGGTCTTGATGGCTCTTGATTATACAGAGAGTGATTGATATAAGCCACATAGTTTCTTGCATACTCTGCATCTGGATCTCTTATTTTCATATCCAATTGACCTGGTTTCTTAGCACCAGAAGCACTAAGTTTTGTTCTTAAATTAGTGGAAGATAACACATTAATTTTGGAAACATAGAGTTTTTCTTCCATTGATCTGGATATTTGCAGAGAAGGAAGAGTTGAACCATCCTTTTGATTAGGAGTTGGTAACAGACCCTCTTTTATGGACAGATTCTGTGCCCAATTTGAAGAAGTCATAGAAGAAGACATTGAGGAATGTTTCTTCTTAGACTCATTTAGATTTTGAGACATAGAATGTCCAGAAGGAAGAGTAATCAAAAGACTATCTCCTTTCCTTTGACTAACAAAATTGTCAGTCGAAGCTGTTCCTGAAGTAAAAACTACAGGAGCAGAAGAAACAACTAAAGAGTTATTCCTTTTCGAAGGGACTTTGTGTGGAAGACCACCCCCAGTTCTAGGAGAACTTGGTAAAGAAGAAGAGATAGCTAAAGAGCCATTCTTCTTGGATGAAATACACGCTGAAACAGATTTGGTTAAAGAACCAAAGCTGTTAGCGTGATTTTTGAATTTAGAATTACACGCTGAAACAGATTTGGCTAAGGAGCCAGTACTGTCAGCGTGACTGTTGAATGTGGGATTACATACTGGAATAGATTTGGCTAAGGAGCCAGTACTATCAGCGTGATTTTTAGAGTTGAATTTGCACACTGGAACAGATTTGGCTAAGGAGCCAGTACTGTCAGCGTGACTTTTGAGGTTGAATTTGCACGCTGGAACAGATTTGGCTAAGGAGCCAGTACTGTCAGCGTGACTTTCAATTACTATCATCTTTGAGCGCACAAGAGTGTGCGTGCCTGCAGTAGAGTGCTTGCCAGTGTTAGGAGTAGACACTGTGGCAGAGACTTCACCATTGACTGCCAACTGATTCTTAGGGACATAGACAGAGTGTCCCTTCGACTTGGCAGTGGTGATAGAGGCTGGAGTGGGCTTGCCACCCTTAGCCCGCTGTATTTCTTTATAGGCGAGTTGATCGAATTTGATCGTCATCACCTTCTTCGTCAAGCCGATTGACGAAGTATCGCATTGAGTTGTTGCCATCTCAGAAGAGGAGATGGTTTTCCCCAGCAGAGTCGCCAATTTGTTTTCCATAAAGAAATTCTCTTTATTTGTTGTGTTTCTGGGAAAATTACAACTGTAGGAATCCGATCTAAAAGACGATCGCTTTATCCCTTGGACTATGCGAAGAAGAAAAGCTCTCAAAATTTTGACAGTAGATATCAGTGTATCTGTACAATGAATGAGAAAAAGAACTCTATTTATAGAGTCAAAAATAATAACTGAAAAGATAACTGTCTTCACAGCCTGTGCTTAGTTAAAAATCATGCAGGATTTAACATACGCAAGGTTGTGAGCAGTTACTGGACGTGGCCTGTAACTGTTGGACACATGGCAATCATGCATGGGTCGTGTACAAGTTACAGGACACGCAGGCGAGAGATCAGTGGCATGGCTGCCACGTACTCCAATTTGATGAAGTTTACGCAGACTTGTTGAAGACGAAATCCACGCAAACTCGGTGTAGAAAGCTTCAAAATCCACGCAAACTTGGGGCAGGAAGCTTCAGGATCCACACAGACTCGAGGCAAAAAGCTTCAAAATCCACGCAAACTTGAGGAAGAAAACTTCAAAATCCACGCAAACTTGAGATGAAGATCACAAATACACGCAGACTTGAGATAAGACTGCCAGCTGTCTTGATTTGGCGTGCCTCAACTGACACAAAATCTCTGACAGTGATTGCTTTTTGTCAGTCGCATTAAATGACAAGAAACCCTTTTGGTACGCTAACTCGACAAAGGCTGAGTCTTGCTGAAGAAGATTTCGAAAGTCACGCAATAGATGGCGGTGATCTCTCGAGTTCTGTGCATTCGTGGCATACGAAGAGACATTCTTCGACTGTCGTGCTGTCAGTCATAATGACTCTCTGACAAATGATGAGCTGTCTCCCAGCGTGATCTGTAACTATTGTCTGGATCAACTGAGCGTGACTTTTGACTCTGTCCTGATCAACTCAGCATGACTGCTGGACTTGTTCTGATCAACTCAGCGTGACTGTCATTTTTGAAGGTCTACACTAGTGATTGAGAGTACAAGATGAACATGTGAATGGCTTAGGACTGATTCATGACTACACTAAGAGTGATTCATGACTATACTACTTTAGATATTATTCACATGACCATTCATACTCCTCCGTACCCCAATCAATACACAATGATCCAGTCAAGTTACGTTAAGATTCATGACTAAACTACTTGACCCGTATAGGGTGATTCATGAATTGATTCGTGAAGGCTCGGTGATCATGAGAGTACTTGAGTCACTAGCTGATTCCCGAAGATTCATGATAATAGAAGCATGAGATACATGATGTAAGTGAAATACACGAGACAAGAGTATCTGATGCTCCCGAGAGGGATAACATCTCATGAAGGGATCCATATAGTACTAATCCGTGTTACCAACGTGTCATCATTAGGTAAGATAATCTAAAGCAGGAAATATAATCCTAAACAAGATATGAAATGATCAGAGAATGTACTCGCCTGATAACCTGAACAGCTGATAGGTATAGGGGTCCAACTGAAGCCACAGAGTCCTATTTAAAGCAACAAAGGTTACAAGGTGTTTAAGTTGTAATAAATGAATCTCTACAAGCAATCTATATTATTCTAGGCTCTTCTAAGTCAAATCAACTCTAGGTCAACTCCGGTCAACAATCTAGTCAAACTAGGTCAAGTGTTGACTTACAATTGACTTTTGGTCAACTGGTCAACTCTGGTCAAACAGGGTCAATTCTAGTCTAATTATTAAAGATATAAAGTGTACTTCGTTATTCGTACGTCAAAACTTATGACACGCAAATCGAGATAAGATGATCAACAGTAAAGTTGATAATCTTATTATAGTGATCCACGTGTCCATCTTGTCAATTTCAGCGATGTGAGATCACTGGAATTGATTGATCTCAGTTTCGTTGTACTAATCCCGAAATACGAACATTATAAGAATTAATTATTAATTAACACAGAGAAATTATCAACAAACATTGTCGGACGATGAAATAAACATCGCCAACGTGTCCAGAATGGTCAAATTAGCTAGGATAGCCTACCCATCGGTCCAATTTGGACACAAGGACAAAAAGGTAATTTCGGGTCAGGTATCCGTATCGGAGCTGTTTTACACCGAAAAACATGCAAGAAAACAAGTCTATAAAATATAACAAATTATATTTCCACGAAACCAGAATGACGATACGAACTCAACGGTATATCCAGAATTGGATTCCGTTGAACTGATCTCAATTTGGACCGTTGACCAGAACATTAGAATTTCGATTTGCACGGAAATACGTGTCGGTGCCAATGTTCTCAAAACTCAGCAAACTACATGTCAATGAGTCCAGAATAACGATACGAACTCAACGGTATATCCAAAATTGGATTCCGATGAGCCGATAGCAAAATGGCCCGTTGACCCGGATATTGGTATCCGACTTGCACCAAAATACGTGTCGGATCCAATGTCCACTAAAACCTAGCAAATTATATGTCAACGAGTCCAAAATGACGATACGAACTCAACGGTATATCCGAAATTGGATTTTGATGAGCTGACGTCAAAAAGTCCCGTTGACCCTGTCTGTGGGACCCACTTTGCACCAAAATACGTGCCAGGGCCCACGTCCTCCAAATCTGACAAATTTTATATGAAAACATGCCAGAACGACGCCACGAGTCTATTGGTGGTTTCAGAAATGAAATCTAAACTCCCGTGTTCAAAAATAAAATTTTACAAGTTGGAAATTATGAATTCGGACGACCAACTTTGGCGTCGAATTCAACCAATCAAACAAGCTCACAATGAAACGAAACTGGAGGGGTAGTAAGAGGGTTATACCAGCTTCGCACAAAAACTGGTAGCACGCCAAATGGAGCTACGGTGGAGGAGGTACAAGCCGACGAAGTTGGCTCCACGAAACGAGATTGTGACGGAGCAAAGAAATCGCCGATCCAACGGTCAAATTTCTCGGAAGTCGCGCTCAAAGTTGCTGCGACTAGGCGGCATTTTAGCTTCATTATTGGGCTCGTCACGACGGGAACCCGTGTTAAACGCACGGATAGCCTCCGATACACGTCGTACAGGCAAACGGCGGCCACGGGGCCTGTCCCGGGGGTGCGTCCGGCTAAGGGGGGTCGGCCACGCCGGCGGCGGCGACGCCCGTACGCGCGGCCAGAGGGCGCGCGACTGTTAAGCTGCAGTTGCAGCTGCTGCTGCTGTTGGTTGGGGTGGCTCGCGCGGCCTAGCCTTGCCTGGCGGCAGCGGGGGCGATCAGGCGTGTCCACGTGAGGTCCGGCCAGGGGGAACGGCGGACTGGTAGTGGTGGTTGGCGTGGTTGAGCGGGTGGAAGGAAAGCGCGGTGATGGGAGAAAGGAGGAGATGAGGCTTGTCGGTGGCCTACTGGCCAGAGTGGTGGCCGGCTCGGCCACGGCGGACCTCCGACCAAGGGGATGGGAGGAGCTCGGCCAGGGAGTGGGCTGAGTGTAGATGGTGGTGTTGCTGCTGTGTGAAAAAAAATGAGAGGGAAGAGAGAGAAAGAGAGTGATAATAATTATTGTGTGTGTGTGTTTGTGAGGGAAGGAGAGAGAATTAGGAATATTAAAATTAGGGTCGGCCAATGGCTATGAGTGTGGGAGTTTGTCATGTAGGAAATTGGATGGATAGGATTAATTAGGAGAATCAAAAGGCTAGGGTTAAATGTGGCTAAAATTAGGTCATTCCAAGGGAATTTAAATAACAGAATTTAACATCGAATATTAAAATAGGTAGACAGGGAATTTAAATAACGGAATTTAACATCGAATATTAAAATAGGTAGACAGGGTATTTAATATTATTTTTGGGCAAAGAAAAATGAGGGCGTCATGAGAGAGGGAAACATGAAGCTTGGACTGGGTTCGGTCAAGCCGGGTTGGATCAAAACCGGACATGGCACAATAATCGAATTTAAATAGGTATTTATGATCATGGGTAAATAAGTAGCATGTGGGAGCTCCAATAAATGGGACACAAGTGTCATGCGGGTAGTAGGCTCAATGTGGGCCATGTCCATATTTGGGGTAGGCTAGGTTAGACCGATGTCGGGTCCTGAAATTAAATTGGAAGTCAAGTCACAATTTACGATGAATAATTAATTGGCCTAAATTGACCCAAAAGTTGTGCGAAGAAATCGAAGCACAAGATGGTGTGCCTGAGTGGGACACGAAGGTTATGGGTGAAGTATGTCTCGAGTAGATCATGCATGAGAAGTTGGTTTCAAGAAAATGACTGGTCTGGTGCTCCCAATTCAAAAGTCACGGTAACGTGCTAATAATGATCAAGGAAAAGAGTGGGAAAATTAATTAATGGTCAAATGGTCTAAATCGACCCGAAGTTGTGCGAAGCAAAAAGAGTACAAGGGAACAAGTTTGAGAGGGACATTATATACCAAAATGAAGGTAATCCTGTCCACTACAAAACTCATGAAGAAGGTTTCCAGAGTTGAACATCCCTGACACTCCAAATATCAAAGGCACGGAAAAGTACAATTAATGATAATAAACAGAATAAATTATTTATCGAAACTAATTCAATCAGAAAAATAAAAAAAATAATCAACCCGAAATTCAGGGTGCTCACATCCTACCCACCTTATAAAAATTTCGTCCTCGAAATTAAAATGTTCATATTCCTTCTAGGTCAAACCCCCCATAATCAAGTCCCAGAACTTAACCAAATCATACGATTAAAAAGGATGGCATACAGGGTCATGGCATACGGCGGTAGTGAAGTCTCATCTAGGTATACTAGTCATGCTAACCAAAACAGTCATAGGGTATCAAAACACACAAGCAATCTAGGGTGCTAAACTAGAAAGATACAGAAATAATAAATCATCAAAACTGTAAGGCAGTCTACCATCCTATATGAAAACTGGTACTTATTAAAAAAAAAATAAAGATAACTACCAATTATCTATTAAGGGTTACTATTCAAGAAAATCAAAAGTTAAAGAATGAGAGTCAATTGCATGGAAATCCAATCACAATATATATATATATATATATATATATATATATATATATATATATATATATATATATTATATATATATATATATATATATAGTGTTAGAGGGGGAAAAGCTAGCATTATGTAAATGTTATGTGGTTTGTGTGTGTACGGGTGTATGGGGACATGTTCATATAGTTAGATAGTAGGCATGTGTATATGTAAAATATACATGAAAGAGTATAGGAGGATTTGGTTTCAAAACAATGGCTATCAAGTTACACTACTCATGGCACATTGGTTAAACAATCTACAATGCACAACCTATTACTCATAACATGCATGGCTAACCATATATATATACGTATATATAAGAGGTAGAGATTTTAGTTATGTATCTATATACATTATAACATGTATGCATAAACTCTATATATATCTATATAGATATATGAACATAACATAGAGGGGAAGGGTTAGGTTTACATGGCAGTGTATACTATGTTAGAGTGTGTGTGTCCTTGTACAGGGTTATAGCTTAGTATTGAAAGGTTAAATCCAGTTTTAGTTCAGTATTTACATACAAAATCTGAAAATAAGCTAACATTTAAACCAGTGTAATATTAACATAATGTAATTTCAGATTTTAGGGGTTTGAAACATCACAACCAACTAAATGCTCCCAACACATCCTAACATGATGGAGATAAAACCCTAACATACTATCCATACATTTAGCTATGCATACAGTTTAATATTACATATTAAATCTAAAATTGAACTAAACATTTGAAATCAATATGAAAATGTTAACATGTATTCAGTTTTAGGATTTTGGAGAAATTCGAACATCAAACCATCCCAATGTTTATCACAACCTAACATGTAAGAATATGAAACCTAACATTATATCCCTATATACAACAATGTATACAGCTCAAAATATTACATTTAAAAACAACAAATTGAACTAATCACTTAGAATCCAGTATTAAGGGTTAATATGCTCACAGTCTCAAATTTGACAATTCAAACACAAAACTCAACCAATTTCTTTAAGAAATAAAACCCTGTATATAACATACATGTGCAGTAATTTAAACAAAACTAATAACATGAATTGTATATTTGAATTACGAATTTAAACTGGAAAAAGCAGAGAACCAGTCTCTGATATTGTATTGTATCAGAATATTGGGGTTTTGGAAATTTAACATCAACAACATATTAATATGTATTTAGATAGGTTGGAAAACCAAGTGTAGCATGTATACGTATAAGAAAAAGTGTCTGTGTCCACTATATCTATATTTTTATGTCCCAATATAAAATCAAATTCCATATCAAGACCAACATTTAGATTTTTACCAAGATTACAAAGTAGGTGATTGACGTAATCAAGACAGTTTTATTATTATTATTATTATTTAATACAAGAATAATAGCAAGAAGGAAATAACGATAAAATCTGTTCTGCTTATCTGTTTAAAAGAAGGAACCATTTTGAAACCAAAGCTATAATATCAAATCCAAGATAAGGTCTAGCAAAATCATCGATTCATTGTATTATGAAGAAACTCATAGCAAGAAGTTTACACAAGGTTTATAAAAACAGCTAAAGCTACTCCTAAGTTAAATAATGAGAAGCAAAACAAATAAAACAAACAACAGTTCTTTTTTTTTTAGAAGGACTGAAACAAAAGTAGAGAAAATATGTTCAAAGTATTTAAGGTACAATCTGATAATCATATGCTTCTATCCAAAATTATGGTGCTCTAAATCCTCGTCATACTAGTAAGCAAGGCTACGATAATCACAGAGTCCTCGACTAAGGCACATACCTCTAGAATCGTGGTATTTAAAACTTTTGCGATGCCGCTAGCTTGGCTGCGAAAACCTTAAATTCTCACACCCGAGAAATATATCCAAAGTCAGACTATATGTCCTCACCATGCTAGCTAATGTGACTGTAGAATACTAGATTCCATAACTTAGATGACTTAACCCATATAATTTCATCTTGACACAAAAAAAATTAAATCAACAATGGATACCAAAATTAAATTTATCAACGAACATCAAGATTCAAAACTGAACAATAATCCATCAAATCATGTAAATACAAACTCGGATGCAACAACTAACATCAAGATTCAAATTTTAATAATCATCCATCAAAATCAATAAATACAAACTCAAATTCAATAATAATCCATCAAAATCAATAAATACAAACTCAAATTCAACAATAATCCACAAAATCAATAAATACAAACTCAAATTCAACAATAATCTATCAAAATCAAGTTCAACAACAGAAAGTAAAGATAAATTAAATCAAGGAAAGAACAGCTTTCAAATCAAAGTTAAAATAAGATTCTCAAGGGTCGTCCCAGGAATCTCTCAAGAAATCCTAAATGTGATTGAATACCATTAAAAATATACTTTAATCCTACTGCAGGCTATAGTGATACTCTAGTTCGAATACCACTACACAAACTTGACCTACATGGGCCACCACTAAAAACGTGTCACGACCAGCACCCTATAGTAAGGGCACGAGACGTGGGTACGTCCAGCCTACGCCGTAGTGTCGGCGGTTAGAACGATGTCCTAGGTCAAACATCTAACAATATAAAGGTACTTATACAGTATATACTCTCCGAATGGAGGTGACATAGCAGATACAGTCTCAATCACATCTAAGGTAGAACAAGATAAAAGATAGATAAAACATGAAATCCACAAAGAGATATAGAAGATAAAAGTCTAAGTGTCTAAGATACACAACCCAGAAAACATCTCAAATCTTAAATATAGTAATCCATAAAGTAAATACAACTCAAGACAACTGAAATAACTATCTATACAACCTCTACTGTGTCTCCTCTAGGCTAGCAGGCAACCTCCAAGCTATTTGTAAAATTTGTCAACAGGTCCATTCAGGACAGGAGCGAGCACAATACATCTCAACAAGTCATAGCAGGAAAGAAAATATAATCATGCTAGAAAATAAAATACAGGAACTGAAGAATAGCATAATGTAAAAGAGAGACTGTAAGTAAATATCTAGGATATATATAAAAGAGAGACAGTGCTAGTGATTCAGAGTGAACATGTGAATGGCTTAGGACTGATTCATGACTACGCTAAGAGTGATTCATGACTATACTACTTTAGATATTATTCACATGACCATTCATACTCCCCCGTATCCCAATCAATACACAAGGATCCAGTCAAGTTATGTTAAGATTCATGACTAAACTACTTGACCCGTATAGGGTGATTCATGAATTGATTCATGAAGGCTCGGTGATCATGAGAGTACATGAGTCACTAGATGATTCCTGAAGATTTATGATAATAGAAGCATGAGATACATGATGTAAGTAAAACACACGAGACAAGAGTATCTGATGCTCCCGAGAGGGATAACATCTCATGAAGGGATCCATATAGTACTAATCCGTGTTACCAACGTGTCATTATTAGGTAAGATAATCTAAAGCAGAAAATATAATCCTAAACAAGATATAAAATGATCAGAGAATGTACTCGTCTGATAACCTGAACAGCTGATAGGTACAAGGGTCCAACTGAAGCCACAGAGTCCTATTTAAAGCAACACAGGTTACAAGGTGTTCAAGTTGTAATAAATGAATCTCTACAAGCAATTTATATTATTCTAGGCTCTTCTAAGTCAAATCAACTCTAGGTCAACTTCGGTCAACAATCTAGTCAAACTAGGTCAAGTGTTGACTTACAGTTGACTTTTGGTCAACTGGTCAACTCTGGTCAAACAGGGTCAATACTAGTCTAATTATTAAATATATAAAGTGTACTTCGTTATTCGTACGTCGAAACTTACGACACGCAAATCGAGATAAGATGATCAACGGTAAAGTTCATAATCTTATTATAGTGATCCACGTGTCCATCTTGTCAATTTCAGCGATGTGAGATCACTGGAATTGATTGATATCAGTTTCGTTGTACTAATCCCGAAATACGAACATTATAAGAATGTAGCTCCCCTTCCCGAAAAATTTTGAAATATTTTTTTTATTTTTTTTATTTGATTTAAATGGTAATTTTAGAATTTTATAAATAATTGTTTAGTTAATTATTACAGTAAGTGATTTTAGCCATAGTTAAGTTTTGGGGCACAAGGCGACTGGGAATCATGGCACGAATAGAGCAGTGGTGCGCTTTGACTAGTTTTTAGCCATGGTAGAGGAATGCCGAGCCATAGGAGTGTCCTAACTAGGAAAACTAGGCCAAGTTGCGAGTTAACCCCTATGATTGGTTTAATTAGTTATTTATTAATATTTTGACTTTAGACATTTCGGTTATATCAAAGTAGTTCGGACAGTCCGAACTAAGCCCAAGCCGTGCAGGCTTATAGTGAGCCCAAAGACGTCCATGTGATATTTATTTTGCGTGTATACTTCGTATCTTAATTTAGTTGGTTACTATTATTATTATTATTATTCTTAATATCATTATTAATATTATTATTATTATTCATATTATCATTATCATTATTATTATTATTATTCTTATTATCATTATCATTATTGATATTATTATTATTATTCTTATTATCATTATCATTATTGATATTATTATTATTCTTATTCTTATTATCATTATTATTATTATTCTTATTATTATTATTATCATTATTGTTATTATCATATTATTCTTATTACATTATTATTATTATTATATATTTTTGTGTGTATATTTTTGTGTGTATATATATAATATATATTGCATATATGTAAGTGTGTATATATATATAGAAATATACATATATATATATATGTTATATACAAAAGACTAATAGGAAGAAATAAACAAAGGAAAGAAAACCATTAATAGCTAATCCCAAACCCCACTTGCAGCCCGGCCCATGGCCAGGCCCGAGCTGCCCCCAGCTTATACAACCGCACAACCTTTATTCTCTACCCAACAATTATTCCGTATACAACTATATAATCCCACTTTTTGTTACATAGTGTATGTATATTCATATTAAATGTTACTAAAAGATTGCAATGCCCTCAATTAGTAAGGATCGGTGGAAGCTTTTATGTAGCATTTGTGGTGTTGCCTATGGAGCTTGCATTCAGTGCTATAATAGTACCTGTCGAGTGGCATATCATCCTCTTTGTGCACGTGCAGCTGGGCTATGCATTGAGGAGATTATGAATAAGGACAGAATGCATCCGACTTCACTTGATGAGGAAGATGATCGATTTATTCGCCTACTTTCATTCTGTAAGAAGCAAACCGAGCCAGCGGCCCAACCCACTTAGCCCATTCAATCCCGAGCCCAGCTCTCGGGCTGCAAACAACAGAACCCCCGAGCCTTGTTACACAGCCGAGCCCTGTTTCGATTCAACTGTACGCATATATGTATCCGAGAGAAGAAGAGCGTGGGAGATATCGATGAGAACCTAACCCTAAAATTGATATACCCGCCGCCGTGGCAACCGCCACGAGTCGCCGGAGATGGTCGAACCGAGCAAGGAACGCGCGCACATGCGACAGCGACGGACACAGCAGCAGTCAGCGAGCCAACTTCGTGGCCAACGTTCTCCCTCGTTCCTCCACCGATTCGAGTTCCAATTCTTCAGGTATGATCCTGATATAACCACCATCAACTCCCTCTATTTAGTTTTAGGTTGCACGAACCAGATTGACCGATAAATCGACGAGAAGTCGACGGATAAATCTGTCCAAAACAGGACAGAAACCCGTTCCAAATACCCAACTTGGCGGCGAATTTTCTGTCAAACCATCAACAGTTTTGAATTTGTGTTTGAAGACTTATAGACGACTTATAGGAGATTATAACCCATCTTGTAGAATTTGAAATCATCAAATGACCGATCCGAAAATAGATTTCGAAGTTAGAGAAAAACCTGTTTTAAAAACTTGGAAAACTCTCCACACGACGTCCGTCCCGCCATTCCGGGCGACGTGGTCGCGTACCAAAAGGATCGAAAGCTGCGTAACGGCTTTGTGGTCGTGTGGGCTTTGACGGAATTCAAATTGGTCGCGTGTGCACGACGAATTTGATGCGTATCCGTCAAAATTCACCGTATCGTGCACGTTGCAAATTTCTCAATTACTTTGTGCACGTTCGTCAGATCGAGACAAAACTTGCGCCAATAGAACCGTATCATTTTTCTGGTCCTGTATGCTAGGGTTGGTTCGATTCTGAGACCGTTGACAAAATTACCATTTTGCGGGCCCCACGGTTCCACTCAATGGGCGATTTTGTGCACGGCCCGCCGGAATCCAACTCTGGACATACGGTTGGGTTCGTATCGGAAAACCGGATCCGTAGACATGTAGTTTGATGACTTTAGAGACCATTGACTCTGGCACACTTTTTGGTGCAAAGCGGGTCCAACAGCGGACATCGTTTTTGTCCGAAATTACCGTTTTGCCCCTGTGTCCAGAATTGGACTTAAGGACAGGCAATCCTAGCTAATTTGACTATTCTGAGAATGTTGGCAATGTTTGTTTCAGCTTTCGGAGACAGTTGTGATGACTTGGACGTTATGGTGTACCAGTTGACGGTATTTATTGATTCTTCGTGCTGCCACCAGGCAAGTATACCTTGCCACTCTACAGTACTTTCATGTATATTGCAGTTTCTTTCCTGTCATATTTTATTACCTGCTTCTTATGTTCATATCAGTGATATTTTCCTCATTTACGTGCACGTACATTATTTTCTGTATCCACTATATCACTGTTACTCCATGTATAGGTCCTGGTAGTATTGCCTTGTTGCGAGTCACATTCACTTGATACGTCTTGACCTGTTAGTTGTACTTGACTTCATTCGACTTGACTGGACACCTGTATAGTTCACTGTGACATAGAGGACAGTTACTAGGCATGCGGGCTATATGATAGTTTCTGTTGGCCGGTAGTTCAGATGAGCTTCGGTTGTATTGATTATTCTGTTGGCCGTTAGTTTTGTGCTACGGTTGTGATATTCTGTTGGTCGTTATTCTCAGAGGAGATGCGATTGTGATTATTCTGTTGGTCATTAGTTTCGGATGAGCTACGATTGTCATGGTACTCTGTCTATTAGCCCAAGTGTCGAACATTGTCCTTGATGTTGCGTCGTCATGTATTTGTTTAGGAGTAGAGTGTCATATTCCTGTCATTCCCTTTATGCATGTTATTTACTGTTATAGTGGCATGTTTTATGTATCTTGCTAGTCCTCTGAGGACCTGATGATCTCTTCAGGTTTAGCGACTACATGGAGTTAGTTAGCAGAGCAGGATGGTGGAGGATTGCGATGTGTAGTACAGGTATTTGCTTGTTCTTGTTATCCATTCGTGCTTTATTTTCAGTACTATGATATACTCTGCTTATTTATAGACTCATATCATTCTTAGAGTCTAATCGAACATTATGCTAATGGGCTGCAGACCATGACCCATAATTGTTCATTCTTGTTTATATGATTCAAGTGGATTGAGATATAGTTTAGATTAGACATGATACCCTTGACCGTGACAGCTTATACCTACTCGAGTCGGGCTGGAGTCCGTTCGATACGTAGCTGGCTTGCTCACGAGCTTGCGTCCGAAATCCGGGTGCGGGTCGTGACAAAGAATTAATTATTAATTAATTATAGAAAGGTTAAACACAGAGAAATTATCAACAAACATTGTCGTACAATAAAATAAACATCGCCAACGTGTCCAGAATGGTCAAATTAGCTAAGATAGCCTACACATCGGTCCAATTTGGACACAAGGGCAAAAAGGTAATTTTGGGTCAAAACGGTATCCGTGTTGGAGCCATTTTGCACCAAAAAATGTACAAAAAAAGTCTATAAAATATAACAAATTATATGTCCACGAAACCAGAATGACGATACGAACCCAACGGTATATCCAGAATTGGATTCCGTTGATCCGATCTCAATTTGGTCCGTTGACCAGAACATTAGAATTTCGGTTTGACGAAAATGCGTGCCGGTGCCAATGTTCTCAAAACTCAACAAACTACATGTCAACGAGTCCAGAATGACGATACGAACTCAACGGTATATCTGGAATTGGATTCCGATGAGCCGATCTCAAAATGATCCGTTCACCCGGATATTGGTATCCGACTTGCACCGAAATGCGTGTCGGATCCAATGTCCACTAAAACCTAGCAAATTATATGTCAACGAGTCCAAAATGATGATATGAACTCAACAGTATATCCGGAATTAGATTTCGATGAGCCGGCATCAAAAAGTCCCGTTGACCTGGACTGTGGGATCCACTTTGTACCGAAATGCGTGCCAGGGCCTACGTCCTCCAAATCTAACAAATTTTATATGAAAACTTGCCAGAACGACGCCACGAGTCTACTGGTGGTGTCAAAAATGAAATCTGAAGTGCCGTGTTCAAAAATAGAATATTACAAGTTGGAATTACGAATTTGGACGACCAATTTGGTGTCGAATTCAACCAATCAAACAAGCTCACAATGAAACGAAATTGGAGGGGTAGTAAGAGGGTTATACCAACTTCACACAGGAACTGTAGCAAGCCAAATGGAGCTACGATGGAGGAGGTACAAGCCGACGAAGTTGGCTCCGCGAAACGAGATTATGACGGAGCGAAGAAATCGCCGATCCAACGGTCAGATTTCTCAGAAATCGCGTGCAAAGTTGCTACGACGTGGCGGCATTTCTGCTTCTTTTTTGGGCTCGTCACGACGGAAACCCATGCCAAACGCACGGATCGCCTCCGATACACGTTGTACAGGCGAACGGCGGCCATGAGGCCTACCCCGGGGGTGCGCCCGGCCAAGGGGGGTCGACCACGTCGGCCTCGGCGGCCACGCCGATGGCAGTGACGCTCATACGCGCGGCCAGAGGGCGCGCAGCTGTTAAGCTGCAGTTGCAGCTGCTACTGTTGTTGGCCGGGGTGGCTCGTACGGCCTAGCCTGGCCCGACGGCGGCGGGGGCGGTCAGGTGTGGCCACGGCGAGGTTCGGCCAGGGGGTACGGTAGACTGGTAGTGGTCGTTGGCATGGTTGAGCGGGTGCAGAAAAAGCTCGGTGATGGGAGGAAGGAGGAGAGATGGCTGGTCGGTGGCCTGCTGGCCTGGGGGTGGCCGGCTCGGCCACGGCGGAGCTTCGCCCAGAGGGATGGGAGGTGCTCGGCCAGGAAGTGGGCTGAGTGTAGATGGTAGTGTTGCTGTTGTGTGAAAAAAAAATGAAGGAAGAGAGAAAGAGAGTGATAATAATTATTGTGTATGCGTGTTTGTGAGGGGAGGAGAGAGAATTAGGAACATTAAAATTAGGGACGGCCAATGGCTTTGAGTGTGAGAGTTTGTCATGTAGGAAATTGGATGGATAGGATTAATTAGGAGAATCAAAAGGCTAGGGTTAAATGTGGCTAAAATAAGGTCATTCCAAGGGAATTTAAATAACGAAATTTTCCATTGAATATTAAAATAGGTAGACAGGGTATTTAATATTATTTTTGGGCAAGGAAAAAATGAGGGCATCATGAGAGAGGGAAACATAAAGCTTGGACTGGGTTCGGTCAAGCCGGGTTGGATTAAAACCGGATATGGCACAATAATCGAATTTAAATAGGTGTTTATGATCATGGGTAAATAAGTAGCATGTGGGAGCTCCAATAAATGGGACATAAGTGTCATGCGGGTAGTAGGCTCAATGTGGGCCATGTCCATATTTAGGTTCGACTAGGTGGGACCGATGTCGGATCCTGAAATTAAATTGAAAGTCAAGTCACAATTTATCGTGAATAATTAATTGGCCTAAATTGACCCAAAAGTTGTACGAAGAAATCGAAGCACAAGATGGTGTGTCTGAGTGGGACATGAAGGTCACGGGTGAAGTATGTCTCGAGTAGATCATGCATGAGAAGTTGGTTTCAAGAAAATGACTGATCTGGTGCTCCTAATTCAAAAGTCACGGTAACGTGCTAATAATGATCAAGGAAAAGGGTGAGAAAATTAATTAATGGTCAAATGGTCTAAATTGACCCGAAGTTATGCAAAGCAAAAAGAGTACAAGGGAACAAGTTTGAGAGGGACATTATATACCAAACTGAAGGTAATCCTGTCCACTACAAAACTCATGAAGAAGGTTTCTAGAGTTGAACATCCCTGACACTCCAAATATCAAAGGCACGAAAAAGTACAATTAAAGATAATAAACAGAATAAATTATTTATCTTAAATAATTCAATCAGAAAAATAAAAAAATAATCAACCCGAAATTCAGGGTGCTCACACAAAGACTTATTTGGTCGCAGTAAAGTACCCAATTTCGGTGGAAAACTCTATGCTTTTGTTATTGTAGATGATTTTTCTATATTTACTTGGGTTTTCTTCCTTTCAAACAAAAGCGATGCAATTTCAGTATTCAAAATCTTTGCCAAAAAGGTTCAAAACGAAAAAGGCTACCTGATTACTCGAATCCGAAGTGATCATGGAGGCGAATTCGAAAATTTCGATTTTGAAAAGTTTTACGAAATAAATAGTTTTGATCATGAGTTTTCTTGTCCTCGAACTCCTCAACAAAATGGTGTTGTGGAGCGGAAGAATATGACTCTTGGCGATATGGCCAGAGTTATGTTGAATAAATTTTCACTAACGAAATATTTTTGGACAGAAGCTGTCAGTACAGCTTGCCATATTTTGAATAAGGTTCTTATTCGACCTATTTTGAAGAAAACACCGTTGGAACTTTGGTTTGGTAGGACCCCCAATTTATCTTATTTTAGATTGTTCGGTTGTCACTGTTTTATCCTCAATACCAAAGATAACTTAAGCAAATTTGATGCCAAAGGTGACGATGGTATTTTTCTTAGCTATGCTGCCAAGAGTAAGGGATATCGAGTGTTCATCAAACGCTCAATGATAGTAGAAGAATCTACTAATGTTACTTTTGATGAGAAGAACAGTACAGCTACCACCTCCAACGATGATGATGAACCATCAACTTCTACGCCTATGACTACCAATCATGAAGCCAACTCTCTGGAAGACTTACCGAAGAAATTCGAGTTCAAACCGTCACACCCAAAAAACTTGGTAATGGATGATGTATCTCGCGGAGTAAGTACTCGTTCATCTTTAAAAGTGTCTATTGCTAGCACTGCTTTTATTTCTCAAATTGAGCCTAAAAATGTTTTAGAAGCCTTTAATGATGAATTTTGGATTTCTGCCATGTACGAAGAACTCAACTAATTCGAAATGAGCCAGGTCTGGGAAATTGTTCCTAGGCTAGCTAATCATTCGATTATTTGTACTAAATAGGTATTTTGCAATAAAGTAAATGAAGATGAATCAGTTACTCGCAACAAAGTATGTCTAGTAGCTCAAGGATACAACCAAGAGGAAGGTATTGACTACGATGAGACGTATGCTCCTGTTGCAAGACTGGAATCCATTCGGATGCTTTGTGCCTTTGCAAACTTTCAAAATTTTAAACTTTTTCAAATGGATGTCAAAAGTGCTTTTCTGAATGGTTTTATTAAGGATGAAGTTTTTGTAAAATAACCCCCTAGTTTTGAAAATTACAAATTTTCCGACCATGTTTTCAAACTCAAGAAAGCACTTTATGGCCTCAAACAAGCCCCCGGAGCTTGGTATGAATGCCTAAGTACCTTCTTATTAGATAACTGTTTTTTAAAAGGGAAAATTGACACTACACTCTTTATAAAAATTTTCAAAGACACAATTCTTTTAGTACAAATTTATGTTGATGATATCATATTTGGTTCTACTAATGAAACTCTCTGTTAAGAGTTTGCTAAGTGTATACAGAACGAATTTTAGATGAGCATGAAGGGGGAGCTCAATTACTTCCTTGGACTGCAAGTCAAATAAATATCGCAAAGTACTTTTATTTGTCAGTCAAAGTATACAAAGGATATGCTGAAGAAGTTTGACCTTGACAACGTCAAACCGATGGGCACTCCAATGGCTACTACAACTTAAACTAGAACCAGATGAAAGCGGTAAACCTGTGGATCAACGTAAGTATCGAGGTATGATAGGCAGTCTCCTTTATTTAACTGCTAGTCGCCCTGATATCATGTTTAGTGTTTGCATGTGTGCTAGATATCAGGCCAATCCTAAGGAACAACACATGTTCGTCGTTAAGCGTATCTTTCGATACCTTAAGGGTACTATTACAGTCGGCTTGTGGTATCCCAAAACCATATCTTTTGACCTTATCGGTTATTCGGATGCTGATTTTGTGGGATAAAAAGTCGATCGTAAAAGTACGAGTGGCACGTGTCATTTGTTAGACAAAGCCTTAGTCTCTTTGTTTAGCAAGAAACAAAATTCTGTTACACTCTCCACAACCGAAGCTGAGTATATAGCTGCAGGACGTTGTTGTGCACAAATTTTGTGGGTGAAGCAAATCCTAGAAGACTATAACTTGTCTTTTATGCACATACCTATTTTTTGTGATAACACTAGTGCTATAAACCTTACTAAGAATCCTATATGTCACTCACGCACGAAACATATTGAAATTCGTCACCAATTTTTGCGTGATCATCAACAGCATGGCACTATACCTCTAAAATTTATTGACACAGAGCATCAGCTGGCAGACTTCTTTACAAAACTACTAGCCGAAGAGCGTTTTAACTTTCTTCGTTTCGAACTAGGAATTCTGGATGAAAATAATCTAAAATAAATTTTGTTTTTACAACATAAACTGTTGATCATCATCCTACTGGAAGTACTAACTTTGGGTACAAGCCGAAAGGGCCCTTCTGTCAACAAGGTGTAAAACCATATCTTTTACTCTGTATACGATTTTTGGACCGCTGTACACGTTGTAAACATAAAATTCATTTATGAGTATTTAAATCCTAAGTTTCAAAATTCAGATTTATCTTTAATGCATATTATGCATTCCTATTTCTGCTTAAAGTTCTGGTCTAAGGGACCAGAACTCGGGCCGAACTCTGCCTCCACACAGAGTTCGGGCCGAGTTCGGCCTCCTTATTCCAGAACCTCAAATGACTCACAGCCCTTTATATTTTTTGATCCGATTGTCCAGATTTAACCCGACCAGCCGACCAAAACCTCTATAACTCAGGGATTCTCTCTCTCTCTCTCCTCTCTATTGTCTTCTTCAAACCTCTCCAAACAAATTTCTCTCAAAACCCTAACCCTAGAAGTCTCAAATCCTTGAGAAATTCCACTCCAAACTTAAGGAGCTCAATCTTGGGATCATTCTCTTCAATCTTGGGTCACTCTTTTTGAGGTATATCATCTTTTTCATTTATCTCTCTCATTTTTATTCATGGCTCCTACGTTGCTTGGTAGAGGGAAGAGACCAAGGAGGAGTGAAGGTGAATCCTCCACTAATCCTCTATTAAACCCTCCACCAAACCCTCACCCTATTCCTCCTCCTCCTCCTCAAGGCATGATCCACCCCCTATTCAACCCACCTCCACCTCCAAATTTTGACACATACAATGCACACATCTTTATTTCGTTAGAGGCTTCTAATGAATGGTTTGCTGATTTTTGTCATAGTAGCGTGTTCCCTGGACACCCTATTAAATTCACGGTGCTCTCGGACTATCTTCCAAACTTTCGTGATTTGTGTCTAGATGAGCTTGTTACAATTAGTGAACCAATTTATGTGAATTCTATTCAAATGTTCTATTGTAACATGACTTCCGACCGTGACCGTATCTACTCACGTGTTACCAGTATCAACATCTCCTTTGATGATTTTGAGCTAGCCGATCTCCTTGGCTTACCCGACCATAACTCTTGGGAACGGCTTGTTGATGTCCGAGATTTTATCTTCCCCGGAGAGACTACTCTGGAAAGTTTCAAGGATGATTTATGCTCTCCTAATGCACATCCTCGGAAACTTAAAGCTAAACATCTCAATAACCACTTCTATGAGCTTCATCGTATCATCTTTTCCTCGGTCTTACTGAAAGCAAGATCGACCGATGAAGTAACTTACTATGAGATCACCACTCTCTACTTTCTATATTTTTACATTCCTTTTAGCTTTTCCCGCACGATGATGGACTGGATGATTCGTATTCGGCCTAAACGAAAGTCCTTGGTTTACGCCATGTATCTTCCCATGATCTTTCGAGCCTTTCATGTCCCCTTAGATCAGTGTCAGTCTCTGTCCCCTCATGCCTATCTGACCAAGGCACGGAGAACTTTTGCTGATGCGGCCTTCTCCGAGTACGATGCCGCTGAGGAGCCTGACTCTCCTGCACCCTTTGCTGCTCCTGATTCCCTTGCGACCGAGTCTACCTCTACACTTGATTCTATCCAGAATATGCTTCGTGATCGCTTCCGTTTGGAGGACGAACGCTGGGCTGAGAGGGACGACCGCAGATGGACTATCATACCATCCTGCAGATGAGTGCGCTCAGTAACTCCATCCATGACATTCATTATTCTATGGCCTTCCATCCGACGATGCCGATTCCGATGATGCGTAATCCGTCCCGCGACGGTTATCGTATTGATAATTCTTAGGTCCATCGTTATCTAGATCCGACCTCAGCTTTTGTTGATCCCTGATGTACCAGTTTTGATGGTGCGGGGCCTTCGCATTCTCCATGATAGATATGGCTTTTGTATCACTGACTGCCACTGATGCATAGGGCTCTATTTTTTATTTCTGCACTATGTTTTTGTTTCTGGATTTATGTTTTTATCAAAACTTATTAACCCTCTGGCTTTGATTAGACTTATTCAAAATTGTTGCTAGCTTATTATTCTTTATTATATGGTTGTTCTCTATGCTGCTCTTCTATTTTGATCTTTATTTTGAACTTTGTCAAAAGGGGGAGAACACTTGATATTTGTCTTTGTTTGGTTTCATGATACACTGTATTATGAGTTATATGTTGGCCCATTGGTCATGGTCAAACCGGATTTTAATAATTGATCAAACTCTGTCTCGATATAATTGTAAGTCAACTCAGATGTTTACCTACGACGTTTTGGACATTGCTCAACAATGGATATTTACTATGTTCAAGATCGAAGCTGTTTCGAAGCTGTTTGCCATTCAGAATGTACTTCCTTTTACGCTATGTAATTTTTCACTTTATTGAGTCTAGGAATAAATTGTACACCGAGTCGTACTGGCAAATAGGCTATCCTAAAATGTTTTTCAAAACCATCCTATTCTTTTACAAATGACCTACGTTTTTGAAAAACATTCTTTTTATAAAAAGCTTCTGAAGGATTTTTCAAAAAGCCAAAATTTATTTTCTCTAAAAATAAACTGGCAGAAACCGAGGAGAACTCGGCCAGAGTTCGGCCATTTGGAACGTTAGTGAACGTTGGGTTTTTGAACTTGGTCATCCTTCAGTTGCGGTTTGTTACAAAGAGTTCTGTCCGAATTCTGCCCGAATTCTGTCAGAGTTCTGTCTTTGGAAAAACAATAAATAGAGAAGTATTTTGATCATTTCAAATCACCAATTCACTTTCAATCTCCTCTTCCTGACCTTACATTCTTTCAAAGAGTTCTTAAAATCTTTCATTTTCAAATCCCAAGCCAGTTACAATCCTCTAGTCGATTTACCAGTACGGTACGGTCTAGAAGTTTCAAAGCGATTGTAATCAGAGGCTTGATAGAAGATTCAACTCTTCACAATTAAAGTTGGTCGAGTTCTTCATATCAAAGCTCACGTTTGTAGAAGTTGCAAGGACTTCGTATGAAAACTTGCGAAATTTTCCAATAGTGGATTTAACTGGACGCTAGAGTTCTTTTGACTGGACTAGCCCTCACAAGAGGGAAACTAATATAAATCACGGTGTTTGCATTTGCCTTCTGATTACTTTTAATTTCTATTATTTACTCTTGTGATTTTTATTATATTTGTGATCTAACTACTAACAAGTTTTTAATTAGCAATATTCCGCTGCCTACTCTATTCACCTCCCTCTAGAGTATTCTGCTTTACGATTTCGTTCCTACAATTGGTATCAAAGCGGGTTATATAGGTAAAGCAAGGTAAAATTACAGTTATATTCAATTGCTATATCGATCACAACATTACACATGGCAACTGTGAAATTCACAAGTTAAGGCCAAGCCACAAACAGACCTCCACTGTTTGACGGCACAAACTATACTTATTGGAAAACACGTATGAGTTTCTTTCTGAAATCTCTTGATTTTGACTCATGGTCTGTAGTTATTGATGGCTATAAAAAGCCACCTCGTACAAATGTTGATGGTGTTTTAGCTGAAACACCACATAACAAATATACAGAGGAAGAAAAAAAAGGCTAGTCTTGACGCACGTGCTATTAATGCTTTATTTTGTGCTTTAGACATAATTGAATTCAACAGGGTATCTACTTGCACAACATCAAACGAAGTGTGGAAACTTTTCGAAGTAACCCACAAAGGAACAACACAAGTCAAGGAGTCAAAGATCAGCAGACTTACTCAGGAGTATAAGGCGTTCAAAGTGAAGCCAAGTGAATCAGTCACTCAGATGTTTACGAGATTCTTGGATATTGTAAATCCTCTGTGCTCACTAGGCAAGGATTGCAGTAACCATGAGAAGATTCGCAAACTTCTACGAGCCCTTACAAAGAACTGGATTCCAAAGACTACAGCAATCATTGAAGGGAACGACCTCTCAACAATATCTCTAGAAACACTGATGGTTAAGCTACTCACTCACGAGTTAGAACTTCAAGACTTTGAAGATGCTACACCAAAGGAGAAGTCAGAGAAGACGATCGCTCTCAAGGCTCAACATAGAAAAACCATCGAAGATGATTCCGACAACAGCGACTCCGACTCTGAAGATCAAGCTTTTCTGATAAGAAAGTTCAAGAAGTTTATGAGATTTAACAAGAGAACAAAAGACAACAACAACAACAACAACGAGGAAGATCCTATTTGCTACGGATGCAAGAAAAAATAACACATGAAAAAAGACTGTCCAACAGCATCATCATCAAAGAAAAATAGCAAATATGACAAAGGCTACATGAAGAAATCGATATCAAAAAAGTACGCCAACACAAGCATATAGCATGAAAGTGAAGCCAGCGACTCAGAAGATGAACAATCAGATGACGCTGCAAATGTGTGCTTGATGGCTTGCGATCAGGTAATCACTAATCCTCTATTTGACCCTTATGATGATTTTACCTTTGAGCAACTAGGAGAGGCTTTCAGTGAACTGTTAGATGATTACAGAAAACCATAGCAAATATGAAACCTCTAAGAAGGTACTCAAAGAGTACAAAGGTGAAATAGGAAGACTTACCGACCTACTAGATCATGTTAAAGATAGTGACTCTTCAAATAAGTCTGGTTAGCTTTCTTCTATTAAATTGTTGTTACACGAGACTGTTAAGCTATCCGAAAAAAAAGACCAAACTATTATCCAGTTAAAGGAAGACCTATCTAAGGAGAGAAAGAGTATCCAATATGCACAGGTTAGATTAGAATCACTCACATCTGACTATACTAGATTATATGACACTTCCAAAAAGTTAGAAATTAGTTTAGGAAAACGGCCTGAAGTTGCTGCTTCTTATTCTAACACGTGTCAATTACCGAATCATCGGAACACGCCCAACACTGTCAGACCAAACCATACCAAGACTATGTCCAAGAAGACTAATAGGCATGCATTCTTCTATACTAGAAAACCAAAACCTACCAATCATGCACCTCACACTACTTTCAACACTCAACATGCTAAATGTCATTATTGTGGCCTCATTGGTCATATATCTTCTGCATGTAGAATCAGAAAGTTTGTAGATTTAAATGTTTGTGCAAGGATACCGAAAACTAACCAGTCAGGACCCTACAAGAAATGGGTACCAAAAGTTTCATCTACAAATTGTTTTGTAGGTGGGACACCCTTCACATGCTAGGAGCAAATGGATCCTCGACAGCGGTTGCTCACGGCACATGACCGATGACGCTTCATTATTTGCAACACTGTCAAAGAGGAATAAAGAAGGATACGTCTCCTTCGGTAATAATTTGAGCGGGTGCATAATCGGTATAGGTGACATTGGTAAGGCTTCCTATCCAGTGATTAAAGATGTTTGTCTTGTTACTGAGTTAAAACATAATCTGCTCAGCATAAGCCATTTAGCTGATCATGGTTATGGCAATAACTTCGTAAAAGATAAATGTACTATTATTGATAGTTCAACTGGTAGCACTATATTTGAAGGTATTAGGGAAGACAATATATATGTATTCTATTTGCTGGAAGATGCTAACAATACAGGTAGATGTTTGATGGCCAAAAGTATTAAGAGTCAACTATGGCATATGAGACTTGGTCATGCAAACATGGATACAATTTCAAGATTATCTACGAAGAAGTAGGTACGCGGCTTACCGGATATTTCTTTCAAGAAGGATACGGTATGTAGTGAATGTGAAAAAAAACAAAGCTACCAAATCCGCATTCAAATCCAATTACGCTGTAAGTACCACTAGACCTTTACAATTGCTGCATATGGATTTATTTGGACCCAGCAGAATTGCTAGTCTAGGTGGTAAGTTATATTCATTTGTCATTATAGATGATTTTTCTAGATATACATGGGTTTATTTACTTGCACGCAAGAACGATGCATTATCAGAATTTGTCACCTTTTGCAAAAAAGTACAGAATGAAAAAGAGTTCATGATTACTCGTATTCGTAGTGATCATGGCGGCAAATTTAAGAATACAGAATTCAAGCAATTTTGTGACACACACGGTTATCTGCATGAATTCTCTTGCCCTAGGACTCCACAACAAAATAGAGTTGTGGAACGTAAGAACAGAACTCTATCTGAAATGGCTAGAGTTATGTTGAACCAGTTTAGTCTACCTAGATATTTATAGGTTGAAGTTGTAAATACAGCATGCTATATTCTCAATAGGGTTCTAATTCAACCTATATCGAAGAAGACTCCCTATGAATTATGGTTTGATAGAACACCAAATGTTTCTTATTTCAAAATCTTTGGTTGTAAATGCTTTATTCTTAATACTAAAGATAATTTGAGTAAATTCAATGAAAAGGCCGATGAATGTATATTTTTAGGTTATACAGCAAAGAGCAAAGGATATAGAGTCTTCAACAAAAGAACCATGATCATTGAAGAATCTATCAACGTCAAGTTTGATGAGCTAAATCAACACTTAGACGATGTTGACAATGAAGACATAATTGTACCAAGTACAGCTACTGCAAAACCTTCACACAAAGATGCAGAACCATCACATCAGGCATCAGATGAACCTCCAAGCAAAGAAGCCGGAACTAGCAATCTTGAGACTATACCAAAAGAGATGAGATTCTTGGCTAGTCATGCAAAGGACTTGGTAATTAGTGAGATTACCAAGGGTGTAAGTACTCGTTCCTCTAATAAAGATATAGCTTCTTGTGTTGCTTTTGTCTCGCAGTTTGAACCTAAAAATATTGATGAAGCATGTAGTGATAATTTTTGGTTAGATGCTATGCAAGAGGAATTAAACCAATTCGAACGGAATCAAGTTTGGAAACTTGTTCCCAAGCCTATTGATCATCCGGTCATTGGCACCCGATGGGTATTCCGAAATAAACTGAACGAGAATGGTTTAGTGACTCGTAATAAGGCTCAACTCGTAGCTCAAGGATACAATCAGGAAGAAGGTATCGACTACGATGAGACTTATGCCCCAGTTGCAAGATTAGAATCCATTCGCATGTTATGTACATTTGTATATTTTCATAATTTTAAATTATTTCAAATGGATGTCAAAAGCGCATTTTTAATTAGTTTTATAAAAGAAGAGGTTTATGTAGCTCAACCACCCGGTTTTACTGATTTCAAATTTCCTGAATATATTTTTAAGTTGAAGAAAGCTTTATACGGTTTGAAACAAGCCCCTCGTGCTTGGTACGATCGTCTAAGCACTTTTCTACTTGATAACGATTTTTCAAAGGAAAAGGTTGACACTACTTAGTTTATAAAATCTTTGAATAATAATATTCTTTTGATTCAAGCCTATGTAGATGATATTATCTTTGGATCTACTGAGGAATCTCTTTGTCAAGAATTTTTAAAGTGTATGCAGAATTAGTTTGAGATGAGCATGATGGGAGAGCTGACTGCAAATCAAACAAACCAACAACGGGACGTTCATAAATCAAGCAAAATACACAAAGGATCTATTGAAGAAGTTCGACATGGAAGTAGAAAAACCACTTAGCACTCCAATGGCGACTTCAACCAAGCTTGATATTGATGAACAAGGCAAACTTGTCGACATACGTAAGTATCGAGGTATGATCGGTAGCTTACTATATTTAACTGCTAGTCGACCAGACATTATGTTCAGTATTTGTTTATGTGCTCGTTTTCAAGCTAATCCTAAGGAATCACATTTGTGCGCAGTTAAGCATATCTTTCGATACCTTAAAGGCACTTCTTCTGTCGGCTTATGGTATCCCAAAACTACGTCGTTTGACCTAACTGGTTATTCCGATGCTAATTTTGTCGAATGCAAAGTAGATAGAAAAAGTACTAGCGGCATATGTCATTTCCTAGGAAAAGCTCTAGTCTCTTGGTTTAGTAAAAAAACAAAATTCTGTTGCATTATCAACAACCGAGGCTGAGTATATCGCCGCAGGACGTTGTTGTACACAAATTTTGTGGATGAAACAAACTTTAGAAGACTATGGATTGTATTTTACACACATACCCATTTTCTATAACAACACTTGTTCTATTAATTTGACTAAGAATCCAGTATGTCATTCTCGTACTAAACATATCGAGATTCAACATCACTTTCTTGGAGATCATCAACAAAATAGAGATATAGACCTTGTATACATAGACACACAGAATCAATTAGCTGAGATACTCACAAAACCTCTAGCGGAAGATCGTTTCAATTATTTACGTCGAGAATTAGACATTTTAGATGTCAATAATATTAATTAATTTTGTTTTATTAATTAATTTATTCGATACTCAAAAACTATTTTCGAAACTAGCCCAAAAATAATCTGTCTGTCACCACGACTACAGTCGAAGCGAGGCGGTAGTTAAGAGTTCCCCGGTGAACCTCCGTTAGCTCGGACAGTACTCCTACAACTAATCTAAGACAGATGCTGAGTAAAGAATATTAATTTATAAAATAATATTAATTATATTAATTTGAGATTTAAAATTACTAAACTGTGAATTAAACATTTGAAACAAATTAATGAAAAAGAATGTGGCCTTATTTGAATTATTTTTGATATATACATATAGCCAGGCAACCCTTGGCGAATTCGGCTCGAGTTCGGTCCGAATTCGGCCAGAGTTCGGCTGGGTATATATATGTACCAGCACGAACCTGATGCTTTCTTCTTCTTCATTCTTCACCACATCCTCATAACAGCAGCATCGCGCCTCCGAAACCCTAGCTTCTTCTCCATCCTTGTTCTTCCAATCCTTGTGGAGTTTTTCATCCAAACTTTTGATTCGTGCGAAGAACGTCATCCTCTACAACATATCCAATTCTTGGAAGATATAATTCCTTCTCTCCTTCGCTTTTTAATACTTAGGGTTTCTAGAAATTTTGGGAAAGAATGCCTAAGTTCAATCCCTTCAAAAGAAAGAAGACCAATACCTAAGTTCCCCGGATTGCCTCTTTTCTCCGGTCCAATCGGACGATGGTCCGTCGAATGAGTTTTACTTTAAAACTTCCAATCAAGCTTTATTGTGGTACGCCGACTTCATCATGCATACTATTTGCACCGGATCGCCTATTCAATGGACTGTTATTCCGGATCACTGCCCTTACTTTGATGCATTAGGGTTACAATATTTTATCACCTTATAATTCTCTATTGCCACTAATGCTATTAGATTATTCTATTATAATTTCGTGTTAGACACTTTTATCGCGAGGATACGTGTCAAAGGAATTGATATCGAATTCACTGATGAAACGTTAGCGAAAATCCTTGGTATTCCAAACGAAGGTGCCTCGCTCGATGACATCACTGATTTTGATTTCCCCTATGGCACGACACTCGTTAGTTTCAAGTATGAGCTTTGTGCACCAGCACGCGCTCGTCCTGGAAAGTTCAAGGCTAATAACTTGAACTTGTTTAACTACAAATTACATTGCATCATCTATTCCACCTTACTTCCGAAATCCACTTCTAAAGATGATGTCACTATACTTGAGCTTTCTGCTCTTTATCATATTCTTAAGGGGATTCCTTTTTCTGCCCCTAAGACTATCATCCAGATGATGGGTAGATGTCGCGGGAGAGACCGCAACCTATCTTATGCGATGCTTATTCCTCGCATCTTTCAGAGATTTGATATGGACCTATCTACTTGTGGTGTCGACCCCGAGCCCAAGTTTCTCAAACTCTCTCGTCGCAGCATTGCCACTGTTCCTCTACCTACTACACCTACTGCTACTGCACCTACTCCCACAGCTCCCATAGCACCTGTTCCTCCTCATTCTTACCCTATGACATTTGAGGGTATATATCAGCACTTATCAGATCTGCAGTCTTTTTATGTTGAGACCTCTACGGAACACGAGTTTCGTGATGTGACTCGATTCCAGGCGATTGCCAACTCCTTCACCGATCTGAGGTTTGCGCAGACGGGTCATTCTGCTAGCTCTCTACCTCGAGACCCTTCTGTTTCTGGCTACCGCATTGACAACGAGGCGGTCCACTCTCTGTTCCAGCCAGGGAATGCCTATAATTGGTATAGTACCACTGGTGCCACTCCTCACACTTCTGGCGCTGGTACTTCTATAGCTGGTCCTTCTGGATATGCTGGAGCTGCAGATGACATTGATGATGAGGATGATAATGATTTTTGAGATGTTAGATTTTGAGACTATTACTTTTGTCTTATGTTTACTTGGAAATGCTCCGACATTCTAAGTTTTTATCAGTACTCTTATTTTTATTATCAGCACTTTTCATTATTATGTGACTATTCGTAGACATGGTTTTGATTATGCCTCAGTTTTGGCATCTTAGTCTATTTTTCAGCACTTTATTTGTTTCAGTATTATTCTTGTACTTTATTAAATACTGCCTGTGACAAATACATGCCTGTGTTGTTCTATAGTCTATCTGTTTCTCTTAATATATTTATTGTTTATACCATACCTGTCATAATTATTTATTTTTTTTTGTTTCTTCACTGTTTGTTACTTATGCATTGATTGCGGGGGAGCTTTCACTTTTGCAATTATTTTGCTAAGTGACAACGGGGGAGAAATAAGGATCTAACATTTTCGTGAATACAGGTTATGAACAATTTCTTTTGATTACTATTTTGAATTGATTCCAGCTTAGATGTTATATCGGCAAGGTTTGTCAATTATCAAATGGGGGAGATTGTTGGCCCATTGGTCATGGTCAAACCGGATTTTAATAATTGATCAAACTCTGTCTCGATATAATTACAAGTCAACTCAGATGTTTACCTACGACGTTTTGGACACTGCTCAACAATGGATATTTACTATGTTCAAGACCGAAGCTGTTTCGAAGCTGTTTGCCATTCAGAATGTACTACCTGTTACGCTATATAATTTTTCATTTTATTGAGTCTAGGAATACATTATACACCGAGTCGTACTGGCAAATAGGCTTTCCTAAAATATTTTTCAAAACCATCCTATTCTTTTACAAATGACCTGTATTTTTGAAAAATATTCTTTTTACAAAAAGCTTCTGAAGGATTTTTCAAAAAGCCAAAATTTATTTTCTCCATAAATGAACTGGCAGAACCCCAGGAGAAATCGGCCAGAGTTTGGCCATTTGGAATGTTAGTGAACGTTGGGTTTTTAAACTTGGTCATCCTTCAGTTGCGGTTTGTTACAAAGAGTTCTGTCCGAATTCTGCCCGAATTCTGTCAGAGTTCTGTCTTTGAAAAAACTATAAATAGAGAAGTATTTCGATCATTTCAAATCACCAATTCACTTTCAGTCTCTTCTCTTCCTGAGCTTACATTCTTCCAAAGAGTTCTTAAAAGCTTTTATTTTCAAATCCCAAGCCAGTTATAATCCTCTAGTCGATTTGCCAGTACGGTACGGTCTAGAAGTTTCAGAGCGATTGTAATCAGAGGCTTGATAGAAGATTCAACTCTTCACAATTGAAGTTGGTCGAGTTCTTCGTATCAAAGCTCGCGTCTGTAGAAGTTGCAAGGACTTCGTACGAAAAATTACGAGATTTTTAATAGTAGATTCAACTGGAAGCTAGAGTTCTTCCGACTGGACTAGTCCTCACAAGAGGAAAACCAATATAAATCATGGTGTTTGCGTTTGCCTTCTGATCATTTTTAATTTCTATCATTTACTTCTGTGATTATTATTATATATGTGATCTAACTGCTAACAAGTTTTTAATTAGCAATATTCTGCTGCCTACTCTATTCACCCCCCTCTAGAGTATTCTGCTTTACGATTTTATTCCTACATTATATATATTGTATACTTGGATAAGAACTTGTCACAAGTAATATCCTTTTACTGGGGCAGACATGTTCAAGTACAGGGGAGCTATTATGTGTCCATGTATGAATATTGAGACACGCAAATATCATGTTTTGTCAATTATCAAAATGGGGGAGATTGTTGACCCAAACTGGATCACAGTCAACCTAATCTTGACAATTAACAAAACAATATTTGTCATAGTCAATTTGAAACATCAAGCTATAAATCGATCAACTTATCACATCAGTTCAAGTCAACAGCTGCCTGAAGAATTGCTGCTTTGTGTATTCTGGAGTCTGTAATTTTATTATTTTTTGAGTATAGGCAAATGTACGTTGAGTTATACTGAGCAGCTTTGGGGTAGACTTAACCTGATGTACGTTGAGTCATACTGAGCAGCTTTGGGGTAGACTTAACCTTCATAGGTCCACTTAGCCAATAGCCAAAATAGCCCAACAAGCCAAAGCCCATTTATGAATTTTCTGTTCAAAGGAGACAGAGTTCGGGCCGAACTCTGCCTCCACACAGAGTTCGGGCCGAACTCTGTCCCCTAAATTACAGGAAGCTAATTTTTAGGGCTTATTCACTGCTAGTTGTCCAACGGCCAAAAATTTGAATTCTGGACACAGAATTATGGCCGAATTCTGCCTACCCAGAACACTATAAATATGCCTTGAATTATCCCATTTCAAATCATCTAATCTTCTCTTCTTCTTCTCTTACATAAGCCTACATATAAATAGCTCTACCTTCCCATCCAACTTAGCTTTCAAACTTCCAAACCGTGCAAGTTGCTCAGTACGATTCAGCTAGAAGTTTGAAGTGCAAGAAGTTGTAAGTCACTTGGAAAAGTCCAAGTTTCGCCACATCGATCATTGAAAGAAGTTGGCGTGCTCTTCTGAGAAAAGGCACATGGTTGTAACCCTATTTCATAAATAGTGGATTTCAATCCTGAACTAGAGTTCTCAGGCCTGGACTAGTCCTCCACGAGGGAAACCAGGTTAAAAATCTTGCTGTGTTTGAGTTTGCTATTTGGCTGTTTTATTTCCGCATTTATATTACTCTGATTATTTAGTTGTTGAAAAGAGTTTAAGTTTTAATTGATCATTATCGTTATAAACTCTATTCACCCCCTCTAGAGTTGCCTACCTGTACTTCATCATTCAGCGGGCTAGTCTACATGGAAGTGCGACGATTCTATGCGAGAGCGATTCCCCTATTTGTTTGAGAATCAAGGTACGTAATTTATTGTGGTTTCTTAGTGATTTCAATTTCCTATGGTATTATTTTAATTTCGATGACGAAATTCTTTTAAGAAGAAAGGATGTAAAACCCCTCAAAATTAAAATAATATTTTATTTAATTAAACATATTAATTTGGATTTTTATTTATTTATAATTTACTTTATCCTATTTATACTATAAAAGAAGGGCTATAGTCATGATTGAGTTTGAATGTGCAAGTTGACTAGAAAGTATGGCATGGCTAGTGTAGTCGGATGCTTTGACTAGCATACTAGCCATGCTAGGAATACCATAATTATATTTTAGTCTCTTGCATGTTAACAATTCAAATTATGGCACAAGTCATATTTTAATCTAATTAATTAGTTTATAAAGCCTTTATGACTTTTTAGGAGACCAGGTTGTACCAAACCTTCCCAAACTCTCTCCAAACTAAGTCATATATATATATATAGTTCTATATAAGGAAAGACCTATTTATATCCTTAACCAAATCAAATAGCCAACTCATCAAACCACCAAGCCAATCAAGTGGACCCCCACCATTAAGTGGTCGGCCAAGCACTCCCTCCCCCCCCCTTGGCCGAACATCCCAAAAGGAAAAAGGATTCCCAATCTTATACATACATGAAACCCATAAAGCCCACACACCCACACACACACACACACACACACACACACACACACACACACACACATATATATATATATATATATATATATATATATATATATATATATATATATATATTTTATATATATATATATATATATATATATATATATATATATATATATATATATATATATATATATATATATATTTCACCCACACACACATACACACACACACACACACACACACACACATATATATATAATATATATATATATATATATATATATATATATATATATATATATATATATAAAAAAAAAAAAATATATATATATATATATTTCACCCACACACACACACACACACACACACACATATATATATATATAATATATATATTTATATATATATATATATATATATATATATATATATATATAATATATATATATATATATATATATATATATATATATATATATATATATATATATATATATATCAACTTGTACCCTAACCCTAACTTAATTTCTCCTTCTTTCCCACCTCCATAGCCGACCATACTCCCTTCCTCCCTCAAATTTCAACAGCACCAAGCCCCATAGCTCTCATAACATCATCCCCTCTATTACACATCTCTCCATCCTCCACAAAAAAACTCCTCTCCTTCACTATACATCCATCCAACCACCGAAACAAACCCTAAAAACTCCACCTTCCCCATCCAACCATTCCTAACCATTGTGCACCCCTCTAAGCTCATCAAGATATGATTGGCGAGCAAGGACATCATCAAAGGATGGAGCTTTGACAAGAAAAAGCCTTCACAAAGCAAGGACCTTGGTAAGAAACCCTAACTTTTCCTTTTCAGGTCCATCTCATAAATCTGTAGAAATTATGGTATTAGTTCTGTGTAAATAGTGTTTCAATGCCTCTTGGGTAGTATTTTCACCCATAAAAGTTTTATGATTTATGATAGCTATTTTCATGTTTTGGTAGAGCCAAAACTTACCACGTTATGAATGAACTATAAGTTTCTGTAGGAATTTTTCAAAGCTGAATTTTATGAAGGTTAATATATTTAAATTAGGATTTTTAAGCATTTTTCCATGAATTTATCAAGTCATTCTGGTCAAAAAAATTATAGTTAAAACTAGTCATTTGCGGGTGACTTGTTGACCTAAAAGATTCCAAACCATTAGTACCATGAAACCCTTGCATCAAAATTTCCTATTCTGATATTTAGGACATTTTAATTCTGTTTAAATTATATTTTTGAGGATTTTTATAATTTTAGATAATTAATGAAGTTCTAGACAAATTGCGGGTAGACTAGTCGACCCGATAGACAACTAGTAGTATAATTCTTTAGAAATATAAATTCTGAAATTTCATAGATAAATCTGTAGAAAACTAGTTCAAATAATATTTTTATGATTTTTATATGACTTTTAAGTCTATTATTGAAGTAGGGGCATTACTGACTAATTGGGAGTTGGAAACCCAAAAACTGTGTTTGGTGTCTCGTGGAGCCTGTGTGTGATGGTATGGGTTTAAAGGATTCTACAAGAAATTGAGTATAATCTTAAAACATTATTTTGACTAATGAAGTCGTATTGTAAGTTTTGTGAGTAGTGACTTAATCTAGTTAATTAATTATCTAGGAGCGTCGGGTTCCGGAGGCGTGGACGCGGGAGCAGCATTTCATATTCACAGCACGGAATCAGGCAAGTGCACCTTGCTATCATATAGTTCTTGTTCATTCTATCATTTACTTTTTTCTATTTTATTTCTTGTGCTTGACCTTAGGAGTTATATCGATACGGGCTTTCGGATTACATCCGGGTGTCATTCAACTAGTGAGTTATCTAGTATTGATATATATATAGCCTGCCTGTGGTTTATGGAATTGTTTCAATAAAAGACCTGTAGGATACGACACATGATTGACACATATTATCCCAATACTGGAGCCAGATTAATTGAGATACCTGATTTTCTGTTACCTGTAGGTTAAGGGTGTTTGTATCATTTTATCTTTATTTTAGATGTGTCGTAGGATTGCCATCTAGATAGAGGTCAGAACGGTAAGTTATGGTTGCAGCTTACCGTTTTTTGAGAGTTGAGGACGACTACTACTTGCGCGGGCCTTGCTGTGCACATACACTCTTATATATGTATATACATTTATCTGAAGAGATTACATGTTTCCTGTGATTCATGTTTCTCTCTTAGTTACCGTTGAGATTCCGTTACGGTGCTACGGGTATATGTACGCCTGACCCGGATGTCATTTACTTTGGAAATGTCTGCGCTTGCGAACGTTGTCCTCAAAGCGTCACGTCAGTTTGGTTTAGATATCCTGATACTTTGTTTACTTACTGCACTTTAGCTTATATATTATGTGCCTTGTCATGTCCCCTGAGGACCTGGTTCTTTCCCAGATTTAGCTGACGAGATCTTTCCGAAGAAGTACGGGCCGGGAGTTTATTCTACCTTTGCACCATCTGTGGACGACGAGGTTGATCCATAGTGGCACCTGGTGGATATTTACTTCTTTACTTTATTTTATGATAGAACTGAGACATTGTAGTGGATATTTTTATACTTTCATCTGAGACATTGTAGTGATCATTTATTTGACTAAGACTTGTACCCATGGATTTTCCATGTAATTTTATACTTCTCTTTGACAATTTTATATTCCTTTATTTCAACACGATATATTTTTTATTCTGTGATTCTTGTTCTATGGATGAGTATAGATTGTGCCTGCCATGTGATTATTTTATAGCTTAAGACCTTCCATTGGTCCATTAAATTGGGTATACCTATGGAATGTGTCTGCTGGCATGCCACGTGTTCAAGTCCTTATGGATTTTGGGACTGGGGCGTGACACAAATCCACAATGGCAATGTTGATAGCAGTAGTTGTACCTCACGTACTAACTACTGTATGTCCTAACCCGTCCACATATGGAAAACTTGTATTCTAAAACATACAATACACGTGACTTGATCATTGTTTCTATATTGTTTATTGTTTGTCTTCCATTGAGTCAATTTTATACTATTGTCATGCTGTAATAGTACTTTTCTCATCATATCGTGTCATGTCTATAGTTTATTTTTCTTATTATTATTTCTTCATGCTTATATATTATAATGTGTAATGTAGTGTTATGGTGATCTTGTTCCAATCCTGATTAGATAATTTATTTATCAGTTTTAGACGACATGATATGTCCCGAGGTCTATGGTAAGTATGTTGGCGATACTGCATCACTAACGTACCAGATTCTGGCACTGTTGTGAATTAACATATTTTCTTTCTTATATATTCATATTAGTTAGTGGTCATAGTCATGGATTCTAGTTTATCTATTTTATATTTTTCTACAAGATTTGTTCCCAAAAATATCTGAGTTGTAGTAGATTATTTAACGACTTTCTTTAGTTTATTCTTTGAGACTATTAGTTATATTTTCCTTGTGAGTATTAATGACTTAGCTGTGGATGATATGTGCTTACTGTTCTTGTTGTGGACCATTATTTATCATAGACATTATACTATCGGCCAAGTAATCATGTCCTAAAAGTGGGAGCGGGTCGTGACACGTGTCTTCCAATATGTATATTTGGTTACATCAAATAGTGAGGGTCTATTTGTGGACTACCCTTCACCTATGAATATAGACTTTACGGCTGCCATGTGTACTTTAGAATGTTATATAAAAATAGCTGCTCTTATACCAATTGTAGGAACGTCGAGCACCTCTAGAGGGGGGTGAATAGAGTGCGTGTGTGTAGTAGAAATAATAATCCAAAATTAAAAATTATAGCCGTAAATATAATAATTATAAATGAGACAATATCCAACTATATAACAAATAAATTGGGTAAAGTGAGAAGTTTTAGAAAAGTGAACGCAAATACCGAAGTTTATACTGGTTTTCCTATGAGATGACTAGTCCAATCTCGATAAGTCTAGCTCGATGTTTAATCCACCATGCAGTAAAATGCAAGCTTAGATTTGAAGCACTTGTAACTTCTTATAGACACCTCCTACATTGATCCAAAAACATGAGCAACTTTACACCACAAGCCTGTGATGCAAAGGACTTGCCTACTTCAAAACTGATACGAAAATGAAATTCTTTTCAAGCCTTCTTACGACTCGAACCAAACTTCTAAATCGAACTAAACTGACACTTGCTTGACTAGGAGTCGTAAGGCTTAGATTAGGAAGATTGAAAACCTCCGAAAACTCATAAAGATATAGAAGAAGAAGAAGAAGAAATGAATGGATTGAGTGAAAATGAAATAAAAATATCTTCTTTTATAGAGTTATGGAGGACCGAACTCGGGCAGAGTTTGGTTCCCTAACGTTCATCATTTTTTTAGGTGGACCTGGTCTCAAGGGAACTGGGTCAAGGTAACCGAGTTAGGGCAGAACTCGGTCCAAGTTCGGTTCCTTTACATTCAGTAGATGTCCAAGTTGATTTGTGGGATTTTGTGTGGTTACATGTTTGTGTAGTGAACAAATACAGAATTGGTAGGCATTTTGGTGGAAAGACTAGAAAGCTAACCAAGTGCCAATTACATCCGATGTATATAGTTTTTCTAGACTCAATAAAATGTAAAATACATAACGAATTGACAAATAATTTTGTTCAACAAATTTTGGCAATTTTATGAAGACTCATTGTAGCCATTTTAGTTGTAGTCTAGCAGCTCTGTTTGGTAGTAGACCGTTTGTTATATCAAACTAAAGTTTACTCGGTTATCGAAATAAGGTTTGACCATTGACTTATGGGCCAATGTACAATAGAGACATATCTAGTGGCTTATGACAGACATTATGTCTAATCATCAGTCTTCAGAGCATTAATAATATACATAATATCAAATTACGTTGCCAGTATGCTTCATGCGGGTGACAAGACGTCTCAAAAGGCATGTTGGCCCATGATGTGACTTTGTGTGCTTCTCATTTAATGAGGGTGGCGTGCACATGCTACTCGCTAACAAGCTCCAGCGTCTAGAGTGATTTATTGTATCCATGGGTTTCTCCTACGACAGGAGCGACCTATTTACTAGTAGTTGCCTTCCCATGGCGGGAGCGGCTGGTCGCACTTGTTATTGGCTTCCATGGGCTAGAGCGGACAATCGTACTTGTTGGGGGAACTTTGCCTTTGCTTCCCGCGACAGAAAAGATGCTATCTCATTGTCACACTTTTATGGATCAACGTTGGGCGGGGAGGAATCCAAGGCTTCACATGATTACGCTGACTAGGGATTCGGACTTGGTATCTTACCTCACATGCGGACTAAGATCCATACATGTTTAATATCATGTTGCTAATACTTGTTGTTGCATGTTAGTTTGTTGAGACACCCTGACATGTCACAATAAGTTTTTTTGTTATATTATGTATTTAACAAGAGTGATGATATCTCTTGTTATTTATGCATGATATGCGTGGATGCGCATACGGTATAGCAGGTATATAGATGTATTATTGTCTTAGGTATCGTATATTTCTTCTTTGTTGTTGTTTGATGTAGGGAACAATTACTACCCTATAGAAGTCCACAAGTCTATACCAGGTTAGTGGATTCACATTGTGGACCACTTTTCAACCCTTATAATTATATTTATTATATTTAGTTTTAGTCATTTAAATTTACTAAGCAATTTGATTATAGAGCTATTATTACCATGGTCAGCCATGGTTGTTTGTAGCTGTATGATGCCACTAATTTCTCACCCTTTCATTTTCTTAGTAATTAGGGTTCTGATAGCCCTAGCTAGTTAATATAGAAAGTCGCGGGACAATTTCTTAGTCGTGATATGAACCATTGATTCATTTAATTTCTTGTATTAATTATTGTATAGTTTTGGCATAGGCTTAGAGACATAGTCTGTTATGTAGTATTCTTAAACCCTTTGTTCTTGTTTGTTTGGAAGGGAAGGTTACTGTTCTATCGAGAGATTACGGAACTCTATCAGATCCTGAGCTATATTTAATGTTCTTGTTCATGTCAAGTCATGTTGTCAAGATGTACACTTGTATTGTACCCTCTTGGCAGAATTGACATGATGATGTCACATGTTGCCTGTACATGTACAAGTTACATGTCATCACTTACAAGTATACGCACAAATATATGTTTTTTCTCAACTTGGAGATGTAGTTTGTTGATGAATAATCTCCAACACTTTGTTCTTGTTTTATTGGAAATGTTGGTTATTATTCCATCAAAAGAATACAAATCCTTGTCTTGTTATTATATTTAGAATCAAATATTTAAACGTAGACTATCGAGGGATAGCTTCATATCTCTTGTTTCTTATTTGACGTAGGAATATGTCATTATTCCATCGACAGGCTATGGATCTTTGCTCCATTTTGTGTAGTATAGCTCTTTTATTTTAATTTGTTGAATTGGTTTGTTAAATGGTTTTAGCCTACCCTAGAGTTTTTCTTGTGGTTTTTTGTTTGGGGTTTTGATCCTTCTGATTTTGCATGATGCAAATCTCGTAGCATAGCTCGAGGATCTATCGTATCTTGCTCTTGATGACGGTTATCGGGATGACAACTTCCCAAGGGCATGAGTGGGTTTCTTTTCTCCCACTTGTATATATATGTATTCTTTTGGGCATTTTATCCACAAACATGTGTTAGACTTAGTTTTGGGAGGTTGTTCCCCGACTATGAGCAACCAAATGATGTATTTAGACTACAAACATGTGTTAGCCGTAGATTGTGTATATTGCTGGCTTATTGTCTTCGTACTGATAGCGTTAAGATCTTGTACTTTTAGTGTAATTAGGACGATTTACTATTATTTGTACTTGTGACATTTATTATTGCTTCTTGATTATAATGGATTGAGAATAGGATTTTGAGGACCATAGGAGACCGACTTATTGTAGCTAACCCTTTCATCATTATAGTCGTGGTCATGTTGTGAGATATAGATGTAATCCGTAATACATAGTTGGCCAAGTTGCGTCCATGTTCTAAGTATTTTTGAATTAGGGTGTGACAAGCAGATATCGAAAGTTGAGCATGGCTAGATAGGCTACAATGCAAAATTTAATACAAATACAAAGTGAATGAAGAACTTGTATGGCTCTGGGCCTATCAATGGTAACTGATAACTAAAAAAATTGGATTGGGATGTAAAAATTTCAAAACCTAATGATTTTTAGGTCGGGTTCCAGTACAACATGTGAAACCCGAAAATAAAATTGTGTTTGTTTCGGGTATCATAAATATATAAAATTTATTTTCATACACAAACAAAAGTTGTTGTGGTTTGGTGGTAAAATAGCATAGTTGTTGTTGGCACAAGTATAGGTTTGAATCCCCATGCGTAAATTACTTTTATGTTTTTTTTATTTTTTTATACTTTCAGATCTAAGTGGATGTAGATTTAGAACCCGAAATCGACCCATTAACAACCCTTCCTGGCTCCAAATAAATAATAGATCATGGTAGCTCACATAAAAACTTTAAACATTCAGTTCATGTGCATCAAATTAGCAATAACTCCAGCATTAGTGGCCCTCATCATATACTTTTTAAGTTTAAAGTTTTACCCATCCAAAAGTAGAAAAGCAGTCAAACTCTTATGAGAGCATCACAATCAATGAAGATCATCAAATATCATATGGTTTTTCTTGTCCCAAATACACAAAAGTAAATCTATAATGGCACAATGACATCACATCTTCTATTGAGTTGAATGATATGAGTCTCTTAATCAAACTTTATTGCAGAAACATATTGTAACTATGATTTCAAATCACAATCGCGATGATCTCAGGTAATACACATGTGATTCTATAATCACTGTGATCATAATTATGATTTTGCAAATGTGATTTTGAGGTTTTAAAGTGTGACATATTTAATTTAAAGATCCCGGCTAGACTTAATATTATGACATTAATATTGGAGTGCATCTATGTTACATATTCATGAATACAAGATGATACAATAAGGACATGACGACACAAACATGGTTATACTGTGGTGTGTCCTAATGTATTTTGGAGTGCCTTAATTGTAACTAATATGTATCCGACACGAAATAACTTCCAGAGTGTTCATGCATCTTATAGTGCAACCCTTAATAGTGGACACAGTTACGAACGTAAAACTGATAAGAACAATTGTGATCCCACATTCCAGAAATCTATAATGTAGTATTTTCTTCCTCCCATATTTTTGTTTTATCAAAATTATGGAGAATAATTCTGAAATCTATCCTAGATTTGAATTTGTAGTAACTATCTTTTACATTTTTGGCGTGGCCCATTTCACTGTAAGCCCAACCTTTATTTAGGGCTTAGCATTTGCTAATTCTTCAGATACAAATTTCTGAAGAAGTATGGTTCGATTTTCTGTTCTTTTTCCTCTGTTCGAATCAATAGGGGAGTGGAGAATCAAATTTGAAATATTGTTGCAACTGTCGAGTAGTGGAGAGTGTAACCCCAATTTCTTCCTGCCAATTTGATGGCCTCATTCCTACGCCATCCTGTCAGTCTATAAGACGCTCTTCCCATTTTCTTCTTGCTAGAAATTTCAGCAGAGGAAGAGAGTGAGAGCCGAGCCTTCTTAGAATTCTTGTCTTTCCTAAATTTTTAGCCGCTTGATCCAAGCTCCATGGCGATGGAAGGAACGAACTCCTCAGGAAGCTAGGCTGTGGATCAATCTTGATGATCACTCCTTCAATCGGCAATGGCAGTGATGAGTGAGTATCGTTTGATTTTTGTTCCAGATCTGACTAATTCATATTGCATCTTGAATGAATTGTTATCGATTTCTCTTTGTTAGTGATCGATTGCTTTCTTCTCCTAGCTAGAATGTTGGTGAGCCTCTATGATCTCTGATCGAGTGGGTTTATTTCAGTCATTGGTGAGTTGTCAAACTCAATTCTTTGATCTTTGAATCCCTCTATTTTATGAAACTCTTCGAACGATTCCAGATTAGTTCGATTTGTTGAAGAATTTTGAGATCAATTGATTGAACTAGAGGGATTTAGGAATCATCTCGATCAACAAACTTAGTTTGGATTTGAGGGTGAGTACTCAGCTCGAATTCCGTTGTCTTTGAAGTTTTGTGTTCTTATGATAATTTATCCTTGATTATATAGGTTTAGTTCAAGGATCTGTTGGACACACAAAGGGTCATGTCCAGTTCTGAAGATTGTGTCCTTGAGCATCAATTCGAAGTCCATGCTCAAGTACTCCTAGGACTTTTCTAAATAATCATTGAAGGTTATCTTGGTTGAGTTATCGGGTAATATTGAACCTGGGTATTCAGAGCTGTATCAGGATTGACAATAAATCTCTGATACTGAACATTTGAGTACAATTTTACGTGAGAACTGATATCAACCCACTGATAATCTGACACTGAATGTTTTGTTCAGACTGAGTAATATTTGGGGTTGAATCTCTAATGATTTGATTTTTAAATATTTAAGTCCTGAGTAGCTAGACCTTATCTTGGGTTGGATGATTATTAAGAATTAGCAAAATCCTCTTTCAATAGACTCCTAAGTTGAATCTCAGAATTGATACTTGTATTCGACTAATTTGAATATCAAGATACAATTCCTAGTTTCAATTTAGAATAGAATCTTTTAAAATAAGTTTGTTCAGGTTCAGTAGAGTTGTAAACTTTGAATTCAGAGTAGTGTCTGAACAATTCTTTGTCTTGGGATTTAGATGTTGTTGTTTCTCGAAGGAATTACTGATGTAGGTTTAGTAAGGAAGGGATTCTCAGGTTCAATAACAAGGCTATCTGAGTTTGAGGGATTTAATTTCTGAATGTGGTGATCTGTGATTAGTTGAACTGAGATTCCTATAGCCGTGTTTGATTAGTTGATAAACCTAAGACTTTATATCTGTATTTTGTCACTGAACCTGAGACTTTATATCAGTGTTTTGGTTCAGTGATGAACCTGAGACTTCATATCAGTATTTTGTCACTGAACCTGAGATTTCATATCAGTATTTTGGTTCAGTAATGAACCTGGGACTTCATATACATTGTCTTGGTAAGTTGATGAACCTACACTACAAGAATAAGGGCTTTTCTTGACGGTGATTCCCCGTCAAGAAATGGGTATCTTGACAGTTGCAGATCCGTCAAGTAGGCCGGAGTCAAGAAAAGGCCCCCTATTTCTTGACGGTCGCTGGAAGGGCTTTTCATGACGGTCGCTGGAAGGGCTTTTCTTGACGGTTTTTGGCCGTCATATGAAGTACTTTTCTTGAATGTTTTTAGCCATCAAGATAGCAGTTTTTAGAAACCGTCAATGTAGGCAAAAACTTTTCTTGACTCCAGCCTAGATGACGGCTATTGGACGTCAAGAAAAGCATTTATTCACAGGCTATTACGCAGCATGATTTGAATTAAAATTGACGTTTGATAACCGTCAAGAGAAGCTTGCCAAAATGCAGTCAAGAGAAGCGTGCCAAAATTCTGTCAATAATTATATAATATTAATCAAACACACATAATATCAATCCAGAAGTTACACATACATCAAATTACTATAAAACCCAACTTTCATATTAATAAACTGTATTATTCATACACCAAAAAACTTTTAATACACATCCCACCACAAACATCCATCACTTGTCCAACCACAACATAATCCAACCAGTACACATATCCCACATTTGTAGTTTCCATACCACTTAAACGTCCGAACCACAAAACATAATCCAACCACATTTGATAATCATACAAATAAAACAAAAAAAAGTACCAAACCAGATCGGAGCACATCCCTCCCATATCCACAATATTCCCTTATTCACAGCATGCATGCACCTTCATTTTTTAGCAAGTTCCTGAAAGAACAAGAGCACAAATTATCAATATACAGTTCTTATATAGATATTGAACTCACTATTACAAAATTATCAATACAGATTGATTTTATAGATGCACACACAATTTGAATCACTTGACAAGAAGGCAACAATAAAAACATGGAGTCACATCCAAGCATGTCAACAACCTGAAATCTATTATTTTAGTCAGTTAACAAAGAGAAGTTGAAAATTTCATCTTCCTGTGTACAAGATTCAAACATGAACAACCTTCATGGGTAGATCCAAACTTGTGTGCAAGCATACTCTACAATAGTAAACAATTAAAGTATATCACACATAAAGATTCAGTCTTTTTGAAATATGAATAAGACTACCAAGAATGGATCATCCTCAACTGGTAACCACATTGTTCTGAAGGCCACACGCCTGAGATTTAACTTTTTAAGTTGCATTTTCTTCTTTTTGGCCCTTGGCAAGGAATTAATATTTCATAAATTCTAGAAGTAACACCAAGGAAAATAGGTATGACACCAATATAAGTTGGCATGTCAGCATTTGCAACCTCACGTACCTCGATAAAGAAGATTTTTGTTAAAATAGGTCAAAGAGGCTTGGTGCCCAATGTAGTAACATACACTACCTTAATGGATGGCTATTGCCTGATACAAGAAACAAGTAAAGCATTAAACGTTTTTGAGCTAATGCTCTCACAAGATCATAAACCAACGACAGTTACTTACAACATTTTGAACAATGGCTTTTGTATCTGTGGAAAGGTTGATAGAGCTAGACACCTTTTTGATGAGATGCCTTGTAAGGGATTGCAACAAGCACTTGTTACTTACAATATTATGTTAGATGGATTATACCAAGCTGGAAGAGTTGCTGTCGCAAAAGAAATACAAGATAAAATGATTGCTTCTGGGACTTCCCTAGAACTCTACACCTATCATATACTCCACAATATTATGTCTTTTACGTAGCCAATCAAGAATTATAATATTACCTTGACAATATCAGAACAAGTGTAACAATATGTTTCTTTCACCTTCCGAGCTACCTCAAAATAGTCTTCTGGTAGTATATTCTCTCCTCTTTCCTACATAAAATTTAAAGGTAGACAATTAGGAATAAAATACCTTATAACCAAAATCACACTCGATTAGATGAGGAGATCAGCTTCCAACTACATGTTGGGGGCAATTTTAGAAATCAGTAATGTAGAAAAGCATAGGACCAGAGTTTATTGTTCTATGCATGTGAAATATAAAGCACAAGACCAGAGTTTATTTTTCTATGCATGTGAAACTAACAAAAAAGCTGTTGAATGAAATTAACATCCCTAAAGATCGGTAATTCAGCACACTAGAGCCAAACATAAGAAGACTTGAATCACTAAACACAGCATTAAGAATCTCAGATGAGAGTATCCTAAGTAAAGGAAATTGGTATCAAAGGAAATGAATCATATATGTGATCAACGAATGAGCATTTAGAGGCATTCAAATAGAACATTAGGCTTCCTAATGTTCAGGACAGATCTTTAGTGTATAAGGGGTTGAACTAATGTGTTTGGATAGGACAAGGCTATATGAATGTATCCACACACTCTATAGCATCTAAACAAAAGCAACAATAGAACAGATCAAAAGTAAGGTGGACAGGGCAATACCTATACTGATACTCAAAACCAGTGGGAACAAATAGACAGATCCATTAGAACTGTAGGACAAAGAATCATACCCATGACTTCCATATGCATGGTCTGAACCAGGAATGTGCAGGTAGGCTAATATGTAAAATAACTGAACAATGAACAATGCATATGAAGATGGCAATGCATGACATAACTGATGGAACTGGGGATTCCCAGGACCCTTCCTTTGGTGTGCGTATTGATCGATAGAAAGTTAAACAGATCTAATACGTGTTCTAACCCTTCATAGGCGGAAACTAGGGTTCACGAATTATACCTGCGGCGGAAAGGAGACAAGTAATTCCTGGCAATCTCGAGCGGACGACCCCAAGATCTTCCACACGTATTCCTTCCTCGAGTTGGACGTCGTATGGGCGACAATCTTCCAATCTTTTCTTCTCCTTGGCAGCCATCTCTTTCTCTCCTTACGTGAATCACAAATTTAGAGAAAGTTTCAGATTTCTGATCGGTAATATGGCGGCCAGAGAATAGAGGATATATAGGCTACGGCAGGGACCATGAGAAGAAATTAGGGTTAGGCCTCCTAACGGATCTCGATATCCCGTGTTCAGCCCGAACACACAATCCAGACCCATTAACAATAGCTCGGTCCACTAATGAGCTATTGTTGCACTACCTCCCTAATCCCAAATTATGTTTGTGGGCTCCTTTTATTATATGCTCGTTTGGCTCCCCATGTTAAGATATCGTATGTCCATCGATCAAATTAAGTTACTGACAACTATATTGATTCGACATCTTTTATCCTTAAGTAGTACCGCTCAACTTTATTTGTCATGTCGGATATAATCCACCTGCAGGGTTTACATGACAATCCTTATGAGCTCCTTAAGGGGATATCATCAACCCGATGTATCGGGACATGGATTCTATTTATAATCAACAGCCCATCATACATACAATATTATTACCCAATTCATAGAGGTTGTTCATCCATAATGAATCTCACTCTTTTATGAGTCAAAATAATGCACACTGCATATACATGTCCATTCTTATATCCGGGTTAAGAGCACAAGCATCCATAATAACAGAGGTATTTGTTCTCTTATGTAGTCAGTGAAGAACAGGTGGCAACTCTAGAGGGGATAAATAGAGTTTATATAGAAAATAACCAATTAAAAATTAACTCTTTCACGAATTATAAATAATCAGAGTAAATACGAAAAGTAAATGAAGAGCAAGAAAGCATACGCAAACACAGCGATTTTAACCTGGTTTTCCTCGTGGAGGACTAGTCCACGCCTGAGAACTCTAGCTCAGGATTAAATCTACTATTTGTGAAATAGTAGTTTACAATCCGTGCCTTTACTTCAGAAGAGCACGTCAACTTCTTACAGAGGATCATAGTGGCAATTTGCTTGGAATTGTCCAAGCGACTTCTTCAACTCTTGCACAAGAATCCTAACTGAGAGATGCTGAGCACTCGAGACTTAGGAGACTTGTGGCTAGTAGATGGGAAGGGTATGGCTTATTTGAGCTATAAGAGAGAAGAGAAGAGAAGATTGGATAATTTGAAATGAGAAAATTCATGGCCTATTTATAGTGTTTTTGTAGGCAGAATTTGGCCAGAATTCGGGTAGAAAATTTCAAATATTTGGCCGTTGGACAACTAGCAACCAGCTAACCCTAAAATTAGGGATGCTGAATTTTAGGGGACAGAGTTTGGCCCAAACTCTGTGTGGAGGCAGAGTTCAGCCCGAACTCTGTCTCCAGAGCACAGAGCTGGTCTAAGTGGCCAGTGGGTATTTTTCTGGATGGTGGAGTTTGAGAATTATTGGGTAGGCTATAGGTCAAGTCTGAAGAGCTCAGCATAACACAGTTTATATCAGTCTAGACTCAACAAAAGTGTAAAATATAGACTCAAATATAACAGAGAAGCTGAGACTGAGCTGTCGTCTGACTTGAGCTTAATGTAGACGTCGTGTCGTATTGAACTATTATAAATATTATTTAGTCAATGTTATCAATATCTGGTTGACTGTGACTTTGTGTCAACAATCTCTCCCATATTGATAATTGTCAAAATAATATATGTATATTCAATATTCATACCTGGACACAGTTGATCACAAAAACATAGCTCCCCCCATAATCAATGCCAAGCAGAAATGATAGCTCCCCCGTAACCGGTGAACGGTGCCGAGCTAGTACTAAAAGCTCCCCCGTAAATAATGCATTGAACCTGTTGGCCTGATAAATAATATCTCCCAAAAGCACCAAATAGCACATATATACTAAAGTAGTATGACAAGAATATATATATTTCTCCCCCTATTGGCATTAGCAATATAAACTGCATATGAATAATAATGATGCAACCACACCAAATAGAGAAGAAACTATATATGAATGATCAAAACGAGCAACTTAGCATAGAATAATAAACTATGATAAGCATAAAATGTCATCACACAGAACCAGAGTCATCAAACTATCAGAGTTTTAGTACAACCCAAGTACATAAATCCAAATAAAACTAAATAACTGGAAATCAGAAAATAGAAACTAGAATCATCATCAGCAGCAGCAGATAGTAAACGCCATCTCCATCATGGAGCACGAGAAGGCCCAGCAGAGTCTGAATGATCAGTGAATGAACGGCTGGGGTCCACTATAGCAGCATCCGGATCCAGGTAACGCATGACCCAGGGGTCGTCAATGCGATATCCAGCGCGACCAGGATCCCGCTCCATGGGAATGGGCATAGAGGGGTGACGAGACATGGAATACCGGATATCGTGCAGCGAGTTGCTGAGGGCACTCATCTGCAAGGTAGTACGGTAGTCCATCTGAGTCCAGCGATCATCCTCCAATACGAAACGATCTCTGAGCATGGTCTGGATGGAGTCAAGAGTAGCACGAGGAGGAGGCGCATCCTGTCCAAGTGGAGGGGCGTCGGGCTCCTCATCATCAGAATACTCAGAAGTGTCAGCAGAAGCAACGACTGCCTGAAGACGTCGTGCCTTGGAAAGGAATGCAGGAGCAGGCAAGAAAGGACAATCATGAAGAGGGACAATGAACGCACGAAAAACCATAGGAGGATACAAAGGATAAACCAGGGCTCGTGGTTTCTTTCTATAGTTAATCATCCAGTCCATCATTGTTCGTGGAAGATTGAACGAAATGCGATAATGAAGATGATACAAAGCAGAGATCTCAAAATATGTAACTTCATCGGTGGAGCCAGCTTTTGGCAATGTAGTGTTGAAAATAATTCGATGAAGTTCATAGAAATAAGGGTTGAGGTGCTTGGCCATAAGCTTACGAGGATAATTCCTCCTTGAAACTCTCAAGAGAAGTTTCACCAACAAATTGGAATTAGCGAGCTTCCACAAGCTTATCCCAAATATCGAGATCTTGAAGTGCAAGATACTCGCCCAACTCAGAAGCATCAAAAGCAATATCAATACCGGCAACCCGGGAATAGATGTGAGTGGCATCGTGAGTCAAGTTACAATAGAACATTTGTATGGCGCTACGATAAATAACAAAGTTTGAAGCTACTAACTCATTTAAGCAAAGATCTTGAAACAATGATTCAAATTGTGAGAAAATAGTAAAATTAATGGGATGTCCCGCGAAGACCGGACGAGTCCGAAAGTCACTAAACCACTCGTTGGAGGCGTCTAGCAATACAAACAATCGGTCATCATAAGTATTAGGGTCGCGGGAAGGAGGTGGATTGAACAACGGATGAAGGGGTTGTGGTTGTTCAACGGGTTACTCAATGGGAGGAGGAGGATTCGAAGAGGAAGCACCCTCAGTTCGAATCCTTTTCCCACGATTGGGCAATCGAGGAGCCATTTGCAAACAAATAGAGAACTTAAAATAGAGAGGGAGAAGGAGTTATACCTCAAATCAACAATGAACAGTGAAAGAGAATGAGGAAATAGCCCTTCTCCTTGATTTTGATGAGCAATGGAGCACTTTGGAGAGAAAACTAGGGTTAGGGTTTATGGAAAAATGTTTGGAGAGTGAAGGTGGTGGTAAGAATGAAGGAAAGAGATGAAAACCCGAATATAAGTGGAGGGTTTTCTTTGGTCGGAGTAAATCTGGACCGTAGGATAACAATTGATCAAACGGCTATGGCTGTCCCCGATTCTGGAATATGGGAACCGAATTCGACACGAACTCTGTTGGGGACAGAATTTGGCCCGAGTTCTGGATCCTTGTTCCAGAACTAAAAAACAGGCCAGATAATGGAAAAATGGCTAAGTATGGAAAATAAAGTAAGATATGAAAGAAATAGCTTGAAAGATTCAATCAATATAAAAAATAGCAGGATGAAATTGAAAAATAGTGAATCAGCAGTAAGAAATCAAAACGAACCATATAATAAATAAGGAAATATATCATAATTCAATAGTTTGAAGTTGCCATGGGTTAGCTGCAGGGGCCGGATCCCAACTAGCGGTAGTCCTGTGGACTAGTGCACCGTGTCGCTTAGGCTTTTACGCCTTGTTGTCAGAAGGGCCCTTTCGGCTTGTACCCATAGCAAATTCATCGTAAGAGAATCATAATATAATCGATATTTATGCAGGTGAGTTTTAATTTATGACAGCTTTATCTAAAATTCCAAGTTTACGACAAAGAAAATTGAAGCGCTCTTCGGATAATGGCTTAGTAAAGAAATCTACTAGCTGATGATCAGTGTCAATAAACTCTAAGTTAATCGTGCCATTATGCTGATGATCACGCAAAAAGTGGTGTCTAATTTCAATGTGTTTTGTGCGTGAGTAATAGATAGGGTTCTTAGTCAAGTTAATAGCACTAGTATTGTCACGGAATATAGGAATGTGCATGAAAGATAGATGATAGTCTTCAAGGGTTTGCTTCATCTACAGAATTTGTGCACAACAACGCCCAGCTGCGATGTATTCAGCTTCTGTTGTGGATAGTGCGACAGAATTCTGTTTCTTGCTAAACCAAGAGACTAAAGCCTTTCCTAATAAATGACACGTGCCGCTTGTACTTTTACGGTCGACCTTGCATCCAGCAAAGTCAGCATCAGGGTAACCAATGAGGTCAAATGATGTTAACTTGGGATACCATAGGCCCACTGTAACCGTACCCTTAAGGTATCGAAAGATACGCTTAACTGCGGTCAAGTGTGGTTCCTTAGGATTTGCTTGATATCTAGCACATAAGCAAACACTAAACATGATATCGGGGCGACTAGCAGTTAAATAAAGTAAGCTGCCTATCATACCTCGATACTTACGTTGATCAACGGGTTTACCGCTCTCATCTGGTTCTAGTTTGGTTGAAGTAGCCATTGGAGTGCTGATTGGTTTGACGTTGTCAAGATCGAACTTTTTCAGCATGTCCTTTGTATACTTCGACTGACAGATGAAAGTTCCATTAGCCATTTGTTTCACTTGCAGACCAAGAAAGTAGTTGAGTTCTCCCATCATGCTCATCTCAAATTTTGTCTGCATACACTTAGCAAATTCTTGACAGAGGGTTTCATCAGTAGAACCAAAAATGATATCATCAACATAAATTTGAATTAATAGAATAGTGTCTTTAAAAGATTTTATAAAAAGTGTAGTGTCAATTTTCCTTTTGAAAAACCTTTCTCAAGCAAGAAACTGCTTAGCCTTTCATACCAAGCTCTGGGGGCTTGTTTAAGGCCATATAGCGCTTTCTTTAGCTTGAACACGTGGTCGGAAAATTTGTAATTTTCAAAGCCAGGGGGTTGTTTTACATAAACTTTCTCCTTAATAAAACCATTCAAGAAAGCACTTTTCACATCCATTTGAAATAATTTGAAATTTTGATAATTTGCAAATGCACAAAGCATCCGAATGGATTCTAGTCTAGCAACAGGAGCATACGTCTCATCGTAGTCGATACCTTCCACTTGGTTGTATCCTTGAGCTACTAGACGAGCTTTGTTGCGTGTGACTGAACCATCTTCATTCACTTTGTTTCTAAACACCCATTTAGTACCAATTATCGAGTGATTAGCCGGTCTAGGAACTAGTTCCCATACTTGGCTCCTCTCGAATTGGTTGAGCTCATCTTGCATAACAGAAATCCAAAATTCATCATTAAAAGCTTCAGAAATATTTTTCGGCTCAACTTGTGAAATAAAGGCAGTGCTAGCAATAGAGTCTCTTAGTGATGATTTGGTAGTTACTCCACGTGAAACTTCACCTATCACTAAATTTTCTAGATGAGAAGGCTTGAAAGAGAAATTCTTTGGCAAGCCCTCCAGAGAATTTGTTTCGGTAGAAGTATTCATTGGAGTAGAAGTTGATGGCTCAACGTCATCATCAAGAGTACTTGTTGCACTGTTATCTTCATCAAAAAGTCACATTTGTTGACTCTTCCACAATTAGTGAGCGTTTATTAAAGACTCTATATCCCTTACTCTTGGCGGCATAACCAAGGAAAATACCATCGTCAGCTTTGGCATCAAATTTGCCTAAGTTGTCTTTGGTGTTAAGGATAAAACATCTACATCCAAAAACTTTAAAATAAGAAACATTGGGGGTTCTCCCAAACCAAAGCTCATAGGGTGTTTTCTTCGTAATGGGACGAATAAGTACCCTATTCAAGATGTGGTATGCTGTACTGACAGCTTCTACCCAGAAATATTTCGGAAGTAAAAATTTATTCAACATGACTCTAGCCATATCGCCGAGAGTCCTATTCTTCCGCTCCACAACACCATTTTGTTGAGGAGTTCTTGGACAAGAAAATTCATGATCAAAACCATTAGAATCACAAAAATTTTCAAAATCAGAATTTTCGAATTCGCCTCCATGATCACTTCGGATTCGAGTGATCATGTAGCCTTTTTCGTTTTGAACTTTCTTGACAAAAATCTTAAAAACTGAAATGGCATCACTCTTGTTTGTGAGAAAGAAAATCCAAGTAAATCTCGAAAAATTATCAACAATAACAAATGCATAAAGTTTACCACCAAGACTAGCTACTCTACTAGGACCAAATAAATCCATATGGAGTAGTTGCAGAGGTCTAGTAGTACTTACAGAGTTGATGGAATGAAATGAGGATTTGGTTGCTTTGTTCAATTCACATTCGGCACATACCTTGTCCTTTTTGAATGTGATGTCGGGCAATCCTCTTACTAGCTTCTTGGTTGATAACCTGGATATAGTATCCATATTGGCATGACCAAGACGCTGGTGCCAAAGTAATCGTTCATCTTTGTGGGCATATAAACATCTACCTGCATTGTTAGTATCTATAGAAAGATAGAAAATATAAATGTTATCCTCTCTTTTCCCTTCAAAAATAATGTCTCCCGTTGACCTATCATAAATGAGGCAATTATTTTGTCCAAAGTTAATATCATATCCATGATCAGCAAGATGACTAATGCTGAGCAGGTTATGCTTTAACTCGGTCACTAGGCAGACATCCTTTATTACAGGAGAGGGAGGATGACCAATAATACCATTACCTATTATGTGCCCTTTTAAATAGTTACCGAAGGATACGTATCCTTCTCTCTTCATTGATAGTGATGCGAAAAGATTTGCGTCTCTTGTCATATGTCGCGAGCATCCACTATCGAGAATCCACTTACTTTCAGTTGAGGAGGAAAGGTCCACCTACATCAAGAGTAGATGTGACGTTTGGTACCCAAGTTCTTGAGGGTCCTGAAAAGTTACTTTTCGGAAACCATGCATATATCTTTTTGTCTACCAGTCTTCTAACTCTACATTGTGGTGAAATATGTCTATGTGATCCACAGTAAGTACAGATAGCATTTTTATTTACACTTGGAACATGAGAATAATATCTATAGGCAGCATGATGTGGATGGACATGATGTGTAGAGTTTGCATGGTGATCATGGTGATAGTTGTCTATGTGGCATGGCATGGTGATATTTTCTATGTGGCATGGCATGCTGATATTGTCTATGTGGCATAGTATGCTGATATTGTCTATATGGCATAGCATGGTGATATGGCATGATATGGTGATCTTGTCTATATGGCATGACATGATGATCTTGTATATATGGCATGGCATGATGATGATTTCTATATGTAGAGTGATGTTGGTTGTGTCTCTGTGCAGCATGAGAAGTATTCTTGCGTGCACGTGGTTTTTGTGTTTTATGAAAGTTAGTGTATATAAAAGCATGGTTACGTGCTGCATGAGGATGACGTGGTTGACTAGCTTGAGTGGTGTTGTGCCCATGTGATTGGGTTTGAGGTTGAGCAACATGTTTTCCCAATTTGGTTTCTAATTTCTTAGAAACAGCTTGCAGTTCATCAACCTTAATATTTAAGCCATATATCTTAGTCATGGAAATCTTGTGTCTACTCTTTTCTTCAGCAAGCATCGTGTTGAGTGTAGTGATTTCTTGAGTTTGTTGCTCAATACGTGCTTCAGCATCATGTAAGCTTATTTTAAGCTTGGATACTTCATCAGTGATATCAGTGGGTGACGTGTCTCTAATGTTATCAAGTAATAGAGAAATTCTTTGTATTTCGTCTTCAAGACTTTTGATTTTGTCCTTGGCATGTTTGTATTTACCGATGACCTTTTTGTGATCATCAAGTAAATCAGTGAAGGCATCGCCAAGTTCATCAAAAGAGAAGTCGTCTAAAGTTTCGTTAGATACCTTGTTGGAAGTTGCCATTAGGCACACATTTGCTTTATCTTGAGGAGTCTTTTTCTTCCTCGGAGTCACTCGCTTCACTTTCATGCCAAATGCTTGTGTTGGCATATTTCTTTGATGAGGTCTTCTTATATGGCTTCTCATAGCGGTTGCTTTTCTTCAAGAATGGACAGTCTTTTTCGGACGTGTCCAGTCTTCTTGCAACCATAGCAGGTTGGCTCTTCTTCATCGTCTTCTTGTGGTTCCTTCTTTCTTCTATTGAAGCGAAGGAATTTCTTGAAGTTGTAAACCATGAGAGCTTGGTCTTCGTCATCCGAGTTGTCGTCTTCGGTCTCATCGTGCTCAGCCCTTCGTCGATGAGCTTTGAGAGCGATCTTCTTAGTCTTCGGAGCAGGCTCTTCGAAGTCCTTGAGGTCAAGCTCGTGAGTCATGAGCTTACCCATCAAGGTCTCCATTGACATGGTAGTGAGATCGTTCCCTTCTATGATGGCTGTCACCTTAGGGTTCCAAATTTTTGGTAGTCCCCTAAGCAACTTGCGAATCTTCTCATGATTTGAATATTATTTTCCAAGTGAAGACAGGTGGTTGATGATGTCGAGGAATCTTGTGAACATCTGTGTGATCGTCTCGTTTGGCTTCATCTTTGATGCCTCGTATTCTTGCGTAAGACGACTGATTTTTGATTCCTTGACTTGGGTGGTTCCTTCATGCGTCACTTCTAGAAGTTTCCATACTTCGTGGAATGTGGTGCACGTGGATACCCTGTTAAACTCATTCCTGTCTATAGCACAGAATAAAGCATTAATAGCTCTCGCGTCTAGACTTGCCTGTTTTTTCTCTTCGTCAGAATATTTGTCATGTGATTTCTCAATGAGATCACCGTTGACAACTATTCTGGCGGGCTTTTTGTAACCATCAGTGACGACTGTCCACAGGTCGAAGTCTAGAGACTTGAGATAAAAACTCATCCATGTTTTCCAATACGTGTAGTTAGTTCCATCAAATAGGGGAGGCCTATGAGTGGACTGTCCTTCACCGTGGTTGGAAATCAAGGATTGTGTGGTTGCCATGGATCAGCTCTAGGATGTAAATCCTTGTAAAGAGAACAGAGCTCTGATACCAATTGAAGAATAGGTGGCAACTCTAGAGGGAGGTGAATAGAGTTTATATAGAAAATAACCAATTAAAAATTAACTCTTTCACGAATTATAAATAATCAGAGTAAAATGCGGAAAGTAAATGAAGAGCAAGAAAGCATATGCAAACACAGCGATTTTAACCTGGTTTCCCTTGTGGAGGACTAGTCCAGGCCTGAGAACTCTAGCTCAGGATTAAATCCACTATTTGTGAAATAGTAGTTTACAATCCGTACCTTTACTTCAGAAGAGCACGTTAACTTCTTACAGAGGATGGAAGTGGCGATTTGCTTGGAATTGTCCAAGCGACTTCTTCAACTCTTGCACAAGAATCCTAACTGAGAGATGCTGAGCACTCGAGACTTAGGAGGCTTGTGGCTAGTAGATGGAAAGGGCATGGCTTATTTGAGCTATAAGAGAGAAGAGAAGAGAAGATTGGATGATTTGAAATAAGAAAATTCATGGCCTATTTATAGTGTTTTTGTAGGCAGAATTCGGCCAGAATTCGGGTAGAAATTTTAAATATTTGGCCGTTGGACAACTAGCAACCAGCTAACCCTAAAATTAGGGATGCTGATTTTTAGGGGACAGAGTTCGGCCCGAACTCTGTGTGGAGACAGAGTTTGGCCCGAACTCTGTCTCCAGAGCACAGAGCTGGTCTAAGTGGCCAGTGGGTATTTTTCTGGATGGTAGAGTTTGAGGATTATTGGGTAGGCTATAGGTCAAGTCTCAAGAGCTCAGCATGACACAGTTTACATCAGTCTAGACTCAACAAAAGTGTAAAATACAGACTCAAATATAACAGAGAAGCTGAGACTGAGCTGTCGTCTGACTTGAGCTTAATATAGACGTCGTGTGTCGTATTGAATTATTACAAATATTATTTAGTCAATTTTATCAATATCTGGTTGACTGTGACTTTGTGTCAACAGTCAGTACAAAGAGAACAACCTCAAGTGGTCCTATTCAATACACACAAAGTGTACTAGTGTAAACCTATAGTCAAGATAGACTAATACCATATTACACTACAACCTTTCCAATAGATTGTCCAAGTCCATCTAGGTTGTGAACTATTTATATACTCTATAGGGAACTGATAATATGATCTTCTGTGTGACACTACATCCCATATTATCTACAATATAGAATATCAGACATTTGCATTAACACTTGCAACAAATACGATATGCAAACATTTGCACATATGATTCTCATTCAAAATTTATGGAAATAAGGTTACTAAAAAAGTGATGCTTTTAGTATATAACCCAAACAATCTCCCACTTATACTCAAAGTATTTCTTTTCAGTATACTGTTACAAATCTCCCACTTATACTTAAAGCCATGTTGCTACACATCTGACTCCCATTCCCTCAACATGACTATCAAAAGCCTTAGCTGGTAAGTTCTTTGTAAAGGGATCAGCTAGGTTGTCGGCTAATGCTATCTTGATCAGAGCAACTTTTTTTTTCTTTACGAAATCTCGTATCAGGTGGTACTTGCGCTAAATGTGTTTGCCAGTCTTATGGGCTCGTGGTTCCTTCGAGTTTGCAACTGCACCACTATTATCACAATAAAGTGTAATTGACTCAGGCAAACTAGGTACCACATCCAAGTCCAACAGAAAGTTTATGAGCCAAACTGCTTCTTTGGCTGCCTCAGAGGCTGCCACATACTCGGCTTCCATGGTGGAATCAGCAATACATTTTTGCTTGATACTCCTCCACACAATGGCTCTACCTTCAAAGTAAACACATAACCTGAGGTAGATTTCTTGGAATCCCTATCTGACAGAAAATCTGAGTCTGTATACCCCAAGGGAACTAAACTATCTGCTGGATAAACTAGCATATACTCTTTAGCCCTTTTCAGGTACTTCAAAATATGCTTTACGGCAGTCCAGTGCTCTTGTCCTGGATTAGACTGATATCTGCTGACCATGCCTACGGTAAAGCAGATATCTGGTCTCGTACATAGCGTTGCATACATTAAGCTTCCTACCGCTGAAGCATAAGGAACTGTCTTCGTGTTCTCTATCTCTTTAGGTGTCCTCGGACACTGCTCCTTTGATAGAGCAATTCCATGTCTAAAAGGTAAGAAACCTTTCTTAGAATTTTGCATACTAAAATGAGTTAGTGCAGTATCGATATAGGAAGCTTGGGATAAGCCCAACATCCTTTTCTTACGATCTCGTAGAACTTTGATCCCAAGGATGTGACCTACTGCTCCCAAGTCCTTCATATCAAACTGTTTGGATAACCATACCCTTACATCAGATAACACCTTCACATTGTTTCTAATGAGCAAGATGTCATCCACATAAAGTACTAGGAACACCACCACATTTCCTGTCGTACTTTCTGTATACACATGATTCATCCTGACATTGATCAAATCCATAGGATTTTATCACCTGATCAAAATATATGTTCCAAGATCTGGAAGCTTGCTTAAGTCCATAAATGGACTTCTTGAGCTTACAAACAAGATGCTCCTGGCCCTTTTCAATGAACCCGTCTGGTTGCTTCATATAGATGTCTTCCTCAAGACTTCCACTTAAGGAAAGCTGTCTTGACATCCATTTGCCAAATCTCATAATCGAGATGAGCTGCAATAGATAAAAGAATCCGGATAGACTTAAGCATGGCTACAGGAGAAAAGGTTTTCTCATAATCGATATCCTCTCTTTGAGTAAAACCTTTTGCTACAAGCCGAGCTTTAAAGGTTTCAACCTTACCGTCTGATCCTCTTTTTCTTTATAGACCCACTTGCATCCAATGGCTTTTACAGTAACGGGTGGTTCTACAAGCTCCTATACCTGATTAGAATCCATAGATTATATTTCAGATATCATTACTTTTTGCTAAGACTCTGCATCTTTATCTTGGAGTGCTTTATTATAGGTACATGGTTCATAATCTTGTTCTTCAGGGACGAAGTCTGACGACTCTTCCAAGAACATATATCTATCAGGTTGTATCACAACCCTCCCACTATGACGAGGCACTATCGGTTGTGGTGTAACATTTGTGACACAGTGTGCAGTTATTTGTGGTTCATCCTCTTGTACTGTTGGTACTGAAGTACTTGGTGTCTCACGTCTCGGTTCTTCTAGAACAACTCTACTTGTGGGTTTATGGTTCAACACATAGTCTTCCTCTAAGAATCGGGCATTGGTGCTAACAATGACCTTCTGATCCTTAGGACTATAAAATAAACCTCCTTTCGTTCCTCTTGGATAGCCTACAAACAAGCGTACTTCTGTACGAGATTCTAACTTATCTGCTTTCCCATTTAGCACATGTGCTGGACTACCCCAAATGCGAACATGACTCAGACTAGGCTTACGCCCAATCCACAGCTCTGTGGGAGTAAGAGGTACTGACTTAGAAGGAACCAAGTTCAAAATATAAGCTGCAGTCTCTAAGGCATATCCCCAAAACGAATCTGGCAAATCCGAATAACTCATCATTGATCTAACCATCTCCATAAGAGTTCTATTCCTTCTTTCGGCTACACCATTCTGCTGGGGCGTTCTAGGTGCAGTCAATTGGGATGCAATCCCAGTCTCTGATAAATAATCCCTAAACTCTCCAAAGAGGTACTCGCTACCATGATCTGATCATAATGACTTGATACATTTTCTATGACGTTTCTCCGTTTCAGCCTTGTACTCTTTGAATTTCTCAAAGCACTCAGATTTACGGCGCATCAAATAAATGTATCCATACCTTGAATATTCGTCAATAAATGTGACAAAATATTCAAAGCCACCTCTAGCTTGGATAGTCATGGGTCCACACAAATCAGAATGAACCAATTCTAACACATCTTTGGCCCTATACCCCTTTGCCGTAAAAGGCCTTTTGGTCATTTTACCTTCAAGTAGGATTCACAGACTGGTAGTGCCTCCACTTCCAATGAACTCAAAGGTCCATCTTTAACCAGTCTTTGAACCCTTCTTAGGTTAATATGCTCCAATCGCAAGTGCCAAAGATATGTTTGGTTCATACAAGAAGGTTCTTTTCTCTTATTTAAGTTAGATGACATATTATTCATTTCTATAAGTTGCATTGTGGGCGAAAAAGGATTAACGACATGCAAATTATCAACCAATGCACCAGAACAGATAAAATGTTTATTCTTTCTAATAACAATATTGTCATTAAAATAAACTGAATATCCATCCTTAACTAACATAGAAACAGAAACTAAATTCTTTCTAAGTGAAGGTGCATAAAGACAATCTCTCAATGTCAAAGACTTATTTCTACCAAAAGATAAAGTAACATCTCCTAATGCAACGACCGATACTTTTGTAGCATCACCCATGAACAAGCATATCTCTCCATCACTGAGCCGTCTGGTTTCATGGAACCCCTGCAATGTATTGCAGACATGATTAGTGGCTCATGTATCTACACACCAGGTGCCGGTAGATAACACCGCTAAACATGTTTCAACTACTAGTAAATGAGATATACCTTCTTTGTTCCCTTATTTGAGAAGTGGACAATCAGTCTTCCAATGTCCTGACCCTTTGTACTTGAAACATTTGCCTTTCGGCTTTTTTACCGTGCCTTGAGGTCCCATGCCCTTCTTTGCTGAGTTTGCCTGTTTCTGAATGTTATTCTTCTTTTTACCGACTTTTGGCTTAGAAGTAGAAGCCTTTTCAGAAACAAAAACATGACCACTCTGCCTAAAGAGAGATTCAGCATCCTGTAGCTCTTTTGCAAGTTCTGCCAAACTATACAACCTTTTGTTCATGTTGTAATTAAGGTAGAAATTGTTAAAACTTTTAGGCGGAGTCCCGAAAATAATATCAACCTAGGATTCCACATCGATTTCAGCTCCAAGGATCTTCATCTCATTCAGATGACCCATCATCTTGAGAACATGATCCCTTACTGGTGTACCCTCAGCCATTTTTGTATTCATCAAACATTTCATAGCAAACTGCCTAGCTGCTCTACTCTGATGTCCGAAGAGTTCCTTGAGGTTATACATCATGTTATAAGCAGTGGCCATGGCCTGATGCTGATGTTGCAGTACATTTGACATAGATACAAGAATGTAACACCGTACCATCTCATCTGCCTTTTTCCACTTCTTATAAGCCTCTTTGACCTCTTCATCAGAGTTAGCATCAGGCTTAGGTGGACATTCATCAACAAGTACATATTTGTACTCCTCAGCAGTCAGAACAATATCCAAATTACGTTTCCAGTCAATATAATTAGGTCCAGTAAGTTTGTTTTCTTTAAGAATCACCATAAGTGGACTGAAAGAACCCATTTTTGAAATCCTGATAATCACATAAATAAAATTATGTAGGGCAAAAAAAACTTTTTGAATTAACTAAATATTGATTCCCTCAAAACAATAATAAGAAATTTACCAACACCTTGAACACCATAAATTTAGCATGTCATGATAGTGTGGTCGTATACAAATTCAACTTTGTTCATTTTCCTATTAATTTTACTATCATGTCAACATAATTTTATAAAAAATATAATTAATATGTTGCTCTTGCTCTGGTCATACAAATAATAGCAGTGACTCCGATGGGAAGGATACCATTATTTGTATCTAAGTGTATACCACTACTTAATACTAAGTCCATTACCTTGTATTGAGTTCCTTCAGATGGAGAAGTGAACACATACTAGGTAACATTCTACAATTATCCCTAAGAAAGTTTGTACTGGTGATCCATAATTATACTCATCCGATATGGAGAAAAGTACTATAGCCAACACGCAAGTATAATTACATCACCTACAAACCAGTAATGGAGACCATAGGATTTAAACTAAATAAATATCCTCTCCCACTCAGTTATTTAACAATGAGGATTTTTTCTACTAGTTGATATTATGTCCATGTTGTCCATTATTAATGTAGGCTTGGTTTTTCAAAAAAAACAACCACAATAATAAACATGCATAATCAGAAAAAGCAAAAAGACAAAAATAAGAGAAAATATTCAACTATTATGGTCATCTTTGCTGTTCCGTCCTCAACTATCCGAATCCAAAATCTAGCGCTGCACAGATCTATTCGAGGTTCGACCTGCCCGGTCAGGTCGCGGGGTTCGGGCTGTCGATTCCTTCATCGAAAATCATATGTCTGCCTCTGGACTGCTTAAAACCAGCATCTCATCCCACGTCAGAAACAGCCACCACCGCCATAACGATTGATCAAAAATAATTAAAATTACATCAATCATATGCCTTCCGAAGGAGTTCACACATAATCTAGATTGCAAAATTAAAATAATAAGCACGATCAACCCTCGTAATTTTAATTACATCCACAGCAACAACAACATCCACGACATGTCCATGGTTTAAACAACACAATAAAAAACATGTACTGGACCATAATAGTTGGATCTAAGATGCCTGGAAAACCGAGTTAGAACAGATCTACATCTACCGACTATTACACAGCGCAGGTTTTATTGGACAACATGGATGTATCAATCAATACGTAAATCCAAAGTGGCTCTGATACCAATTGATGGAACGGGGGATTCCTAGGACCCTTCCTTTAGTGTAGGTATTGATCGATAGAAAGTTAAACAGATCTAATACGTGTTCTAACCCTTCATAGGCGAAAACTAGGGTTCACGAATTATACCTGCGGTGGAAAGGAGATAAATAATTTCTGGCAATCTCGAGCGGACGACCCCAAGATCTTCTACACGTATTCCTTCCTCGAGTTGGACGTCATGTGGGCGACGATCTCCCAATCTTTTTTTCTCCTTGGCAGTCCTCTCTTTCTCTCCTTACGTGAATCACGAATTTAGAGAAAGTTTCAGATTTTTGATCGATAATATGGCGGCCAGAGAATAGAGGATATATATAGGCTACGGCAGGGACCATGAGGAGAAATTAGTGTTAGGCCTCCTAACGGATCTGGATATCCCGTGTTTTGCCCGAACACACAATCCAGGCCCATTAACAATAGCTCGATCCACTAATGAGCTATTGTTGTACTACCTCCCTAATCCCAAATTATGTTTGTGGGCTCCTTTTATTATATGCTCGTTTGGCTCCCCGTGTTAAGATATCGTATGTCCGTCAATCAAATTAAGTTACTGACAACTATATTGATTCGACATCTTTTATCCTTAAGTAGTACCGCTCAACTTTATTTGTCATGTCAAATATAATCCACCTGTAGGGTTTACATGACAATCCTTATGATCTCCTTAAGGGGACATTATCAACCCGATGTATCGGGGCATCGATTCCATTTATAATCAACAGCCCATCATACATACAATGTTATTACCCAATTCATAGAGATTGTTGATCCATAATGAATTTCACTCTTTTATGAGTCAAATTAATGCACACTGCATATACATGTCCGTTATTATATCCGGGTTAAGAGCACAAGCATCCATAATAACCGAGGTGTTTGTTCTCTTATGTAGTCAATACAAAGAGAACAACCTCAAGTGGTCCTATTCAATGCACACAAAGTGTACTAGTGTAAACCTATAGTCAAGATAGACTAATACCATATTACACTACAACCTTTCCAATAGATTGTCCAAGTCCATCTAGGTTGTGAACTATTTATATACTCCATAGGGAACTGATAATATGATCTTTTGTGTGACACCACACATCATATTATCTATAATATAGAATATCAGACATTTGCATTAACACTTGCAACAAATACAATATGCAAACATTTGCCCATATGATTCTCATTCAAAATTTAAGGAAATAATGTTACTAAAAAAGTGATGCTTTTAGTATATAACCCTAACAATAACTACATACCTGGTATTCGACTAATCCTATATGCAAGACAAGACAAGTGTTAGTATCAAAACCAAATATGGTAGGGAACATGATACAAGGGTATAAATCAAGATATGTCTGATACTTTTTAGTATCAGTGAATGGTACTCTAAGGTCTAAACCAAGTGATCAGGCTATGAGTTAAGAGGAAAACTCTGTGATCTGATCATGGTATATATATTAGTTGATTATAAAAATAGGATATCGGCTAATGTGAGGTGAGGATTTGTATTGTGTCTAAATGTAGGCAATGTAAATGTTCAGTAGAGATGCAGTAAAATGAGGGCAGTGAATACATAGGGTGCAAGACATGTAGTTTATAGGTACTGTTATTAGGCAGTGGGCACTTGAGAGTGAGTCATGAGTTCAATATCTGCACATCCATTAGTGAACCCAAGACCCAGAACTATCCAGGTATGGATTGGTCTATTGGAGATGCAAGAAGCTAATGGGCATTCAAACTCATGACTGAACAAAAGAATATGGGACATATAGCATCTGATACTTGCATGTATCAGATTGACCAATTGTCATTGGATTTGATACTCTGATAGGGGTAGAACAATATTGTTTTGATACATGGAAGTTTGGTTAAAACCTAGTATGCAGGAAATGAATGGGAAAATACAGTGAATAAGATGTTTGGGGAGCTAATGTCAGTACAATGCAACTATGAAGACATAAAGTCTTGATTTCATGATGAAATGTACTAAGAGGAGTCCAGGGATGTGAAATTAGCTAATGTAGTGATCCAGTGAAGTGCAGGATTAATGCAGGGCATAAGAAGGTTAAATGTAGTGAAGTGCACGAAGCATTGTGCAGGACAGTACCAATGACAGCAGATGCAGGATAATAAATGAGTGATGCAGTGGCTCAATTGTCCATTGCTCACTGTCTTGAGCATTGGGAAATGTATGTAGAGGTCAAGCCATGCAATCTAGGTGATAAGGAGGGTGAACAACCAATAAAAATTCCAAATATATATATATTGTACAAAAATACAAATCACAGTGAACCAACATGAACCCAAGCTACACCAAGGCTATCTGAGTTTTGTAAATAAAATTTGCTGATAGGCATAAAAACACAAGAAAAATAAATATTCAGTACCCACGACTGGGTTACAGACCTTTGCTCATTATAAATGGCATGTTAGATAGCTCAATACGGCTCTCCGGGTGCGAGGGCTCCTTCAGATCCTCGGTGATGCCGAGCCCAATGGGCTGCGGTGGTTCCAGTACGGGCTTCCTCGGGCTCCAGTCGGCGAAGAAACGGCTGAAGGGCTTGGTCATTTCGAGAATAGAGGCTGGGTTCATGGCGATAGCGTCGGTGCCGTTGGTGAAGCCCTTCGGGGAGAAGCCGACGAAGACTCTCGAAGAAGGGAATAGAGGCTTGGGAGAGGAGAGCAAGTACTGGTCGGACATTAGGCTCTCCTTGGCAGCGCTGCTGCTGCTCACTTGTCAAAAATTAGGATTAGGGTTTTGGTTTGAGGGATTTCAGCTTGGATTGGTAGGAGAAAGAAGAATAAGAAGAGGAGGAGGGGATTCTTGGCCATTTTGTTGAGGTTTCAACAAAATTAGGGCTAGGATTTATTTGAGGAATAAAGAAAACAAGGCATAGAAAAAGGCATCGGGGGAAATTGAGTTGTGTGGATGTGAAATAGAAGAAACCCTTGATCCTTTTTTTATTTAAAATGTCAACAACAAAAAAATTATTAAAAAATTACCAAAATGGCATGGACCGATGTTTGAATTTTTTAGCGGTAATTTTCTCGCAACTACTTCAGGTAACGGATACAACAAAACTGTCAATAAATTAAATGATTTTTCTTGACGGGTTCGTCTAAAACCGTCATGTAAGATGGTCAAATTTTATTATATAACAGAAAAGGTGGTGTTTTCTTGATGTAAGCCTAATACCGTCAAGATAACCACTATTGTTAACGGTTTTCTACGATCGTCAACTTATAAACCGCCAAGAAACGTTATTTTTCTTGAAGTGCTGGGACTCATATGCAATATCTTGGTTCAAGTTAATGAACTGGAGATCCATATATCAGTGCCCAAGTTCAATTAGATAAAACCTGTTAGGGAACAATTGATATACTCTTAGGCTATATCATGATAGCTGATTTGGAGGTTTAATTAAACTGTGCAAAGGGGGGATCCACTGATCAGGAAGCAGGGGATTAATCAGGAATCATAGGGACTGTGATTACAACCTACATGATGATTTATCTAGGCTTAGTATGAGGCATTTGATTTCTAATATTTTGGTCAGCTGTCCAACTTAGATCCATCTATTTTTACTCTTAAATCAGTTTGCATATCACTGACAGTTCATGAGATTAGTGCAAGCTTCATGGGTTAGTAGTTGTCAGTCCTCTTGATTTGGTTCCTTAAGTCCTCTGAGCTTTAGTTTTAAACCTGGGAATTGGTTAGGAAACCCTTCAATAGAAACTTAGTTCACTTTATAACATGTTGTAAGAAACAGCTATAGGACCCACCTTTAAGCAAGTATTACTTTAACAAGTGATGTATGGGTTGTTGGTAAGGGATGATATGACAATTTGAATGATCTTACATGAGCCATATATATGTAATTTCAGTACCATTGTGGACTAAGATTTTTCTTTAGCCTAACTCAAGGCTAACGTGAGTAAGGTTGTCAACTTAGGTTTATATTCCAAACAGTGGTAGTTAGCTTTACATTCTAGTTATTAGATTAACAAATTGTTTATTAAGAATAGTTGTAGGAAGTTTAATGTTAAATAGTTAAAAAATAGGCTTAACCAAATAACATATCTATAAATAGCTTGTATTTAGGCATGTTTAGAACTGCAAGATACCAATTTAGAGCTTGTTTAGTTATTAACCAACTTGTACTTAATAAACCTGGAGGACATCTAGCTTCATCTAGTACACTTGATTTCTCGGAGCAAGGCAAGTACTTTTCTATGGTCTTGTACATTTATATTTCTTGTACCTTTCTTGTGACACGTCATGACACGATATCTTGTACCCTTGTATTTCCTGTTCTTGTACTTGCTTGTGTCCGGTGTGAAAATACACTAGCTATGTGACCAAACCTCGATTACCATATTCATGTAGATAGATTAGGCCTCGTATCGTGCATACGGGTCCTAAGCCGTACCGATATTCATGTACTCCTGTACATGCTCTTGTACTCACCCCAGCCGGTCACATAGGCTCGTTGTATTTCAAACATGGTGCACTTGTCATGTCTTGTACTTCAGGTTCATAGTTACATTCCTATACTTTACTTCATGTACTTTCATGTTCATTTCTTGTACTTCTTATTCATGTTTTCTTGTACTTATTTTCTATATCATTTGTTTATTACCTATAATTGTACTTTGCTCCACTCCTGACTAGGATATGTTGCAGGTGAGATTGAGGCTTTTTGTGACACATATTATGGTCGACAGCCTGTAGATGCAGTAGAGCTAGCTGGAGTTGCTCTGGACTTAGAGGCTGAGGAAGCCTAGTATTTTACCCCTTTAGTAGTCTATATTTCTTGTATTTTGAGACTATCAGACTTTACTTTTCATTTGCTAGAAATGTAATAACTTTGAGACATGCATCTGGATTCTGGGATTCGTTTATAGATGTTGTGATTGTACTTGTTCATGTTTATCTGGTTAGATATTTTCTAGATTGGTACAGCTTACTTCGTCGTGTCTAACGACGAAGGCTGGGCGTGTCCGACTCGTGTTCGATTATTCGGGAGCGGGTGGTGACATGTTTTTAGTGGTGGCCCATACAGGTCTATCCTAATAGTACCTAGGTATTATTGTACTATTGGGGGACTTGATTTAAACTAGGAAAACTTGATCACAGCATAGAAAATCGGGTACATCGGGTATATATGGATATTATATAACATTCACATTTACATGTAGGTTAGGTTTTTATCAATCATGAAATTTTCTTTTGTTATAGGATGGTTTCTACGAGGAAGACCACTGATCAGCCGGGAGTTGCAGGCAGCTCGGGATAGTCGGCACCAGACGTTCCGTTAGATCAGCTTCTTCCATCGCCTCCTATCTTTCCACCGCTAACCCCGATAATAACTTTTGACGGCGCTCAGGTGATGGCCATGTTCCAGCAGTTCATGGAGACCTAGGACCATCAGGCCACGTAGTTTTAGGCGACAGTCGTTGATGAGCTCAGGACTCGAGAGCCGGCAGCACCAGCACCGGTAGCACCTCCAGCACCAGTAGCAGCGAGACTGGGGACGACTAGGGACTACCAGAACCTCTGCCCGATGGATTTCTGGGGCCACGAGGGGATTGTTTATGCGGATGAGTGGCTGGAGAATACGAAAAGGACAATAAAGATGGCAAGGATCCCGGATGACCTGAAGGTAGAAGTGGCGAGCATTCGACTCTTTGACCCTGCCAAAGCTTGGTACCGGGAGGAGCCCAGTTAGCTGAGCCTCTGGTTCCTTGGGCAGATTTTAAAACTCTGTTCAAGAAGAAGTTTTTCCCCGATGTGGAGAGAGATGAGCTTCAGATGCAGTTCGAGGCATTGCAGTAGGGGACCATGACAGTGGCGGAGTACACATCAGAGTTTACTCGGCTCAGCAGGCTCTCGGAGAACCTAGTAAGAGCATCGGAGGACAGAGCTTGGAGGTTCAAGAAGGGCCTCACCAGGGAGCTGCGGCATGCAGTGGCGATTAGTCAGGCGACTATGTATACGAGCATCCTCAAGATTGCTCAGGCTGCGGAGAAAGAGGCGGATCCGAAGCTAAAGAGGGACCGGGATATTGGAAGCAGCAGTTTCCAAATACCGACGAAGATGACCGAGACTCAGATTCAGGCAAGGCCACAACAGCCAGCACAGCAGCATCTCCGTCCAGTCAGAGTTCTTGCACATCAGCCATAGAGACAACAACAGGCAGTTACTTGTGCATTCTGTTACCGGCCAGGACACCACTTCGATGAGTGCCACAAGAGGCTCGGGCTCTGCTTATTCAACGGATTAAACGCACATCAGATAAGAGAATGCCCATAGGCTGCAGCTCGACTAACAGGAGGACCTTGAGGAGCTGGAGGACCACCACCTGTACCACCCAGAGTTTGCCAACTGTACTACAAAGGGTTCAGGCTTTACCTACTCAGCAGCATTTTGTACAGCGCCAGCAGGAGAGGGGTGCACAGCACGGACGTGCTTACGTTATGGCTACAGTCGAGGAGGATAAAACAGTTCCAGATGTGATCACACGTTCTATCCTTTTACATTCATTTCCTGTCATTGTATTGTTTGATTCAGGAGCCACACATAGCTTTGTATCATATAAGTTTTTGTATAGACACGGCTTCACACCTAAGCCCACTAGGAGGAACTATCGGATTATGACAGGAGGAGGGGTAGTGCCAGTTAGTAAGATAGTATATTTCCCTATCACTATAGCTGGGAGGGAGCTTAGGGATCGACTTCTAGTGATACCATTACCCGGATTTGATATAGTCCTCGGCATCGACTGGATGAGCGAACAGTTTGCTGTAATAGACTGCCATGAAGGGAAGGTAATTTTCAGCCCGCCTGGAGTTCCACCGTTCGAGATCAGCAGACGGTTTGTAGAGAGGCAAGAGGGAGTCTATTTTGGAGCAGTTACAGAAGACCAGGAGTTTCTGCATCCGCTGTTTACAGAGTTTTACGACATATTTCCCGAGGAGTTGCCAGGATTGTCGCCAGATCGAGATGTGGAGTTCAGCATTGACTTAGTGCCCAGATCAGCACCGGAGTTCCAGTATTGCTACAAGATCAACCCGAAGGAAGCTGCAGAGTTGAAGGCTCAGATAGATGAGTTGGAAGGGAAGGGTTTTATTCGGTCCAGTGCTTCACCCTGGGGAGCATTGGTACTCTTCATGCCCAAAAAGGATAGGATTGTGAGGATGTGTATCGACTACCATGCACTCAATAACATCACCATCAAGAATAAATCTCTTTGCCACGGATTGAAGAGCTGTTTGATCAGCTGAGTGGGATGAAGGTCTTTTCCAAGATTGACCTTCGGTCGGGATATCAAGGTTCGGGAGCAGAATATTCCAAAGACAACTTTTAATACCTACTACGGCCAGTATGAGTTCTTACTGATGCCGTTCGGACTCACCATTGCCCAGTAGCGTTTATGAACTTGATGAATAAGGTTTTTCATAAGTATTTGGACAAATTTGTCATAGCTTTCATTGACGACATTCTGATATATTCGAAGACCGAAGAGGAGCATGTGGAGCACCTACGGATTGTGTTAGAGAGTTTATAGAAGGAGACGCTGTACGAGAAACTCTCGAAGTGTGAGTTTTTTTGGACAGAGTGGAGTTCTTGGGGCAGGTGGTGACTAGAGAGAGGATTTCTGTGGATTCCAAGAAGATTGAAGCTGTGGAAGTATGGGCACATCCCAAGTTAGTAGCAGAGATTCGTAGTTTTATTAGGCTAGCAAGTTACTACAAGAAGTTCATGAAAGATTTTGCCAAGATAGCAGGGCAATGACGAAGCTTACGCGAAAGGACGAGGAGTTCATTTGGAGCGACGCATATCAGTCAGCATTTGAAGAATTGAAGAGAAGACCCACTACGGTGCCAGTTTTAGCTTTGCCGTCAAGATAGAGAGGGTTCTTCATCTTACAGCGATGCATCAGGGAAAGGCTTGGGATGTGTGCTTGAGCAGAACAAGAGGGTTATCGCTTATGCTTCTAGACAGTTGAGGCCTCATGAGAAGAATTACCCTACACATGACTTGGAGCTTGCAGCAGTCATTTTAACCTAGAAACTGTAGAAGCACTACTTGTATAGAGAGAGAGTGGACATCTCCACGGACCATAAAAGCCTGAAGTATGTCTTTACTCAGAAGGAGCTGAATATGAGGCAGCGCAGATGGCTGGAACACATGAAAGATTTCGACATCAATCTGCAATACCACCATGGGAAGGCGAATGTAGTGGCAGATGCTCTCAGTCGATATCCTGTTGCTATGTTTCTCACTTTGGACCGGCATCTTCTAGAGGATCTTGAGAGTCTGGGATCGAGATTGTTCTTTCGGGAGTTGGAGGGCAAACCGATGCACATACAGATATAGTCAGGACTGTTAGAGAAGATCAAGGAGGCCCAGTTTCTAGCTGAGGGTCTCTGATGTCTCAGAGGCTAGGCAGAGACATGATTGCTCGATGATTTTACTATTGTAGAGGATGGATCCCTGAGGCACAGAAACTAGTCATGTGTGCCCAAAGATTTACAGGAAAAGGTTATACAGGAGGCCCACCAGTCGCAGTATTCTATTCATCCTAGATCTACCAAGATGTATAAGGATCTGCGAGAGTATGTTTGGTGGTATGGGATGAAACGAGAGGTTGCCATATTCGTTTTCAGATGCCTTGTATGACAGCAAGTCAAAGCGGAGCCCCAGAGACCAGCAGGACTACTCCAGCCTTTACCTATTCTGGAATGGAAGTGGGAGCATATCACCATGGACTTCGTCTCTGGTTTACCGTGTATGCCCAGTGGCAAGGATGCTATTTGGGTTATCGTGGACAGACTGACGAAGTCTGCTCATTTTATTCCGTTCAAGATAGGGCTGTCGACCGAGAAGCTTGCAGACCTCTACATGTGACAGATCGTGCGGATTCATGGAGTGCCCGTTGTAACATCCACTTTTTAATAGAAGGGTATTTTAGTATTTTCAGCCATTTTTGGCCTTATGAGTGATTTCCTGAATATGTTGACTTATGATTGTGCTAGCAACTGGTTTAACCTTAGTGGACTTGTATAGGGGTCTAACCATGCATTAGGATTATTATTTTCATTTTTAGAATTTATTTTTATGCATTAGATTATTTTTAAGGCTTTTATTTATTTATTTAGCCTTTTTGCATGTAGGCCTTTAAGCTTTTTGACTTGGGCCCATTTCTAATTGAGAAGGAGTTGGCCCAAGTGAAACCTTAACCCTTAGAGACCCCTTTGGCCGCCCAACACAGCAGCCCCCCCTCCTCTTTTCATTATTTGTGAAATTTTTGAGCCTCCATAAAGAAACCCTAAAAGATCCATCTCTCCAAAACACCTATTTCCTTCATCCGGAGTCTGTTTCTTCCCAAACAAACTCCGTTTCACTCGTCGAGGAGAGGAGGATCTGCTGGAGCATTTCTGGTATGGAGATGGAGGTTTTTGCTGGAGGAAAATCGGTCGACACGACAACTGAGGAGCCCCGATCATTGAGTTTTGACACTCAATAGGTAAAATCCTAATCTACCAATACAAATCTCATTTTTTTCTTCATTTTTGCATCCATATAGGTGCACTAGCCTTGCCTACGAAATTTGGTGGGATTTCGACTCCGTTTGATGGAGGTATCGAGCCCGTGTCGGTCCCTTACGGCATGTGTTCGACGAAATGCCGCTTAGGATAGAAAGTTGTTGTCATTCGTTTCTGACTTCATGGATGTTTAGATAATATGATTTTGATAAACTTTAGTGAAGACGAATTTGGGTTTGACATCGTTTCAGCGACGTTTCGGGCAATGGACGCACGTGCACGAATCCCGTGCACGAGACCGTGCGTGCCCTGCTATCCGCGTGTGATTTCTCGATGCACAGAGCGTATTTTTGTGTAAAAATTTGTGATCAGGTGGGGGCAACCTCTGCCCTCATTCTCGTAAAATTTCATGACTTTTCGTTAAGCGAGCGCAGAGAAATCGCACGTGCACCGCTCAGCCACTGTGCATTCAGCCTGTAGTTTTTATCGCGGAGACGGACTTCGTGCGCACACACAACACAGCGAAGACCCATTCCTGGACCTAGAACATGTCGACGTAGACCTAGACGACCCCTAGGGCAAACCCCGAGTCGCGACGTGGCTCGACGAGGGAGCAGTGAGGCCGGGACCGTGCGCACTAGGGCGCGCGGGCACTCGGGCGCGCGGGCACGCGGGCGCGCAGCAGGTCGCGCGTGTGCGGGGGCTGCGTGTGCCACTTTGGCGCAGCATGTCGTCATGTCATCGTGTCCTAGACCTACCCCAGGACCCCCCAGCTATGTGCACAAGCACGTGGCATTTTGTTGCGTGTGCGGCGCTCAAACGAGCGAGAACGCACGCGTACCACGCGCTATCAGAAAATTTTAATACACGTTCTGTGGACATGACACGGACACGTTTTCGAACCCAAGAGTATACGAACACATCACGTGGTTCGATACCAACGTGTATGTCGAGTTTCGCGTGTTCGTTTGGAGTATTTTGCATTTTTGGCCGTTGTGTGAATTGGGTTATTTTTCTTTAGTTTTTGATTTTCAATTAAATGTGATATTTTGATTTCCAACTTCTTAGCTTCTAAAATATGAGTTTACAGGACTTATATGAGATTTCGGATTCGTAGAAACCAACCTTTGGCTTTGTTTCATAATTTTTCCATTATTTATGAATATATGTGTTTCTATATAGCTTTATGCATACATATATATATATATATATATATATATATATATATATATATATATAATTCCATTGAAACCCATTCCTAATGTATATATATTGTGAATGGGTCGAGGGAGATATTATTCCAGATTTTAGACTCTTTATTTATCTCGCATCATTGCGTATCTTTCCATTTAAACGTTGTGTATATAGATACATATATATATGTAGTTTCTTACTTTGTATATATGTATATAAATAGTATATTATTTTGAGTAATTCTATGGTTGCGTTTTACTGTTTTTAATCTCAAATTTACCTTATTTCAGTAAGCACCAGTACACACACACACACATCATCTTTTGTTAGAAATAAGGTTGGTTGTATTGTATATACACATGTGTGTATATACCTATTTGTATATATATATTTATGCTTGTTAATTCTCTTAGATTAGATTGTAGTTGTGTATATAACTATAGGAGCCCTAGGATAGATTTGGTTTGTCATTTCGAGCTTAGTTTAGTCGAATTGGCCGACAAGTTGACCAAATTGACAAAAGTAAACTTTGGGTCAAACTTGATCCAATTCAACTCAAAAGAACTCCAAATGACCTAGAATTTTGTGTATGACCTAGAAATTAGTAGACGGACTAGTTGACCCAGGTTTGACCAGTGTTGACCAGGTTTGACCAGAGTTGACCGAGGGTTGACTTTGACCAAAATGGACCTAGAAGCATATAGTCTTGCATTGTAGCTATTTCTTTTGATATTGTAGACTTGGTTGTGACATGTGTGTATTTTAAATAGGTTTATATTGCCCCAGTTTAGCTACACCTCATCATCAGCAGTTCGATTTGCCAGGCGAGTACATTCTCTGATCTTTTCATACTTTTTTGGATATCTTCTCTTGTTATAGACTAGTATACTTGATGCTGACACGATCTTCACACGGATTAGTACCCCTATGGAACTTTTCTTGCGATGTTATCCCCTCAGATACATCGAGTATATTATGTTCATGTACTTTATCATGGCCATTATGTACTCCATGTATTCATATTTATCCATGTGTACTCATATGTTATTCATGTACACTCATGACCATATGAGCTCCATATATACAGTAGTTGTTATCCATGTGCAATAACATAACATGCATTGATCCTTGTGTATTGATTGGGGGAAGGGAGAGTATAGTTGGTTATATGATCATTATCCCCAGTAGGTATCCATGTGCACTCCATAGCTGTATCCATGTACAACCCAAACCGTTTACATAACCAATACATGCTCTGAATCACGTAGAAGGTTACATTTCTCTATTTATCATATTATATCTCATTTATAGTCTCCCTCTCTTGTTGATTTCCTTTACAGCGATTCATGTATAGTTTTTTATAGCTTGCTTTATATGTCCATTCCTGCTATGAACTGTTGTGAGAGATATGTGCTCGTTTCGTCCTGACTGGGCATGTTGAAAATTTTACAGGTATTGATGAGGAGTACTGCCCTACTTATTATGGCATTGGCTTAGATGACACTGGTGACGTGGACCATCAAGAGGATCCCACAGTCGCTGAGGACTTGCCTATAGTCTAGCTGAGACTTAGTACTTTATTTGTATTTCTATTTGAGACTTTATGAGTTGTACCTGAGATTTATTCAGGTGGTTTACACCTAGACTTTTATCTGTGACTCTCTTGAGATTCTTTCTTCTATTCCATCTTAGTATTGTGATTGAGTTACTTATTATTCAACTCTCCATTCGGAGTTTATTTTAGATGGTGTTAGATACTGTGACTCAGGACAGCGTTCTACCATCGACACTGCGGCATAGACTGGGCGTTCGTCACTTTTCGTGCCCTTGCACTGGGTGCGGGTCGTGACACCTTTTTAGTGGTGGCCCATGCAAGTCCCCAATCACAACTAGTGTGATTCATAGTGGTACTCGAACTAGAGTATCATTACAACCTGCAGTAGGATATAGGATAAGTTAAGGTACTCAATCACATTAGGAAAAACTCTTATCAATTCTTGCTGTTAATTATCTCCTTTTGAAAACAACTGTCCTTCTTTGATAAATTTGCTTCTTTTTAAGTAATTGATTCCTTGTTTGATCTGTCTTCAGGATGGTGGAGACGCGATCGCAGCGCTCTGGTCTCAGGGATAGCACTGAGAGGTCAGCTACTTCTCGTCCGACCCAGCAGGTTCCAGGGACCACAGTGCCTCTTGTTCCAGCTCAGGTGGGCCCATCTGCTACTTTTGGGAGTGCTCCTCCACCAGCTCCGAGGACTACCCCAGGACTTCAGGGGATGCTACCACCACCGCCCTAGGGGACAATTGATGCAGCGCAGTGTTTCGCTTTCATTCAGCAGATGATGGAGATGCAGCGACGTCAGTCAGAGGACATAAGGCAGTACATTGATAATGCCCACCAGTTAGCGATGGTAGCAGTGGAGAGGGTGACTGCCCAACCTCAGAGAGAGCAGATTCAGCCATACCAGTCGAGGACTCCAGGTATTCAGGAGTTTCAGAAGATGAGGCCGCGGGACTTCAAGGGTACGAAGGGTATCCTTTACGCGGACGATTGGATCGAGCACATAGAGGAGATTTTCCGTCTCACAGAGATACCGGCTAGACTCCAGGTGGAAGCTGCAGGCAATATGATGCAGGACCTTGCCCGCACTTGGTACCAGACCGACCCCAGGGTTGGTACTACAGGGCAAACTTGGAAGGCTTTTAAGAATCTTTTTAAGGAGAAGTTCTTCCCTGATACTGTACTTGGCGCGTTGGAGACGCAGTTTGAGAACCTGGTTCAGGGGAACCAGACTATAGAGGAGTATGCCGGGGAGTTCTACTGCCTGGACAGATTTGTGGAAGGCCTTAGCGAGACAGCGAAGGCTAGGAGATTCAGGAAGGGTTTGGTCAAGGAAGTCAAGTCCTTAACCAAGAGCAACAGGAATGCTATATTTGAGGAGATTTTGATGGGAGCCATGGCAGCAGAGGATGATTTGGAGCAAAAACAGAAGAGAGGCCATGATTTCCATGCAGCCGACAACAGTAGAGGATCGGCCAAGAAGCCCTATTTTCAGCAGCAGCATCAGCAGAGGTATTTCCAGCAGCAGAGGCCATTCCAGCAGGCACAGCAGAGATAGGGTCAACAGGCACCGAGACAGTAGCAGGCCACTACTTGTGACTTCTGTAAGAAGCCAGGGCATAGGTGGAGTGAGTGCAAAAAGAGGCTAGGCAAGTGCCTACTCTGTGGTTCATCAGAGCATCATTTGAGGGACTGTCCTGAGGCTTTCGGGCGTAAAAGACATGGAGCAGGAACCAAGGCACCAGTAGAGCAGCAAAGGGGACCCTTACCGACTCAGCAGCAGAAGTTTGTTCAGCACCAGCAGCAGACTAGAGGGGGCCAGCAGGGGCGAGCTTTCGCCATGGCAGCGGAGGATGCCGAGGCAGTAGGCGATCTGATAGCAGGTTCTGTTCTTATCGACTCTTTTCCCGCATTCGCTTATTTGATTCGGGTGCTTCCCATAGCTTCGTGTCTCTATCTTTTTCCATTAGACACCAGCTTTCTTCTGAACCTTTACCTAGGACTTGCAAGATCACGACTGGGGGTGGTATTATCCTCGTCAGTGATGTTTGCAAGGATCGGAGAGTAGTTTTGGGAGGCCGAGAACTGGATGTGAGTCTGCTCGTGATGCCACTACCGAACTATGATATTGTACTCGGTATGGATTGGTTGAGCAGGCACCATGCCAGTATAGATTACCGTGGGGGTAGAGTTCTTTTCAGCATGCCAGGAGAGCCAGAGGTCGAGTTCACCAGGCGGGAGTCAGAGCAGAGCAGCGGAGTTTTCTGCAGAGCTTCAGCAGAGGAGCAGAGTGTGACACATCCACTGATAGCTGAGTTTATAGATTTGTTTCCGGAGGAGTTGCCAGGGTTGCCTCCGGACAGGGATGTAGAGTTCTCTATAGACTTGGTACCCGACGCAGAGCCGATATCTCAGCATGTCTATAGAGTGAACAATAGTGAGCTAGTGGAGCTCAAGAAGCAAGTGGATGAGTTACAGGGCAAGGGCTTCATCCGATCAAGTTTTTCACCATGGGGTGCGCCAGTACTCTTCTTACCGAAGAAGGATGGGTCGGTACGGATGTGTATCGACTACAGGGCACTCAATAGCCTCATGATCAAGAAAAAGTATCCGTTGCCGAGGATCGATGACCTGTTCGATCAGCTGAACGGAGCGAAGGTATTTTCCAAGATTGATCTGAGGTCAGGATATCATCAGGTGAAGTTGAAGAAGGAGGATATTTCGAAGACAGCTTTCAGGACTCGGTATGGCCAGTTTGAGTTCATGGTGATGCCGTTTGGGTTAACTAACGCCCCGACGGTGTTCATGAACTTGATGAACAAGGTGTTCCACCAATACTTGGACAAGTTCGTGGTGGTGTTCATCGACAACATTTTGGTGTATTCGAAGACCCCAGAGGAGCATGAGGAGCATTTGAGAGTGGTTCTGGAGACTCTCAGGAAGGAGCAGCTTTACGGTAAGCTCTCGAAGTGTGAGTTCTTGGATCGAGTTGATTTCTTAGGTCATATGGTGACCGGAGATGGGATCTCAGTCGCCCCAAGAAGATCAGGGCAGTTGAGGCATGGACAGCACCGAGTTCGGTCACAGAGATCAGGAGCTTTCTGGGATTGGCAGGATAGTACAGGAGGTTTGTTCAGGATTTCTCCTGGATTACAGAGCCATTGACTAGGCTGACTCGGAAGGACGCAGAGTTTGTCTGGTCAGAGGATGTCAGGTTGCTTTTGATGAGCTGAAGAAGCGACTGACGATAGCCCCAATTTTGAAGTTGCCATCAGTATCAGGCGGGTTCACTATCTACAGTGACGCCTCAGGGAAGGGTTTGGGTTTTGTCTTACAGCAGCATGGGAAGGTGATTGCCTATGCATCCAGGCAGTTACGTCCGCATGAGAAGAACTACCCTACCCATGATTTGGAGTTGGCAGCGGTTATTTTTGCTCTGAAGCTGTGGAAGCACTATCTATACGGAGAGCGTGTGGAGATCTTCACAGACCACAAGAGCTTGAAGTATGTGTTTACAAAGAAAGAGCTAGCTCAACATGAGGCAGTACAGATGGTTGGAGTTGATGAAGGACTTCGACATTTCATTGCAGTACCATCCAGAGAAGGCCAACGTGGTTGCCGATGCATTGTGTAAGTATCCCGTAGCTATGTGCTTGACGGTGGATCGTCATCTATTAGCAGATTTGGAGAGTTTGGAGATCGAGGTAATCGTACCAGGAGTTCAGATGCAGATATAGAGCCTGCAGATTCAGTCAGACTTGATGGAGAGGATCAAGTCAGCTCAGTTCGACGATGTTACTCTGGGTGTATCCCAGAGCAGGTTCGAGCAGGATTGGCAGATACGGAGTTCATCATTACGGAGGACGGCACATTGAGGCACGGTTCCAAACTGTGTGTGCCTAGCGGAGAGCTTCGAGAGCAGGTTATACTGAAGGTATATCGCTCTCAGTACACTATGCATCCAGGTGCCAATAAAATGTATAGAGACTTGAAGGAGCATGTATGGTGATATAGAATGAAGCGGGAAGTAGCACGCTTCGTAGCCAGGTTCTTAGTTTGTCAGCAGGTTAAGGCAGAAAGGCAGAGGCCAGGAGGACTGTTGCAGCCATTGTCCATTCCGGAGTGGAAGTGGGAGCACATCACGATGGATATTATTTCGGGATTGTCGCGTTCATCAGGAGAAAAAGATGCGATTTGGGTCATCGTGGACAGGTTGACCAAATCGGCCCACTTTTTGCCATTCAGATTGGGGACGTTTACGGAGAAGCTAGCAGATTTGTATATACAGCAGATTGTCAGGATACATGGAGTTATGATGAGCATTGTCTCGGATCGGGATAGTCGCTTTACTTTCCATTTCTAGCAGAGTTTACAGACTAGTTTGGGCACTAGGCTCAAATTCAGTACTGCATACAACCCTCAGACGGACGGACAGTCGGAGAGGACTATTCAGACTCTCGAGGACATGCTCCGGACTTGTGTTCTAGATTTTGGAGGATCATGGGAGGATCACCTGCACTTGGTAGAGTTTGCATACAACAACAGTTACCAGGCCAACATTGATATGTCACCATTCGAGGCATTGTACGGGCGTAGATGTCATACTCCCTTGTCTTGGAACGATATTGGAGAGCGAGCTTTACTGGGACCTGAGATGGTTGTGGATGCAGCTGAGAAGGTAAAGCTCATCAGGGATCGACTTCGCATGGCACAGGACAGAGAGCGGCATTGGGCCGACAGCCACAGGAGACCTTTGTAGTTTGAGGTATAGCTTAGACTTAGGATTAGAATCTTATTTGTTTTTGTTTTATTGTTTGTGTGATTATTTTAGTTAATTGAGGCCATGCTTGTGCTAGGTTGGAGATATGGTATTCTTGAGGATTTTACCGACTCGAGGCACTATTCGTTTCGGTGGAGGAAGGAAGCTTAGCCCACGCTATATCAGACCTTTTGTTATCAGTGAAAGGATCGACGACATGTCATACAGACTGGACTTACCTTCTTCCTTAGCGAGAGTCCAAAATGTATTTCACGTATCGCAGTTGAGACGGTATGTGGCAGATCCTAGCCATGTACTGGACTATTCTGAGATTGAGGTAGGACCTACTCTCTGTTATCCAGAGCAACCTGTAGAGATTCTGGACCGATGGGAGTAGGTGTTGTGGAACCAGTCGATGCCCTTAGTTCGCATAGCTTGGAAGCATCACTCTCCAAGAGAGTCCACCTGGGAGAGGGAGGATGAGATGCGCGAACGATACCCCTATCTTTTCCAGTCTTGAGGTATGATTTTGTTCTTTCTTAATCATACATTTTTTCTTTAATTTTGAGGACGAAATTATTTTAAGGGGGTATATTTGTAGCATCCACTTTTTCATAGAAGGGTATTTTAGTCTTTTTAGCCATTTTTGGCCTTATGAGTGATTTCCTGAATATGTTGACTTATGATTGTGCTAGCAACTGGTTTAACCTTAGTGGACTTGTATAGGGGTCTAACCATGCATTAGGATTATTATTTTTATTTTTAGAATTTATTTTTATGCATTAGATTATTTTTAAGGCTTTTATTTATTTATTTAGCCCTTTTGCATGTAGGCCTTTAAGCTTTTTGACTTGGGCTCATTTCTAATTGAGAAGAAGTTGGCCCAAGTGAAACCCTAACCCTTAGAGACCCCCTTGGCCGCCCAACACAGCAGCACCCCCTCATCTTTTCATTATTTTTGAAAATTTTGACCCTCCACAAAGAAACCCTAAAAGATCCATCTCTCCAAAACACCTATTTCCTTCATCCGGAGTCCGTTTCTTCCCAAATAAACTCCCTTGCACTCGTCGAGGAGAGGAGGATCTGTTGGAGCATTTCTGGAGTGGAGACGGAGGTTTTTGTTGGAGGGAAATCAGCCGACACGACAACCGAGGAGCCCGGATCATTGAGTTTTGACACTCAATAGGTAAAATCCTAATCTACCATTGCAAATCTTGTTTTTTCTTCATTTTTGAATCCATATAGGTGCCCTAGCCTTGCCCACAAAATTTGGTGGGATTTTGACTCCGTTACATGGAGGTATCGAGCCCGTGTCGGTCCCTTACGGCACGTGTTTGACGAAATGCCGCTTAGGATAGAAAGTTGTTGTTTTTCGTTTCCGACTTTATGGATGTTTAGATAATATGATTTTGATAAACTTTCGTGAAGACGGATTTGGGTTTGACATCGTTTCAGCGACGTTTCGGGCAACGGACGCACGTGCACGGATCCCGTGCACGAGACCGTGCGTGCCCTGCAGTCCGCGTGTGATTTCTCGATGCACAGAGCGTATTTTTGCGTGAAACTTTGTGAGCACGTGGGGGAAATCTCTGCCCTCATGCTCATATAAATTTCATGACTTTTTGTTGAGCGAGCGCGGAGAAATCGTGCGTGCACCGCTCAGCCACTGTGCATTCAGTTTGTCGTTTTTGTCGCGGAGACGGACTTCGTGCGCGCACACGACGCAGCGAAGACCCATTCCAGGACCCAGAACATGTCGACCTAGACCTAGACGACCCGTAGGGCGAACCCCGAGTCGCGGCGTGGCCCGACGAGGGAGCAGCGAGGCCGGGACCTCACGCACGAGGGCGTACGGGCGCGCGTGCGCGCAGCAGGCCGCACGGGTGCGTAGGCTGCGTGCGCCGTTTTGGTGCAGCATGTCACCATGTCATTGTGTCCTAGACCTACCCCAGGACCCCCCCAGCTATGTGCACAAGCACGTGGCGTTTCGTTGCGCATGCGACGCTTAAACGAGCGAGAATGCACGCGTACCACGCGGTATCAGGAAATTTCGATACGCGTTCTGTGGACATGACATGGACATGTTTTCGAACCCGACAGTATAAGAACACATCACGTGGGTCGAGACCAACGTGTATGCCGAGTTTCATGGGTTCGTTTGGAGTATTTTGTATTTTGGGCCGTTGTGTGAATTGGGTTATTTTTTTTTAGTTTTCAATTTTGAATTAAATGTGATATTTTGATTTCCAGCTTCTTAGCTTCTAAAATCTGAGTTTACAGGACTTATATGAGATTTCGGATTCATGGAAACCAACCTTTGGCTTTGTTTCATAATTTTTCCATCATTTATGAATATATGTGTTTCTATATAGCTTTATGCATATATTAAATATATATATATAATTCCGTCGAAACCCATTCCTAATGCATATATATTGCGAATGGGTCGAGGGAGATATTATTCCAGATTTTAGACTCTTTATTTATCTTGCATCATTGTGTATCTTTCCATTTAAACGTTGTGTATATAGACACATATATATATGTAGTTTCTTACTTTGTATATATGTATATAAATAGTATATTATTTTGAGTAATTCTATGGTTGCGTTTTACTGTTTTTAATCTCAGATTTACCTTATTTCAGTAAGCACCAGTACACACACATATCATCTTTTGTTAGAAATAAGGTTGGTTGTATTGTATATACACATGTGTGTATATACCTATATGTGTGTGTATATATATATATATATATATTTTTATATATATATACACACACATATAGGTATATACACATGTGTGTATATACCTATATGTGTGTGTATATATATATGTGTGTGTGTATATATATATATATATACTTGTTAAAAAAAAAAAAATATATATATATATATATATATATACTTGTTAATTCTCTTAGATTAGATTGTAGTTGTGTATATAACTATAGGAGCCCTAGGACAGATTTGGTTTATCATTTCGCGCTTAGTTTAGTCGAATTGGCCGACAAGTTGACCAAATTGACAAAAGTCAACTTTGGGTCAAACTTGATCCAATTCAACTCAAACGAACTCCAAATGACCTAGAATTTTGTGTATAACCTAAAAATTAGTAGACGGACTAGTTGACACAGGTTTGACCAGCGTTGACCAGGTTTGATAAGAGTTGACCGAGGGTTGACTTTGACCAAAATGGACCTAGAAGCATGTAGTCTTGCATTGTAGCTATTTCTTTTGATATTGTAGACTTGGTTGTGACATGTGTGTATTTTAAATAGGTTTATATTGCCCCAGTTTAGCTACACCTCATCATCAGCAGTTCGATTTGCTAGGCGAGTACATTCATTGATCTTTTCATACTTTTTTGGATATGTTCTCTTGTTATAGACTAGTATACTTGATGATGACACGATGTTCACACGGATTAGTACCCTATGGATCTTTTCATGCGATGTTATCCCCTCGGATACATCGAGTATATCATATTTATGTACTTTATTATGGCCATTATGTACTCCATGTATTCATATTTATCCATGTGCACTCATATGTTATTCATGTACACTCATGACCATTTGAGCTCCATGTATACAGTAGTTGTTATCCATGTGCAATTACATAACATACATTGATCCTTGTGTACTGATTGGGGGCAGGGAGAGTGTAGTTGGTTATGTGATCATTATCCCCAGTAGGTATCCATGTGCACTCCATAGCTGTATCCATGTGCAACCCAAACCGTTTACATAACCAATACATGCTCTGAATCACATAGAAGGTTACATTTCTCTATTTATCATATTATATCTCATTTATAGTCTCTCTCTCTTGTTGATTTCCTTTACAGCGATTCATGTATAGTTTTCTATAGCTTGCTTTATATGTCCATCCCTGCTATAAACTGTTGTGAGAGATATGTGCTCGTTCCGTCCTGACTGGGCATGTTGAAAATTTTACAGATATTGATGAGGAGTATTGCCCTACTTATTATGGCATTGGCTTAGATGATACTGGCGACGTGGATCCTCAGGAGGATCCCACAGTCGCTGAGGACTTGCCTATAGTCCAGCTGAGACTTAGTACTTTATTTGTATTTCTATTTGAGACTTTATGAGTTGTACCTGAGATTTATTCAGGTGGTTTACACCTAGACTTTTATCTGTGACTCTCTTGAGATTCTTTCTTCTATTCCATCTTAGTATTGTGATTGAGTTACTTATTATTCTACTCTCCATTCGAAGGTTATTTTAGACGGTGTTAGATACTGTGACTCAGGACAGCGTTCTACTGTCGACACTACAGCGTAGGCTGGACGTTCGTCACTTTTCATGCCCTTGCACTGGGTGCGGGTCGTGATACCCGTGAGCATTATTTCAGACAGGGACAGCCGCTTCATATCACATTTCTGGAGGAGTTTACAGCTGAGCTTGGGTTCACAGTTGAAGTTCAGTACCGCCTATCATCCACAAACGGACGGGCAGTCCGAGAGGACCATTCAGATACAGGAGGATATGTTGCGGGCTTGCGCACTCGACTTCGGTGGTTCGTAGGAGGATCACATGCATCTTGTAGAGTTTACCTATAACAACAGTTATCAGGCTAGCATCGAGATGACCCCGTTCGAAGCACTGTATGGGTGGAGATGTCGCACACCTTTATCTTGGGACGACGATGGCGAGAGGGCTTTGCTTGGGCCAGAGATGGTGGTAGATTCAGCTGAGAAGGTCAGATTGATCAGGGAGTATCTCAGAGTTAAACAGGATCGGCAAAAGCACTGGACGGACAGCAGCAGACGGCCACTGGAGTTTGCAGTTGGAGATAGAGTGTTCCTGAAGATCTTGTCGACCCGAGGCGTCATTCGTTTTGGTAGAGGTGAAAAGCTCAGTCCGAGGTACATCTGGCCTTTCGACATGACTGTGCAGATTGGCGAGGTGGCATATCGACTATCGCTTCTAGCCAGCTTGGAGGGAGTGCATGATATTTTCCACGTGTCTCAGCTCCGATGCTACATTCTAGATCCGAGCCATGTGGTGGACTACTCAGAGCTAGAGGTGGGTCCAAGCTTGACCTATATGGAGCAGCCAGTAGAGATCCTTGATAGGAGAGAGAAGCAACTGCGAAATCAGATTATTCCACTTGTCCGCGTCATGAGGAGACACCACTCTCCAGGAGAGTCCACATGGGAGCACGAGGATAAGATGCGAGAGCGCTACTCCAGTTTATTTGCTTGATTGTATTTTTGTGTTTCAATGATTTTTTAATAAATACTTATATTGGTTGGGAATCATTTTGATTTTTTGAGATTGTCTTTTTTTGAAATTTCGAGGGCAAAATTCTTTGGGGAAGAGAATTTGTAATCCCACATTCCAAAAATCTATAATGTAGTATTTTCTTCCTCTCATATTTTTGTTTTATCAAAATTATGGAGAATAATTCTGAAATTTATCCTAGATTTGAGTTTGGAGTAACTCTTTTACATTTTTGGCCTGGCCCATTTCACTGTAAGCCTAACCTTTATTTAGGGCTTAGCATTTACTAATTCTTCAAATACAAAGTTTTGAAGAAGTATGATTCGATTTCTTGTTCTTTTTCCTCTGTTCGAATCAATGGGGGAGTGGAGAATCAAATTTGAAATATTATTGCAACTGTCGAGTAGTGGAGAGTGTAACCCCAATTTCTTCCCGCCAATTTGATGGCCTCATTCCTACGCCATCCTGTCAGTCCATAAGAAGCTCTTCCCATTTTCTTCTTGCTAGAAATTTTAGGAGAGGAAGAGAGTGAGAGCCGAGCCTTCTTAGAATTCTTTTCTTTCCCAAATTCTTAGTCGCTCGATCCCAGCTCCATGGCGATGGAAGGAATGACCTCCTCAGGAAGCTTGGCTGTGGATCAATCTTGGTGATCGCTCCTTCAATCGGCAATGGCATTGATGAGTGAGTATTGTTTGATCTTTGTTCCAGATCTGACTAATTTATGTTGCATCTTGAATGAATTATTGTCGATTTCTCTTTGTTAGTGATCGATTGCTTTCTTCTCCTAGCTAGAATGTTGGTGAGCCTCTATGATCTCTGATCGAGTGGGTTTAGATCAGTCATTGGTGAGTTGTCAAACTCAATTCCATGATCTGTAAATCCCTCTATTTTATGAAACTCTTTGAATGATTCCAGATTAGTTCGATTTGTTGAAGAATTTTGAGATAAATTGATTGAACCAGAGGGATTTAGGAATCGTCTCGATCAACAAACTTAGTTTGGATTTGAGGGTAAGTACTCAGCTCGAATTTTTTTGTCTTTGAAGTTTTGTTCTTATGATAATTTATCCTTGATTATATACGTTTAGTTCAAGGATCTGTTGGACACACAGGGGGTCGTGTCCAGTTTTGAAGATTGTGTCGTTGAGCATCAATTCGAAGTCCACGCTCAGGTACTCCTAGAACTTTTCTAAATAATTATTGAAGGTTATCTTGGTTGAGTTATCGGGTAATGTTGAACCTGGGTATTCAGAGCTGTATCAGAATTGACAATAAATCTCTGATACTGAACATTTGAGTTCAATATTACGTGAGAACTGATATCAAACCACTGATGATCTGATACTGAATGTTTAGTTCAGACTGAGTAATATTTTGGGTTGAATATTTGATGATTTGATTTTTAAATATTTAAGTCCTGGATAGCTAGATCTTATCTTGGGTTGGATGATGATTAGGGATTAGCAAAATCCTCTTTCGATAGACTCCTAAGTTGAATCTCAGAATTGATACTTGTATTCGACTAATTTGAATATCAAGATACAAATCCTGGTTTCAATTTAGAATAGAATCTTTCAAAATAAGTTTTTCGGGTTCAGTAGAGTTGTAAACTTTGAATTCAGAGTAGTGTCTGAACAATTCTTTGTCTTGGGATTTAGATGTTGTTGTTTCCTGAAGGAATTACTGTTGTAGGTTTAGCAAGGAAGGGATTCTCAGGTTCAATAACAAGGCTATCCGAGTTTGAGGGATTTAATTCCTGAATGTGGTGATCTGTGATTAGTTGAACTGAGATTCCTATAGCAGTGTTTGATTAGTTGATAAACCTGAGACTTCATATCAGTGTTTTGTCACTGAACCTGAGACTTTATATCAGTGTTTTGGTTCAATGATGAACCTGAGACTTCATATCAGTATTTTGTCACTGAACCTGAGACTTCATATCAGTATTTTGGTCCAGTGATGTACCTGAGACTTCATATACATTGTCTTGGTAAGTTGATGAACCTGGGACTCAAATGCAATGTCTTGGTTCAAGTTAATGAACTGGAGATCCATATACCAGTGCCCGAGTTCAATTAGATAAAACCTGTTAGGGAATAATTGATATACTCTTAGGCTATACCATGATAGCTGATTTGGAGGTTTAACTAAACTGTGCAAAGGGGGGATTCACTGATCAGGAAGCAGGGAATTAATCAGGAATCATAGGGACTGTGATTACAACCTACAGGATGATTTATCTGGGCTTAATATGAGGCATTTGATTTCTAATATTTTGGTCAGCTGTCCAACTTAGTTCCATCCTTTTTTACTCTTAAATCAGTTTGCATATCACTCACAGTTCATGAGATTAGTGCAAGCTTCATGGGTTATGTAGTTGTCAGTCCTCTTGATTTGGTTCCTTAAGTCCTCTGAGCTTTAGTTTTAAACCTGGGAATTGGTTAGGAAACCCTTCAAAAGAAACTTAGTTCACTTTATAACCTGTTGTAAGAAACAGCTATAGGACCTACCTTTAAGCAAATTTTACTTTAACAAGTGATGCATGGGTTGTTGGTAAGGGATGATATGACAATTTGAATGATCTTACATGAGCCATATGTATGTAATTTCGGTACCATTGTGGACTAAGATTTTCCTTTAGCCTAACTCAAGGCTAAAGTGAGTAAGGTTGTCAACTTAGGTTTATATTCCAAACAGTAGTAGTTAGCTTTATATTCTAGTTATTAGTTTAACAAATGGTTTATAAAGAATAGTTGTAGGAAGTTTAATGTTAAATAGTTAATAAATGGGCTTAACCAAATAACATATCTATAAGTAGCTTGTAGTTAGGCATGTTTAGAACTGTAAGATACCAATTTAGAGCTTGTTTAGTTATTAACCAACTTGTACTTAATAAACCAGGAGGACATCCAGCTTCATCTAGTACACTTGATTTCCCGGAGCAAGGCAAGTACTTTTCTATGATCTTGTGGGTTTATATTTTTTTGTACCTTTCTTGTGATACGTCATGACACGATATCCTGTACTCCTGTATTTCTTGTTCTTGTACTTGCTTGTGTCGGGTGGGGAAATACACTAGCTATGTGACCAAACTCTGGTTACCATATTAATGTAGATAGCTTAGGCATCGCATCGTTCATGCGGGTCCTAAGCAGTACCGATATTCATGTACTCCTGTACATGCTCCTGTACTCACCCCAGCCGGTCACATATGCTAGTTGTATTTCAAACATGGTGCACTTGTCATGTCTTGTACTTCAGGTTCATAGTTACATTCATGTACTTTCATGTTCATTTTATGTACTTCTTATTCATGTTTTCTTGTACTTATTTTCCATATCATGATGTTCTTGTTTATTACCTAGAACTGTACTTTGCTCCGCTCCTAACTAGGATATGTTGCAGGTAAGATGGAGGCTTTGTGTGACACATATTATGGCCGAGAGCCTGTAGATGCAGTAGAGCCAGCTGGAGTTGCTATTGACTTAGAGGCTGAGGAAGCCTAGCACTTTACCCCTTAAGTAGTCTATATTTCTTGTATTTTGAGACTATCAGACTTTACTTTTCTTATGCTGAAAATGTAATAACTTTGAGCCATGTATCTGGATTTTGGGATTCGTTTATAGATGTTGTGATTGTACTTGTTCATGTTTATCTGGTTAGATATTCCCTAGATTGGTACAGCTTACTTCATCGTGTCTAACGACGAAGGTTGGGCGTGTCCGACTCGTGTCCGATTATTCGGGAGCGGGTCGTGACAACAATTTACAAATTTCTCATAATATTTGACAAATATGTAGCAAAATCATAATTCAATTTTTTTACAGTAAAAATCTTCAGTGTGGACATATATACTACAAACACTTAGTAGGCATATGCAAACAACTTATTTTCCTTTCCTTCATCCTCTTGAAAATATTCTTCATCCTTTTTCCTCTTCTAAATATCCAATCATAAACAAACTCGAGTTCAAATTATAAAATAATTCTCTTGCTGAAGCACATAAAAGTAAGCGATAAATTAATTGAGTTCTTCGATGAGTATGAATCAATTCTTCAGTCCCTATCACAAAATCAGCATTGACAAAAACAAAGACGGAAGATTCAAAATCTCGATTATGGTGAAGCAGCCCACATCCAACATGACAACTCAAGTGTAACAACATCTAATCGAACATGAGCTATGGTTGTAGCAATGTTAGAATCATCCTTAGATGGGATAATTATGAATATCTAGTTATTGGATGTAGATGATGATGGATTGCAGCAGTGGATGATAGAGAAGATATAAAGATACCCAAGGGTAGGGCCGAAATGAAAGAGCAAAATGATGATTTTGTTGGTGGCAAGCATAGACAGAGATGGTATAATGAAGGAGAAGTGAAAGAGAAAACATTAAAAGAGAGATTTTAGACTCACAAACACAAGGATATCTTAGAATCAGTCCTTTACAAGATGTGGTTCTAATACAAAAATCAATTGAAAAACCACCATGTGATTGCAAACCTTATTCTTTAGTGATTACGAAATCCTTATTAACACATGGTTTTTTAAAACCTTGACTTACTCGACCTTATTCTTTAGTGATTATGAAATTCTTTAGTGATTATGAAATCCTTATTCTTTAGTGGTTATGAAATCCTTATTAACCACAATGTGACTGTATTTTCACCTTGACTTACTCGACCATCCTTTAATTCTAGATCTTTTAATTGCAACCTTCTAATCCATTTGCAATTTGAATAATGATTTAATAGTTCCTTAACTGTATTCATCTAGGAGACTATCTTCTCTCCAAAATTGTGTTCCTAAATTATTTTTACTGGATTCCTTAATTAATTTTATTTCATGCTTTAACTTGATCTTCTTTATTTTTGTGCATTAATTATCACCTCGTGAACTCCCACTTTCTATTTTAGATCTTTTGGCGTCCCTTACCGTGACTTTGATATTGGGAGTGTAAAACTAGTTGTTACCTTCCATAAAATTTATATGCGAGACCTAGACGAGCCCACCTTCCTATAGACATATCATGCCCACTAAAACCCATCTCCTTGTACTCTATTTCTTGATATGACTTTATGGTCAAAATAGCTAAACTATAACCTCTACCATGATATCAGAATACTTTCTAACCTCAATTAGAGGCCCAAACTTGACTCAATCCCTTTGACCCGATATGTGAATATGTTCTACTTAATTCCTTAAATGCTTTACTTTGTACTTTATCTTGATTGCTTGACCCGTTGTCCCATCACACTATTAGTTGAACTCTTGTAAGTTGGGTAGAATACCACACAACCTAACAAATCCTTTGTCCTTATGAATCATGTTGATGGGTTCACTTAGACTACAAATTCAGAGGCCCTTAACTTATCTAGACAAGCAAGCCATAAGTGAAGAAAACTTGGACAACTGTATAGGCCCACATTTTGGGCGGAAATTTGATTTTAAAAGATCCTGGACTATTTAATTTCCTTTATCATTCTTCCTTACTTATATTTTGACTGTCTTATGCTGCTAATTAGCCTCAGTTTTGCAAGCATATTTCTTTACCAAGATTGATCATAACATATTTTATTGGGTGCACCCACGAATATATTGTCTAATCAAAACTGGTGCATGATGGTCGGATCAATCTATTGCACTGTGGTTTGCTCATGTATTATTCTACGTGGATGGAGACATAGTTAAATTTGCCTTAGAGTCTCATCCGCGACAGCCTTGAAAATTCTTTTTTGAATTATTTTCGCCGCCTATGAACCCCGCATTCGTACTCAATAGCACCGTCTTTGAAACCTTTGTTGTTCTTGTCTTTTACGTATTTTGGAAAGACAAGGCACTGTACTTGCTAGATAGACTCAAGGTATCATCCTTGGTTGCCCTATCAGTTATTTATACACGAAATGTAGATAACCACCGACCAACTCATGTGGCTATATCCTCGCCTTTAACTACTACTTATTCCTCAACCCTAGAATTGTTATCGTGCCCTCCCAATTATTCTTGAGCACTCGAGAATGATTCCAATCGTTCACTTAAATCTAACTCTAAACCAAGATGATTAGTAACCAGTTTTCTCTCAGGGAACCTTATATCCCAATCGTCAAATTATTTCCTTTGAACTACCGAATTCTTTGCTACTCTTTAATTCGTGTTATCAAAATTTTGTTATCTTCACTAGCGACCCTCAATCAATCCCATAACCCTGATGAATTTTGTGTGTGTCGAATTAACAAGTTCCTAAATGCATAGTTGTGTTGAACGTTGTTTCATCGCCTACTCCAAAAATTTAATTATATTTTGGTATTGACGAGCTCTTCCTATTCCTCAACCATATCTACCCTATTAATCCTAAATTTTGAGGACAAAATTCTTGTAAGTTGGATAGGATGTAAAACCCCTAAATTATTATTATTATTATTATTATTATTATTATTATTATTATTAGTAGTATTATTATTATTCAAAAAGACTTAAAAATGAATTTATGATTTATTTAAATGACCTTAGCCATTGTTGAGTTTTGGAGCACTAGACGACCATGAAATTTGGCACGAAAGATGTAGCAGTGTGCTTTGACCAGTATATTAGCCATACCGTGGGAGGCCTAGCCATAGTTCTGTCTAAACTAGGAAAACCAGGCCAAGTTGTGAATTGAATCATTTAAATTATTTTAATGAGATATTATTTTATATATTGATTTTTAGATGACCCGGTTTGTCCAAACCAGCCCGAACTGGGCCTGGACCAAATTTAAGCCCATGTAGGCATGTGATGGGACTAAGGTGGCCATGTAGACATATTTTATGTACTTAGAAATATTTCCTAAATTATTTTAAAATTTCATGCACAAATTCTAATTATTATATTAATTGTACAATAATTGATATTTTTATTATTAAATAATATTTTATATTATTGTACCAATATTTTGGACCCAAATAAGGGTGTATGGTAAAGTCCACCAAAACCCCTATCTAATTATTTTATTGTTATTATGTATTTTGTTGAGATTTAATAAAAAAAATTATTAATGTTATATATTATCATATTGGTTGCCTTATTTGAAATTCAATTGAATTTATATATAGGTAGATATATTTAAATAGATTTTAAATATGGATAGATAATATAAAAAAAATTATTGAGAATATTATATTGTGAATAGTAGAGATATACACATATACATATATAGATATATTAAAAGATTTGTTCCAAAAGAAGAAAGAGATAAGGAAAAAAACAACAACAATAATAGTTGTCGGCCCACCTTGGCCGACCACACAATTGAACAAAGCAAAGGGGGAGGGTCCCACAAACACATTAAGGAGCATAGCAGCAACAATTATTTTGTGGCCGCCAACTTTAGGCTTTAGCAAACATTAGCAGCAACAGCACTTAGGTATAAGTAGCCGACTCCCCTCTCTATATCCACATATATATCTATGTGTTTAAATCCAAATCCAAATTTTTTTTCTTCCTTCCATCTTCTTCCTCCTCTCTCTTCCATCCTCCTCCCTCTCCTCGGTGTGCATGCCCAGGCTCGCCAGAGTGAAAGCAGCCCTGCCTCACGGTCGCCACGGCAGCAACAATAACAGTTTTCAACAACAAGGTATCCAACTTCCCCGATCAATCTCTCTCATTTAAATCCGTTTTTAGATCCGTAAATTTATGTAGAAAGCCCACATGACCCTCTTCGAGATCTCCCAGGTGGATTTTGTACTACCAAAATATGTCGAGTTAGCGGCGGCCAGATCGGTCGTCCATCCGTCGAAATCAGTATTAGCGACCGATCACTGACGGATCTTGGTCAAAGTAATCCGTCGGCAATCAGCTCGTCGCTAATAAAGATCCGTCGCTAAGTAGTCGAAGAGCGATGGAATAGCGATGGATTTTCGTTGTCACAATACTATGCATTAGTGACGACTTTCTGACGGGCTTTCATCCATTTCAAGTATTAAATACTTAACTGTGTAGACGCTAGCGACGGATAGTCCGTCGGTAAACCGTTGTAACAGTGTATCAGAGGGTACCGTTCCATCGCTATTCTGTCGATAGCCGTCGCTAACAAAGGACGGATTAGCGACGAAATACTAACGGATTATCCGTCGACCATGTTCTGGAAATGCTTAACATTTTCAGAACCATGGCGACGGATAAATCGTCGCGACTCTGTTGCTACGCCGTCGACATAGCGACTTATTAGTGGCTGATTATCCGTCGTCGTGGTTCTGGAAATGTCATGCATTTCCAGAACCTTGGCGACGGATGTTTCGTCGCTACGTCGTCGATACAGCGACTGATTAGTGGCTGATTATCCGTCGCCATGGTTCTGGAAATGTCACGCATTTTTAGAACCTTGGCGACGGATGTTCCGTCGAACAATATACCACCAGAACCTTGTCGATGGATATTCCGTCGACCACCCGTCGCTAACTGGAAACAGTTTCAAATCTCCAGTTAGCGACGAAAATTCCATCGAAAAGTAGTCGAAAACTGAAAATATCCATCGCTAACCGGTCACTAGTCCGTCGCTAACTGAGATTTTTTTGAAAAAAAATTGTAGCACATTTCCTGTTCACAAAAATATGCATAAACCAAACCAATATATAATACACACCAATTATCCAACAATCACATAGACCAAATATATAATCCACACCAATTATCCTAGAATCACATAGACCAAATATGCACATACGAATTTAATGCACACCAATTGTCCAAGAATCACACAAACCAAACCAAATTAATATAAAATAGACATCAATTATCTTAAAATCATAAACTAATATCCGTCGTTATAATCCGATCATAGCACAAATATTCCAAAATTCCTACAAATATTCCAAATTTTCTTAATTATAATACTTTAAGGAGGAGGAGTGTAGGAACAAAATCGTAAAGCAGAATAATCTAGAAGGGGGTGAATAGAGTAGGCAGCGGAATATTGCTAATTAAAAACTTGTTAGCGGTTAGATCACAGATATAATAATAATCAAAAAATAAATGACAGAATTTAAAGGAGATCAGAAGGCAAACGCAAACACCGAGATTTATATTGGTTTCCCTCTTGTGATGACTAGTCCAGTCGGAAGAACTCTAGCTTCCAGTTGAATCCACTATTGGAAAATCCCGTAAGTTTTCATACGAAGTCCTTGCAACTTCTACAGACGCGAGCTTTGATACGAAGAACTCGACCAACTTCAATTGTGAAGAGTTGTATCTTCTATCAAGCCTCTGATTACAATCACTCTGAAACTTCTAGACCGTACCGTACTGGCAAATCAACTAGAGGATTGTAACTGGCTTGGGATTTGAAAATAAAATCTTTTAAGAACTCTTTGGAAGAATGTAAGCTCAGGAAGAGAAGAGATTGAAAGTGAATTGATGATTTGAAATGATCGAAATACTTCTCTATTTATAGTTTTTCCAAAGACAGAACTCTGACAGAATTCGGACAGAACTCTTTGTAACAAACCGTAACTGAAGGATGACCAAGTTCAAAAACCCAACGTTCACTAACGTTCCAAATGGCCGAACTCGGCCCGAGTTCTCCTGGGGTTCTGCCAGTTTATTTTTGGAGAAAATAAGTTTTGGCTTTTTGAAAGATCCTTCAGAAGCTTTTTGTAAAAATAATGTTTTTCAAAAACGTAGGTCATTTGTAAATAATAGGATGGTTTTGAAAAACATTTTCGGATAGCCTATTTACCAGTACGACTCGGTGTATAATGTATTCCTAGACTCAATAAAAAGAAAAATTACATTGCTTAACAGGAAGTACATTCTGAATAGCAAACAGCTTCAGTCTTGAACATTGTTGATATCCATTGTTGAGCAGTGTCTAAAACGTCATAGGTAAACATCTGAGTTGACTTGCATTTATATCAAGACAGAGTTTGATCAATTATTAAAGTCAGGTTTGACCATGACCAATGGGCCAACAATCTCCCCCATTGTAACGCCCCAGTCCCAATATACGTAGGACTAAGTACGTAGACATGCTAGCTGTATACATACGAAGTACATGGGCGTTGTATGTATACATAAGCTGTAAAATAAAGCAAACCACAACTAAATAATTTCATCCACAAAATAAAGGAATAAAAGATAGCATATAATGAATTATCTTGGTACAATATGTTGGGTGGAGACACATCCACTACCAATCAAATAAAAGGAAGAAGTACATGATATATAAAAGGCTAAGTGGAAGTAGCAAGGAGGAACCAAGTCACGACATTTTCGAATAAATAGAGAAGACCATGATCCCGGCTAAGATACCTGCGGAAGACATGAACACACACCTGGGGAATAACCAGGTCCTCAAACGGACGTAGCAAGATACAGGAAGAACAAGCTAATATGAACTGTCAGGATAATAAAATATTATATAAAAGACTATTCTAGACACAAATATGTAAAGGATATTCTAACCGCATAATGTGCAATTTAGAGGACAACTTTCATGTGCATGGGTGGGATTTTAGGCTATGTGTACGTAACAGGCATCCAGTGATCCGTATCCGCCCGTAACGTCCAAAACGTCAAAGGACATTTGCAAATAAATCTCCACAGTTCCACCCGGAGACTGTGGTTTACCTGTTTGGATTCCCATACACACTAGCGACTGTCCTCGCCTAATATTTCCCACACTAACCAAGTCATGTCCATGACCCGCCCAGTTTTGTAACTGCTCGAGTCTCTATACCTTAATCGTAGCAGTTACGATCTATCCGTCATACGACAATAAAGATGGCCAATCCATAAGTCATGCCCCTAACAAAATGTCTCAAACCATGTAGTGTAGGTGTTATGGCCAAAGGAGATATAAGAATATTCTCCAACAAGAAGGTAGTCCGCTAAAACTAAGTTAACATGCATATAGTAAAGTATAACGACTAATAGAATCGCTTGCACCCAAGTATGGCTTGGACGCGCAGTTTATAACAAAAGAAACTAACAATATGAAACAAAATAAATAATACAAAAAATAAATAATATGACAGTTAATTAGCAAGGTATACTTGCCTGAGTCCTGAGCACTATCGTGGCGAAGATCAAACAGGAAAGTAGGTGGAACAACGGCTACCAAGGAACTAAGGTCCAAACAAACAACTCCGGATGCTGAAAATAGTCTATTATCTATATAATTAATGTTGTCCCTATTAGATTTATTTAATAAATTCTATAATTATGATATGGCATAGGTTTTCGTATTAGCTTTCCGAAAAACTAAACGGATCGCATTTTCGTTTTCGGAAACTCCCGAAATCGCAAAAATACTGAAACACGTTTATTTTTCGGACATCTAATACTCAAATAGTTTTATAGTAATCTACATAACGAATTTTGTCTATTAAAATATGTTTTTGGAAACCTTACCTCGATATGCTTCTTTTAAAAAAACTGGAGGCAAAACGGAGTTCGGAGCTAGGAGTATCGTCGTTCCAAGTTGCTCTTCCTACTAAAAAGCGGGGCTGAATTCTAATGACGAATTTTAGAGTTTCTATTGGACTAAAAATAATTTCGTATTATGGATAGTAGAAGGGAGGTGTATTGGGTTTATATAGTTATTTATTTCAGATTTATCTCCTAAATTAGATAGGATTTGATTTAAATAAATTGGTGTTTGCTTTGTTAGGATAGGATATAGATAGAAATATTTTCCTAGTAGAAGTAGGATTAGTATTTATTTAAAATATAGTTTATATTTATCTAAATTATCTATACATTATTTAAAATTACTATAGATAATAACTATAGTTAATATTTATTTAAACAACCTTCATCTAATCTCATTTATACAAGCTGAAATATCTAATACTAATTTGACATTTATTCTATATTATGTACATAGTGTACAATATAAGTAACATGTAAAAAGTAATAAAAATTATGAAATAAATCCTAAAATTTTGAGGAAAAGAAATTGTATAATATAGTTTAGATCCTTAATGTACTAGAAAAATAGCTTTATATATATTTTTATACTAAATTCACCAATGAGCACTATACTAAATATATGTAAATAATACAAATTATATAATAAGTCAATAATAGTTATTTAAAAATCCAGAAATTCTATAAATATTTATTTTGAAAAATCAAGGGGTTTACAAAAGTCTTATCTAGATAAGGATTAAGAAGGGTTTTAATTCCCCTTAGATTTTTCACTATTTAATTCAAATTGATTTAAAAGTAACTCAATCAAATATAATCCAATGTAGATAGCGACTAGGATTTATTTAAACCCAAATAGATAATTCTATTATTAAATTTAAACCAATACATTCATATCTAAATCTAAATCCTATTTAAATATAGATAAATTACACATTTAAATTAAACTATTTAATTTAAATCAATAAATCAAATCATAATTTGATTTATCACAAATATAACAAAAATATCTTTTCATAAAATTTATATAATAATTAATTTCAAAAATTCCAATATATATTTTAAATATTAGTAGGAAATATCTTCAAAATACCCTTTAAATAATTTAGGTAAAAATAATTTCGAAAATAAACATAAATATTTACATATTTAAAATACCTTCTTGCTAAATAAATTATTATAAATAATAAAAAAATTTGAAAATATACATGAAATAATTTTCATGCGCTTTACACGAGTAGAATATTCACATAATCTAGTTTTTTTCTAAATTACCACTTATTAAAATAAGATAGCCTTTTATAAATAACTAAAATAATAAGTTTTGGCAACCTCGATAGATACTTTTCACAACTTTTAATAAAAATAATTATTATATATATAATTTTAAAACCATTACCGATAATAAAATCAAAAACCATTTTTCTAAAAATATGTACCTCGCACATATTCGCACTCGTCGAGTAAATACGAAAAAAACACAAATTCCTGCGCGACGTACAATACGACTACGCGACGTATAAATACAAAAAAAAAATCAATACTAAAATATAGTAGAAATTTAGGAATTTTACATCCTACCCAACTTACAAGAATTTTGTCCTCGAAATTAAGAATAAGTGGGGGTAAGAAGGCACAAGGGGTATATTGGTAATGACAATTCGACGAGTCATTGGGCGAGACAAGAAACAACATAAACAAGCATTAGGAAATCGTGATTTAGATAATAAATCACGGACATGGCTAATAAACGTAAAAGGAAAAGATTAAAAGTTTTAAGTAGATCCATATAAATAATTTAGAGAGTTAAGATATGGTTTCTTGGGAGTAGGTTGATGGCACGATTAGGAGAACGATTAGATTCACTCCTAATTGAAGTGATTAGGAAGTCATGATAGAAGGTCGAGGAAGGGACGAGTAGTTAAGACAAAGATATAGTCACATCGAGTGTTAATGGTCACAAGAGATAGGATAGCCAGAGGAAATTCAAGTACAGCGCTTTCATCCTTCTAAAATAGGTGAAAGCGAAAGCAATATAGAGTTCGAAGACGATATTATCGAATACGAATACGTGGTTCAAAGGCGGCCAAATAATTAAAAAAGAATCGTCAAGGCAATAGTGGATGAGATTCTAAGGGGTAAGTTTAACTATATCTCAACCACGTAGGATAATAGTGTGAAAGGCGAACCAAAGTGCACTAGGTTGATCAGACCATCATGCACCGGTTCCGACTAGACAATATGTTAGTGGGGGCCCCCAATAAAATATATGTCCTTGAACAAGCTTGAATAAAAAGTAAGCTTGCAAAAATTAGGCTATTTAGCAGCATTAGTCACGATGGTAAAAACATAGGCACGAGAGCGTAAGAGTGAAAGAAGGTAGAATTAGTTCAGCTCCTTAAGAATCTAAGTCTTGTCATGTGATTGTTTCTATACATTCATCCTACTGTCTTTTATCTAAGGCTTGGTGGGCTAGATAAGTTAGGGTCCTATAAAGGCTATAGTCTAAGTAATCATGTTAATATGGGTCACAAGGAAAATAAATGTTAGGTCGTGAGGTGTCTACCCAACTTACAAGATTTAAACTAGTGGTGTGATGGAACAATGGGACAAGTCTACCTAGTATGGATTACCTTTCTAACCAACATCAAGCACGAAAGAAGGATAAGAATTAACGGTAGAGGGAATCAAGCAAGATACAAATCAAGGGATTCAAAATAGAATCGAGAAGGTCAAGTATGTGGATGAGATCCTAGACTCTAATCCTATCCGTAGGCTTGCTTGGTATGGTAAAGTAACCAAACAATTTATCTTGACCTGCATGGGTCACCACAAAAATATGTAACGCCCCAGTCCCAATATACGTAGGACTAAGTACGTAGACATGCCAGCTGTATACGTACGAAGTACATGGGTCTTGTATATATACATAAGCTGTAAAATGCAGTAAACCACAACTAAATAATTTTATCCACAAAATAAAGGAATAAAAGATAGCATATAATGAATTGTCTTGGTACAATATGTTGGGTGGAGACACATCCACTACCAACCAAATAATAGAAAGAAGTACATGATATATAAAAGGCTAAGTGGAAGTAGCAAGGAGAAACCAAGTCACGGCATCTTCAAATAAATGGAAAAGACCACGATCCCGGCTAAGATACCTGCGGAAGACATGAACACACACCTGGGGAATAACTAGGTCCTCAGATGGACATAGCAAGATACAGAAAGAACAAGCTAGTATAAACTGTCAGGATAATAAAATAATATATAAAAGACTATTATAGGCACAAATATGTAAAGGATATTATAACCGCCTAATGTACAATTTAGAGGACAACTTTCATGTGCATGGTGGGATTTTAGGCTATGTGTACGTAACTGGCATCCAGTGATCCGTATCCGTCCGTAACATCCAAAACTTCAGAGGGCATCTGCAAATAAATCGCTACAGTTCTACCCGGAGACTGTGGTTTACCTGTTTGGATTCCCATACGCACTAGCGACTGTCCTTCCCTAATATTTCCCACACTGACCAAGTCATGTCCATGACCCGCCCAGTTTTGTAACTGCTCGAGTCTTTATATCTTAATCGTAGCAGTTACGATCTATCCGTCACACGATAATAAAGATGGCCAGTCCATAAGTCATGCCCCTAATAAAATGTCTCAAACCGTGTAGTGTAGATGCATGTCATGGCCAAAGGAGATATAATAATATTCTCCAACAAGAAGGTAGTCCGCTAAAACTAAGTTAACATGTATATAGTAAAGTAAAACGACTAATAGAGTCGCTTGCACCCAAGTATGGCTTGGTCGCGCAGTTTATAACAAAGGAAACTAACAATATGAAATAAAATAAATAATAAAAAAATAAATAATATGACAGTTAATTAACAAGGTATACTTGCCTGAGTCCTGAGCAGTGTGTGGCGAAGATCAAACAGAAAAGTAGGTGGAACAACGGCTGCCGAGGAACTAAGGTCCAAACAAACATCTCCGGATGTTGAAAATAGTCTATTATCTAATTATAATTAATATTGTCCCTTTTAGATTTATTAATATAGTAGAAATTTAGGGATTTTACATCCTACCCAACTTACAAGAATTTCGTCCTTGAAATTAAGAATAAGTAGGGGGTAAGAAGGCACAAGGGGTATATTGGTAATGACAATTCGACGAGTCCTTGGGCGAGACAAGAAACAACATAAACAAGCATTAAAAAATCGCAATTTAGATAATAAATCACGGACATGGCTAATAAATGTAAAAGGAAAAGATTAAAAGTTTTAAGTGGATCCATATAAATAATTTAGAGAGTTAAGATATGGTTTCTTGGGAGTAGGTTGATGGCACGATTAGGAGAACGATTAGATTCACTCCTAATTGAAGTGATTAGGAAGTCGTGATAGGAGGTCGAGGAAGGGACGAGTAGTTAAGACAAAGATATAGTCACATCGAGTGTTAATGGTCACAAGAGATATGATAGCCAGAGGAAATTCAAGTACAGCGCTTTCGTCCTTCTAAAATCGGTGAAAGCAAAAGAAATATAGAGTTCAAAGACGACATTATCGAATACGAATACGTGGTTCAAAGGCGGCCGAATAATTCAAAAAGAATCGTAAAGGCAATAGTGAATAAGATTCTAAGGATAAGTTTAACTATATCTCAACCACGTAGGATAATAGTGTGAAAGGTGAACCAAAGTGCACTAGGTTGATCAGACCATCATGCACCAGTTCTGACTAAACAATATGTTAGTGGGGGCCCCAAATAAAATATATGTCCTTGAACAAGCTTGAATAAAAAGTAAGCTTGCAAAAATTAGGCTATTTAGCAGCATTAGTCACGATGGTAAATACATAGGCACGAGAGCGTAAGAGTGAAAGAAGGTATAATTAGTTCAGCTCCTTAAGAATCTAAGTCTTGTCATGTGATTGTTCCTATACATTCATCCTACTGTCTTTTATCTAAGGCTTGGTGGGCTAGATAAGTTAGGGTCCTATAAAGGGTATAGTCTAAGTAATCATGTTAATATAGGTCACAAGGAAAATAAATGTTAGGTCGTGAGGTGTCTACCCAACTTACAAGAGTTAAACTAGTGGTGGGATGGAACAATGGGACAAGTCTACCTAGTATGGATTACCTTTCTAACCAACATCAAGCACGAAAGAAGGATAAGAATTAACGGTAGAGGGAATCAAGCAAGATGCAAATCAAGAGATTCAAAATAGAATCAAGAAGGTCAAGTATGTGGATGAGATCCTAGACTCTAATCCTATCCGCAGGCTTCCTTGGTACGGTAAAGTAACCAAACAATTTAGCTTGACCTGCATGGACCACCACAGAAACATGTAAACGCCCCAGTCCCAATATACGTAGGACTAAGTACATAGACATGCCAGCTGTATACATACGAAGTACATGGGCCTTGTATGTATACATAAGCTGTAAAATGCAGCAAACCACAACTAAATAATTTCATCCACAAAATAAAGGAACAAAAGATAGCATATAATGAATTGTCTTGGTACAATATGTTGGGTGGAGACACATCGACTACCAACCAAATATAAGGAAGAAGTACATGATATATAAAAGGCTAAGTGAAAGTAGCAAGGAGGAACCAAGTCACTGCATCTTCGAAGAAATGGAGAAGACCACGATCCCGGCTAAGATACCCGCGGAAGACATGAACAAACACCTGGGGAATAACCAGGTCCTCAGACGGACGTAGCAAGATACAGGAAGAACAAGCTAATATGAACTGTCAGGATAATAAAATAATATATAAAAGACTATTCTAGACTCAAATATGTAATAGATATTATAACCGCCTAAAGTGCAATTTAGAGGACAACTTTCATGTGCATGGGTGGGATTTTAGACTATGTGTACGTAACTGGAATCCAGTGATCCGTATCCGTCCATAACGTCCAAAACTCCAGAGGGCATCTGCAAATAAATTGCCACAGTTCCACCCGGAGACTGTGGTTTACCTGTTTGGATTCCCATACGCACTAGCGACTGTCCTCCTCCAATATTTTCCACACTAACCAAGTCATGTCTATGACCCGTCCAGTTTTGTAACTGCTCGAGTCTCTGTACCTTAATCGTAGAAGTTACGATCTATCCGTCACACGACAATAAAGATGGCCAGTCCATAAGTCAAGCCCCTAACAAAATGTCTCAAACCGTGTAGTATAGGTGTCATGGCCAAAGGAGATATAAGAATATTCCCCAACAAGAAGGTAGTCCGCTAAAACTAAGTTAACATGCATATAGTAAAGTAAAACAACTAATAGAGTCGCTTGCACCCAAGTATGGCTTGGACGCGCAGTTTATAACAAAGAAAACTAACAATATGAAACAAAATAAATAATACAAAAAATAAATAATATGACAATTATTTAGCAAGGTATACTTGCCTGAGTCCTAAGCACTGTGGTGGCGAAGATCAACCAGGAAAGTAGGTGGAACAACGGCTGCCGAGGAACTAAGGTCCAAACAAACATCTCCGGATGCTGAAAATAGTCTATTATCTAATTATAATTAATATTATCCCTATTGATTTATTAATATAGTAGAAATTTAGGGATTCTACATCCTACCCAACTTACAAGAATTTCGTCCTCGGAATTAAGAATAAGTAGGGTGTAAGAAGGCACAAGGGGTATATTGGTAATGACAATTCGACGAGTCCTTGGGCGAGATAAGAAACAACATAAACAAGCATTAGAAAATCGTGATTTAGATAATAAATCACGGACATGGCTAATAAACGTAAAAGGAAAAGATTAAAAGTTTTAAGTGGATCCATATAAATAATTTAGAGAGTTAAGATATGGTTTCTTGGGAGTAGGTTGATGGCACGATTAGGAGAACGGTTAGATTCACTCCTGATTGAAGTGATTAGGAAGTCATGATAGAAGGTCGAGGAAGGGACGAGTAGTTAAGACAAAGATATAGTCACATCGAGTGTTAATGGTCACAAGAGATAGGATAGCCAGAGGAAATTCAAGTACAGCGCTTTCGTCCTTCTAAAATAGGTGAAAGCAAAAGCAATATAGAGTTCAAAGACGATATTATCGAATACGAATACGTGGTTCAAAGGCGGCCGAATAATTCAAAAAGAATCGTAAAGGCACTAGTGGATAAGATTCTAAGGGTAAGTTTAACTATATCTCAACCACGTAGGATAATAGTGTGAAAGGTGAACCAAAGTGCACTAGGTTGATCAGACCATCATGCACCGGTTCTGACTAGACAATATGTTAGTGGGGACCCCCAATAAAATATATGTCCTTGAACAAGCTTGAATAAAAAGTAAGCTTGCAAAAATTAGGCTATTTAGCAGCATTAGTCACGATGGTAAAAACATAGGCACGAGAGCGTAAGAGTGAAAGAAGGTAGAATTAGTTAAGATCCATAAGAATCTAAGTCTTGTCATGTGATTGTTCCTATACATTCATCCTACTGTCTTTTATCTAAGGCTTGGTGGACTAGATAAGTTAGGGTCCTATAAAGGCTATATTCTAAGTAATCATGTTAATATGGGTCACAAAGAAAATAAATGTTAGGTCGTTAGGTGTCTACCCAACTTATAAAAGTTAAACTAGTGGTATGATGGAACAATGGGACAAGTCTACCTAGTATGGATTACCTTTCTAACCAACATCAAGCACGAAAGAAGGAAAAGAATTAACGGTAGAGGGAATCAAGCAAGATGCAAATCAAGGGATTCAAAATAGAATCGAGAAGGTCAAGTATGTGGATGAGATCCTAGACTCTAATCCTATCCGCAGGCTTGCTTTGTACGGTAAAGTAACCAAACAATTTATCTTGACCTGCATGGGCCACCACAAAAACATGTAACGCCCCAGTCCCAAAATATGTAGGACTAAGTACATAGACATGCTAGCTGTATACATACGAAGTACATGGGCCTTGTATGTATACATAAGCTGTAAAATGCAGCAAACCACAACTAAATAATTTTATCCATAAAATAAAGGAATAAAAGATAGCATATAATGAATTGTCTTGGTACAATTTGTTGGGTGGAGACACATCGACTACCAACCAAATAAAAGGAAGAAGTACATGATATATAAAAGGCTAAGTGGAAGTAGCAAGAAGGAACCAAGTCACGACATCTTCGAATAAATGGGGAAGACCACGATCCCGGCTAAGATACCTGCGGAAGACATAAACACACACCTGGGGAATAATCAGGTCCTCAGACGGACGTAGCAAGATACAGGAAGAACAAGCTAATATGAACTGTCAGGATAATAAAATAATATATAAAAGACTATTCTAGACACAAATATGTAAAGGATATTCTAACCGCCTAATGTGCAATTTAAGAGGACAACTTTCATGTGCATGGGTGGGATTTTAGGCTATGTGTACGTAACTGGCATCCAGTGATTCGTATCCGCCTGTAACTTCCAAAACGTCAGAGGGCATCTGCAAATAAATCGCCACAGTTCCACCCGGAGACTGTGGTTTACCTGTTTGGATTCCCATACGCACTAGCAACGGTCCTCCCCCAATATTTTCCACACCGACCAAGTCATGTCCATGACCCACCCAGTTTTGTAACTGCTCGAATCTCTATACCTTAATCGTAGCAGTTACGATCTATCAGTCACACGACAATAAAGATGGCCAGTCCATAAGTCATGCCCCTAACAAAATGTCTAAACCGTGTAGTGTAGGTGTCATGGCCAAAGAAGATATAAGAATATTCCCCAACAAGAAGGTAGTTCGCTAAAACTAAGTTAACATGCATATAGTAAAGTAAAACGACTAATAGAGTCGCTTGCACCCAAGTATGGCTTGGACGTGCAGTTTATAACAAAAGAAACTAATAATATGAAAAAAAAAATACAAAAAATAAATAATATGACAGTTAATTAGCAAGGTATACTTGCCTGTGTCCTGAGCACTGTGGTGGCGAAGATCAATCAGTAAAGTAGGTGGAACAACGGCTGCCGAGGAACTAAGGTCCAAACAAACATCTCCGGATGCTGAAAATAGTCTATTATCTAATTATAATTAATACTGTCCCTATTAGATTTATTTAATAAATTCTATAACTAGCATATGGCATAGGTTTTCGTATTAGCTTTCCGAAAAACTAAACGGATCGTATTTTCGTTTCCGAAAACTCCCGAAATCGCAAAAATACTGAAACACGTTTATTTTTTGGACATCTAATACTCAAATAGTTTTACAGAAGTCTAAAGAACAAATTTTGTCTATTAAAATATGTTTTTGGAAACCATACCTCGATATGCTTCTTTTAAGAAAAACTGGAGGCGAAACGGAGTTCGGAGCTAGGAGATATCGTCGTTCCAAGTTGCTCTTGCTACTAAAAAGCGGGGCTGAATTCTAATGACGAATTTTAGAGTTTCTATTGGACTAAAAATAATTTCGAATTGTGGATAATACAAGGGGGATGTATTGGGTTTATATAGATATTTATTTCAGATTTATCACCTAAATTAGATAGGATTTGATTTAAATAAATTGGTGTTTAATTTGTTAGGATAGGATATAGATAGAGATGTTTTTCTAGTAGAAGTAGGATCAGTATTTATTTAAAATATAGTTTATATTTATCTAAATTATCTATAACATTATTTAAAATTACTATAGATAATAACTATAGTTAATATTTATTTAAATAATCTTCATCTAATCTCATTTATACAAGCTGAAATATCTAATACTAATTTGACATTTATTATATTATGTACATAGTGTACAATATAAGTAACATGTAAAAAGTAATAAAAGTTATGAAATAAATCCTAAAATTTTGAGGAAAAGAAATTGTATAATATAGTTTAGATCCTTAATGTACTAGAAAAATAGCTTTATATATTTTTATACTAAATTCACCAATGAGCACTATACTAAATATATGTAAAATAATATAAATTATACAATAAGTCAATAATAGTTATTTAAAAATTCAGAAATTCTACAAATATTTATTTTGAAAAATCAAGGGGTTTACAAAAGTCTTATATAGATAAGGATTAAGAAGAGTTTTAATTCCCCTTAGATTTTTCACTATTTAATTCAAATTGATTTAAAAGTAACTCAATCAAATATAATCCAATGTAGATAGAGACTAGAATTTATTTAAACCCAGATAGATAATTCTATTATTAAATTTAAACCAATAAATTCATATCTAAATCTAAATCTAAATCCTATTTAAATATAGATAAATTATACATTTAAATTAAACTATTTAATTTAAATCAATAAATCAAATCACAATTTAATTTATCACAAATATAACCAAAATATCTTTTTATAAAATTTATATAATAATTAATTTCAAAAAATCCAATATATATTCTAAATATTAGTAGGAAATATATTCAAAATATCCTTTAAATAATTTATGTAAAAATAATTTCAAAAATAAACATAAATATTTACATATTTAAAATACCTTCTTGCTAAATAAACTATTATAAATAATAAAAATAAATTTTGAAAATATACATGAAATAATTTTCATGCGCTTTACACGAGTAGAATATTCACATAATCTAGTTTTTCTAAATTACCACTTATTAAAATAAGATAGCCTTTTTTAAATAACTAAAATAATAAGTTTTGGCAACCTCGATAGATACTTTTCACAACTTTTAATAAAAATAATTATTATATATATAATTTTGAAACCATTACCGATAATAAAATCAAAAACCATTTTTCTAAAAATATGTACCTCGCACATATTCGCACTCGACGAGTAAATACGAAAAAAACGCAAATTCTCGTGCGACGCTCAATAGGACTATGCGACGTATAAATACAAAAAAAAAATCAATACTAAAATATAGTAGAAATTTAGGGATTTTACACCCATTTTGATAATTGACAAACCTTGCCGATATAACATCTAAGCTTGGAATCAATTCAAAATAGTAATCAAAAGAAATTGTTCATAACCTGTATTTCACTTGAACGAAAAAATGTTAGATCCTTATTTCTCCCCCATTGTCACTTAGCAAAATAATTGCAAAAGAGAAAGCTCCCCCGCAATCAATGCATAAGTAACGTACAGTGAAGAAACACAATAGAAATAAATAATCATGACAGGCATGATATAAACGGTAAACATAGTAAGATAAACAGATAGTCTAGAGAACAAAACACAGGCATGTATTTGTCACATGCAGTTTTTAATAAAGAAAGAAGCAACAAAGATAGATAGTGCTGCCATAAAACTGAAACAAATAAAGTGCTGAATAATAGACTAAGATGCCAAAACTGAGGCATAACCAAAAACCATGTCCATGAATAGTCACATAAGAGAAAAAGTACTGATAAAAACTAAAAAGTACTGATAAAATCTTGGAATGTCGGAGCATTTCCAAGTAAACATAAGACAAAAGTAACAGTCTCAATAATCTAACATCTCAAAACTCATCATCATCATCATCATCAACGTCATCAGATGCAGCTCCAACATGTCCAGAAGGACCAGCTCTAGAAGTACCAACACCAGAAGTGCGAGGAGTGGTACCAGTGGTACGATACCAATCATATACATTCTCTTGCTGGAACAGAGAGTGAAACGCCTCGTCGTCAATGCGGTATCCAGAAACAGAAGGGTCTCGAGGTAGAGAGCTAGCAGAATGACCCGTCTGTACAAACCTCAGATCGGTGAAGGAGTTGGCAATCACCTGGAACCGAGTCATATCACGAAACTCGTATTCCCTAGAGGTCTCAACATAAAAAGACTGTAGATCTGATAAGTGCTGATGGATGCCCTCAAATGTCATACGGTAAGAATAAGAAGGAACAGGTGTTGTGGGAGCAGTGGGAGTAGGTGCAGAAGGAGTAGGTGCAGTAGGTGGAGGAACAGAGGCAATGCTGCGACGAGAGAGTTTGAGATACTTGGGCTCGGGGTCAACCGCACAAGTAGATAAATCAATATCAAATCTTTAAAAAAAGCGAGGAATAAGCATCGCATAAGATAGGTTGCGATCTCTCCCGCGACATCTACCCATCATCTGAATGATAGTCTTAGGGGCAGAAAAAAGAATCCCCTTAAGAATATGATAGAGAGCAAAAAGGTCAAGTACAGTGACATCATCTTTAGAAGTAGATTTTGTAGAACCCTAGAGGGGGGGTGAATAGGGAAATTAAAAATTAACTACAATAATTGATGCAAAAAAGATAATTGAAAGTAAAGAGTAGAAAGATCAAACGCAAACGCAAGGATGTATCCTGGTATCCTCTTTTGAGGCAGTCCAGTCCCGGAACTCTCTCCGGCTTTAATCCACTATTTAACAAAATAGTACACACGAGTTTGGATCCGAAGAACTCGCCAACTTCAACACGAGTTTGGATCCAAAAACTCGCCAACTTCTACACACGAGTTTTTTTATAAAAGAACCAAGAGTTGGTGGCATTTAATGCTCTGAATACAGACAGACCGGCATGCCGGCGGTATGCAGCGGCATACCGTCGGTATACCGTCCAAATAGTAACGGTCATATTAATGACCGTTTGAGAGCATTAAATGCGGCCATTAATGCTAGTCAGAGCAATTCGAAAACCAAATATTTGAAACTCGGTATACCGCCGGTATGCCGGAGCATGCCGCCGGTATGCCGACAATTTGTCACAGCAAGTTTTGAGTTGTTAAAAACGGTATACCGTCGGTATGCCGGAGCATGCCGTCGGTATGCCGACAATTTGTCACAGCTACTTTTGGGTTGATAAAAAAAATGGTATACCGTCGGTATGCCGGAGCATGTCGTCGGTATGCCGACAATTTGTCACAGCAACTTTCTGGACAAGAAAAGCGGTATACCGCCGGTATGCCGAAGCATGCCGCCGGTATGCCGACTATTTGTCACAGCAACTTTCTGTATGCTAATATCGGTATACTGCCGGTATGCCGGAGCATACCGTCGGTATGCCGCTCTGTAGCTATTTGATTTTTGACTTATTCTTTTTACTGTCATCCGTCCTTAGGTGTTTACAGAAATACCTAGACCAATACAGACTCGAAGACTCTAAGCAGGAAGACGTCGTCTTATGCAGAAAATGCCGGTAACTGCTACAGTCTTTAAGGAAGAAGGAGAAAGCTCTTGAACGGAAGAACTCCATGTAGTAGATCTTCTGAGAATATTTGAATCTGAAGAACAAAAGACTAAACTACGAAGATGCTGTTAATTACTCAAAATAAAATGTGCCAACAAACTCCCCCATTTTGATAATTGACAAAATAGAGAGATAGCATCTTCAGGGAGTAGCTCCTCCGTAGGTAGACAGCTCCCCCTCAATACGATTTCTCCCCCTTTGTCACTTAGTCAAAGATGGGGACAATCAATAGAAACAATGCATAAAAAAATAATACGAGTATATAAAGAAAAGCATGCATTAATATATTGAAGTAGGATGTGAATACATGCTGGACCCGTACATATCATAGTGATAAAATAAACGACTCTCCACAACGATAGTCGGACACTAGAGACAACCATAGATAAAGTCCCTGAAGGACAGCAAACAACTAGAAACAACCACACACCGGTCCCCGAAGGACCACAAAAGACAACATAAAGACAAACACATAAAAACTAGAAACACTCAAAAATCGAAACCACCATCAAAAGGAAGTCCATCCCTAATCCTCAGCCGGATCATCATCATCACCCTGAGCTTGCTGGAAGGCGCCAAAAGGATCAATGCCGTCAGGGTACATAAACCCATAGGCATTGGGGTCAGAGAAACGCGGGGCCGTGTACATGGGATCCTGAAGATTAAGATCCAGAAAGGCATCTCGTCTTGCAGAGTGCGCTGAATAAAATATCCCTGATCGTGGAAACGAGACTAGATCAGGGCACCAAGTCCACGAGTGTGGGCCCGCATCTGTTCCTCTACTTGAGCCATATGCAGATCAAAGTGCTGCTTAGTGAGCGGCATATAACGGCCCGAAGCAAGAGGGGTAGATGTGGGAGCAGCAGGAGTGGATGCCGGTTGCTCTTGGGAAGATGAGGCACGGGAAGTAGAGGCGCCAGCAAGGGTACGGAAGACAGCAAGATATGAGGGGACGCCATCCGAGGAGCAGAGAGACAGGTCAACATGTTTGGCCTCCATAAACAGAGTGATAAAAGAGCCATAGTAGAGATTCTGCTTCCCCGAAGGCATGACACGTTGGAATTGCAGAAGAAGAGTCTTCAGGAAGGAGAATCGCTTCCGGGCATAGAGATGATACATGCAGACGAGGGCATCACCGGTGATTGCGTCATAGTTCCCGCCCTTAGGAAATAGAGTGTGACAGACGATCCGATGGAGCTCGTAGTAAAACGGCGCCAGCTGGACAGAGAGGGCCGGGATGGCAGGAGGGTTGGGACCCTTGCAGATGATACGGCAGAATTCGTCGAAAGGTGACGCCGCCGAGGAGTTGAGAGCACCCAAGGAAGGTAACGCTTCCCCTTTGTCCGGGATGCCTAAGATGTTCCCCATTTCCCGAGAAGGAAGACAAAAGTGATGGTCATTGACCATAGATTGAATGGCGGATGGATCATCGTCATCCCCTCTCATGTTGCAATAGAAAAGTCGGACAGCAGCGGGGTAGACAGGAATTTGGCACCAAAGAAGAGAGGAGAGACCGGCGTCGTCAAACAAAGGGACGTGACCAGGGAAGAGGTTCCAGTTGATCGCCCGTCCCTTGAACACGTTGTGATGGACGAAGTGCTGGAACCAAAGCTCGGCTGCCAGAGAGTTGGAGAAGACGCGTTGGTCATAGCCGGTAGGCAGCACCGCTGGGACGAAGGGGTTGAACATGGAGGAGGAGGAGGATCGGGGGCGCTTAGGGTTTGCCATGAAGAGAGATTAGGTTGAGGTTATTTGGAGTGGATAAGGGAGGAGTAGGAGAAGTGAGAAAAGAATGAAGTTTTTAAAGAGGAGAAGGAAGATGAAGAGATGAATTGAAAGGGAGGGAGGGAGGGAACGGTTGTAGAGGAGGAGTAAAGTGGGGAGATGAAAAGGTGATGGGATGAATTAATAAGAGTAGAGTAAAAAGAGGAGAGAAGGGGGAAAGGTGATTTGAAGAGTAATAAATAGGAAGGAAGTTGAGGAGATGGGTAGTTAAGAGGGATGGGATGGATGAGAGGGAATAAAGATAGGATAAAAAGAATAATGGAAGAGAGATGAAAAAGTGGGCCCGGATCTCAGAGTAGGTGTCCTGTCCGCCGCTATCCGGCATACCGGCGGTATGCCGACGTGTACCGACGGTATGCCGAGTTTCGAAACAGAACCTAATTCTGCTTAGAAAAACGGCATGCCGCCGGTATACCGCAGTATACCGTCGGTGTGCCAGCCGAATGGGACTATGGATCAAAGGATAAAATGCCTAGTTCACGGCAAAGGAAAGAGAAGCGATCTTTCGGGAGAGGCTTAGTGAAGGTATCGGCTAATTGATAGGTAGTATCAATAAATTCAAGACGGATATCCCCTTTTTACTGATGGTCACGAAGAAAGTGGTGTCTAATTTCAATGTGCTTCGTGCATGAGTGACAAATCGGGTTTTTCGTGAGATTGATAGAGCTAGTGTTATCACATTTAATGGGGGTGCAAGAATGAGAAATGCCATAATCTAAAAGTGTTTGTGACATCCAAAGAATTTGTGCACAACAACAACCAGCCACAATATACTCTGCCTCAGTGGTTGAAAGAGCAACAGAGTTTTGCTTCTTACTAAACCATGATACCAAGGACTTTCCGAGGAATTGACATATGCCACTAGTACTTTTTCGGTCAATCTTGCATCCGGCATAATCCGTATCCGAAAAGCCGTAAAGCTCAAAGGATGAGGATTTCGGATACCTAAGACCCATGTTAATGGTGCCTTTAAGATAACGAAAAATGTGCTTAAAGGCACTCAAATGTGATTCCTTTGGATTGGCTTGATATCGTGCACACAAGCAAACCCTAAACATGATATCCGGACGGCTAGCAGTTAAATAGAGTAAGCTACCGATCATACCTCTATACTTATGAATGTCGACCGATGTGCCATCTTCATCATTGTCAAGCTTTGTCGTTGTGGCCATAGGAGTCCTCATTGATTTGGATGAGTCAAGGTCGAAACGCTTGAGGAGGTCCTTTGTATATTTTGCTTGATTGATGAAGGTTCCTTTAGGTCCTTGTTTGATTTGTAACCCCAAGAAGAAGGAGAGTTCACCCATCATACTCATTTCAAACTCTTCCTGCATAACTTTGGCAAATTCTCCACAAAGTGTGTTGTTAGTAGAACCAAAAATAATATCATCAACATAAATTTGAACCAATAAGAGAGTCCCATCATGGGATTTAATAAAAAGTATGGTGTCAACTTTTTTCTTTGAAAAATTGTGAGAAACAAGAAAAGAGCTAAGACGCTCATACCAAGCACGTGGAGCTTGTTTGAGGCCATAAAGGGCTTTATGGAGTTTGAAGACGTGATTAGGAAATTGAAAATCTTCAAAACCGGGAGGTTGTTTAACATAAACTTCCTCTTTAATAATACCATTTAGAAAAGCACTTTTAACATCCATTTGAAATAGCTTAAAGTCATTAAAACAAGCAAAGGCACAAAGCATACGAATGGATTCAAGACGTGCAACCGGAGCATAGGTTTCGTCGTAGTCAATGCCTTCCTCTTGGTTATAGCCTTGAGCAACCAATCGGGCTTTGTTACGAGTCACTAACCCATCTTCATTAAGTTTGTTGCGAAACACCCATTTAGTTCCAATAATGGGGTGATTGCTAGGTTTTGGGACAAGTTCCCAAACCTTGCTTATCTCAAATTGATTTAGCTCCTCTTGCATAGCTATCATCCAAAATTCATCAAGAAAAGCATCATTAACATTTTTAGGCTCTATTTGAGAGATAAAAGCCACATTGGCACAAAGATCACGAGTGGCGAATCTTGTGCTAACACTTGAGGAAGGATCCCCAATGATAAGCTCCTTAGGATGATTGGTGACAAATCTCCATTCTCTTGGGAGATCCTTTGGAGGAGGCTCGAGAGGAGGAGACTCTTTTGATGGGATCACAACTTCATTGTTAGATGAAGAAGGATGATCCTTAATAGAGGAGTTCTCCAACCCAAATGAGATGTCATCAATATCCTCGGAAGAGGAGAATGTAGAAGAGTTGAGTTCATTAAAAGAGACATTGATTGACTCTTCGACAACAAGACTTCTTTTGTTAAAAACACGAAAACCTTTACTATGAGTAGAGTATCCAAGGAATATTCCTTCATAGGCTTTTTCTTCAAACTTGCCTAGGTTATCCTTGGTATTCAAAATAAAACAATTGTAACCAAAAACTTTGAAATATTCAATAGAAGGAATTTTGTTGAACCAAAGCTCATAAGGAGTCTTCTTAGTAATAGGTCTAATTAAGACCCTATTAATAACATGACACGCCGTATTAACGGCTTCCGCCCAAAAATATTGGGGGAGCTTATATTGGTTTAACATAACCCGGGCCATATCGCCAAGGGTTCTATTCTTTTTCTCCACAACACCATTTTGTTGAGGAGTACGGGGACAAGCAAAATCATGTCCAAAACCATTCTTTTCACAAAATATTTTGAAATCAACATTATCAAATTCTCCTCCATGATCACTCCTAATTTTGTTGATAGAAAAACCTTTCTCATTTTGAACACGTTTACAAAAAGCAACAAATTCACGAAAAGTATCACTTTTGCAAGAAAGAAAAATAACCCAAGTAAATCTCGAAAAATCATCAACTAAAACAAAAGCATAAAGTTTGCCACCAAGGCTAGCTACTCTACTAGGCCCGAAAAGATCCATATGAATAAGTTGAAGGGGTCTAGTGGTACTCACAGAGTTGATGGATTTGAAGGATGACTTGGTCAACTTACTTTTCTCGCATTCTTCACATACCATATCCTTTTTGAAAGGGATACTAGGAAGTCCTCGTACAAGCTTCTTGGAGGCGAGGCGAGAGATGGTATCCATGTTGGCATGTCCAAGCCTCATGTGCCAAATCCAACTCTTATCGTTCTTTGCAACTAGGCACCTGTCATTGTTAGTACCTTCAACAAGATAAAAAACATAAATATTGTTTTCTCTAATGCCTTCATACACAATAGTTCCATTGGAGCTATCGGTAATGTAGCATTTGAGTTTAATAAACTTGATATCATAGCCATTATCGGTAAGATGGCTAATACTAAGGAGGTTATGCTTGAGATTAGTAACAAGACATACATTATTAATACAAGGATAAGGAGGAGAACCGATATTACCATTTCCAATAATATAACCTTTAAGATTGTTACCGAAGGAGACGTGTCCTTCCTTCTTTATCGATAGCGTTGTAAAAAGTGAAGCATCACCGGTCATGTGCCGTGAACAACCGCTATCGAGAATCCACTTGCTTCTAGCATGAGAAGGATTCGTCACCTACAACATAAGTTGAAGATGAACATTTTGGTACCCATGATCTTATGGGTCCTTGAGTGTTAGTCTTAGGAACCCATTTAAGAACTCTCATGTCAACTTGTTTTCTTGTATAACAAAAATTAGAAGTATGATCGAGCAAACCATAATAATTGCACATTAAGAAAGATCTAGAAGAGAAAGTGTGAGTGTTGTGCATATGTGAGTTTCTAGTGTAAGAAGTTCTACCATGGGTGTTATGATGATAGTAAAATACATGATGAGAGGTGTTCTTCTTAACAAAAGGTCCTTTTCTTGTGTTAGAAAAGGAGTTGTGTGTAGTGTTCATGTAATGGTTATGCCTAGCATTGTGATGAGTGTGAGGGTGTCTTGGAGCATGCATGTGAGTGGTATTCTTATTACCTAAATTCTTACTCCGTGTAAGAAGATCATTATACTTAATTGAAGTGGAATATTCTCTTCTATTAGCATCTTGACATTTGCACATGGCAAATTCATAAGAGCTTCTCATGGATTGAATCTCATCATCCTTTTTCTTGATGGTGTCAAGAGATTCTTGAAACTTGAGTCGCAAAGACTCCATTTCATCCGTGTCGGAAATAGAAGATTTTTCCTTCACATCAATAATGATACTTGAGAGCCTCTCTACTTCAAGTTGAAGAGCCTTAACCTCCTTAAGAGATTTCTTGTATTTATTCAGAACACCTTTGTGTTCTTCATGTAACTCAAGAATAGCTTTCTCCAAATCATCATAGGTAAGAGTGTTTAAGAAAAAATCATCAAGTACCTCATCGGTTGCCATGAGACAGACGTTGGCATTGTGTTTGCACTGCTTGTCGTTGTCGGAGTCGCTCGCGTCGCTTTCACACCAAATGCTAGTGTTGGCGAACTTTCTGGAGGACGAGCTTCCCTTGCTAGGCTTCTCGTACTTGCTTGAGTCTTTTCGTATCATCAGACAATCCCTCTTGATGTGTCCGGGTCTTCTGCATTGATAGCACGCCGGGTCTTCTTCATTGTCCCGTCTAGAGAGGTTGGCCTTGTTGAACTTTAAGAACTTCCGGAAGTGCTTAGCTGTGAGAGCTATTTCTTCATCGTCGTCCGACTCATTGTCGTCGGAGCTATCCTTGGAGTAAGACCTTGATGCTTTGAGAGCAAGAGTCTTCTCCTTTTCTTTGGTCTTCTCCTTCTCCTTCTCTTGAATGGAGGATTCCTCTTGATCCTTCATGTCAAGCTCGTGAGTCATTAGCTTACCCATGAGGGTCTCTAGGTTCATGACGGTTAGATCGTTCCCCTCAATGATTGCGGTAGCTTTAGGACTCCAAGCTTTCGTCAATCCTCTAAGAATCTTCCTTATCTTTTCATGAGCGGGATATTCCTTTCCAAGAGAAGAGAGAGGGTTAATAATGTCACCAAAACGAGTAAACATGCTAGCAATGGATTCATCGTGCTTCATTTTAAAAGACTCATATTCTTGCATGAGTCTACTGATCTTGGATTCCTTCACTTGTGAAGTTCCCTCGTGTGTGACTTCAAGTAACTTCCAAATCTCATTGGAAGTCTTGCAAGTAGAGATTCGATTGAATTCACTACTGTCGAGAGCACAGTAAAGAGCATTCATTGCCTTGGCATCTCGACAAGCAAGCTTCTTGATGTTTTCGGCAAGTGTTTCCCGAAGGATGTCAGAAGCAATATCCTCAATAGCTCTGGAAGGAGTAGGAAGGCCATTTATCACGCAATCCCATAAATCGAAATCTATGGACTTTAGATAAATGCCCATCCTAATCTTCCAGTAGTTATAGTTGGTACCATCAAATAGGGGAGGCCTATTTGTGGAGTGTCCCTCATTGTGAAACGTGTTGATGCTAGGGTTAGAGGCCATGGATCACTCAAGGATGTAAATCCAAATCAAGAGAACAAAGCTCTGATACCAATTGTAGAACCCTAGAGGGGGGTGAATAGGGAAATTAAAAATTAACTACAACAATTGATGCAAAAAAGACAATTGAAAGTAAAGAGTAGAAAGATCAAACGCAAACGCAAGGATATATCCTGGTATCCTCTTTTGAGGCAGTCCAGTCCCGGAACTCTCTCCGGCTTTAATCCACTATTTAACCAAATAGTACACACGAGTTTGGATCCGAAGAACTCGCCAACTTCAACACGAGTTTGGATCCGAAGACTCGCCAACTTCTACACACGAGTTTTCTTACGAAGGCTCGCCAACTTCAAACAAAAGAAAATGAGAACTTGTTGATCTTCTAACACGTGAAGATCGAAATATACAACTCTTTAATACTCTAGCACTTTGGGAGAGGATGACAATGAAAAGCTTGGAAGAGTATTAATGGTGGAGCTCTTGGTTGTTGGAAAATTTATAGAAGAGTTGGTGAGGAAGCTCAAGAGAGAGAGAGCTTTCTTTTATAAGAGAACCAAGAGTTGGTGGCATTTAATGCTCTGAATACAGACAGACCGGCATGCCGGCGGTATGCAGCGGCATACCGTCGGTATACCGTCCAAATAGTAACGGTCATATTAATGACCGTTTGAGAGCATTAAATGCGGCCATTAATGCTAGTCAGAGTAATTCGAAAACCAAATATTTGAAACTCGGTATACCGCCGGTATGCCGGAGCATGCCGTCGGTATGCCGACAATTTATCACAAGTTTTGAGTTGCTAAAAACGGTATACCGCCGGTATGCCGGAGCATGCCGTCGGTATGCCGACAATTTGTCACAGCAACTTTTGGGTTGATAAAAAAATGGTATACCGTCGGTATGCCGGAGCATGCCGTCGGTATGCCGACAATTTGTCACAGCAACTTTCTGGACAAGAAAAGCGGTATATCGTCGGTATGCCGAATCATGCCGCCAGTATGCCGACTATTTGTCACAGCAACTTTCTGTATGCTAATATCGGTATACCGCCGGTATGCCGGAGCATACCGCCGGTATGCCGCTCTGTAGCTATTTGATTTTTGACTTGTTCTTTTTACTGTCATCCGTCCTTAGGTGTTTACAGAAATACCTAGACCAGTACAGACTCGACGACTCTAAGCAGGAAGACGCTGTCTTATGCAGGGAACGCCGGTAACTGCTACAGTCTTCAAGGAAGAAGGAGAAAGCTCTTGAACGGAAGAACTCCATGTAGTAGATCTTCTGAGAATATTTGAATCTGAAGAACAGAAGACTAAACTACGAAGATGCTGTTAATTACTCAAAATAAAATGTGCCAACAGAATTTGGAAGTAAGGTGGAATAGATGATGCGATGTAATTCGTAGTTAAACAAGTTTAAGTTATTAGCCTTGAACTTTCCAGAAAGAACGCGTGCGGGTGCACAAAGTTCATTCTTGAAACAAACGAGTGTCATGCCATCGGGGAAATCAAAATCAGTGATGTCATCGAGCGAGACACCTTCATTTGGGATACCAAAGATTTTCGCTAACGTTCCATCAGTGAATTCGATATCAATTCCTCCGACACGTGTCCTCGCTGTAAAAGTATCTAACACGAAATTACAATAAAATAATCTAATAGCATTAGTGGTAATAGGGAATTATAAGGTGATAAAATGTTGTAACCCTAATGCCTCAAAATAAGGGCGGTGATCCGGAAAGACAGACCACTTAATCGGTGATACGTGCAAATAGTACGCATGATAAAATTGGCGTACCACAATAAAGCTTGATCAAAAGTTTTAAAGTAAAACTCATCCTACGCACCATCGTCTGATTGGACCAGAGAAAAGAGGCAATTCGTATGCGGATCAGATGACGATGCCTCTTCACTGGCATTGGTCTTCTTCCTCTTGAAGGGATTGAACTTAGGCATTCTTTCCAAAAAAATCTAGAAACCCTAAGTAATGAATAGTGGAGGAAAGAAAGGATTATACCTTCTAAGAGTTGGATATGTTGTAGAGGGTGACGATCTCCGCACGAATCAAAAGTTTTGACGAGAAACTCCACAAGGATTGGAAGAACAAAGAGGAAGAAGAAGCTAGTGTTTCGGAGGCGCACTGCTGCTGTTATGAGGATGTGGGAAAGAATGAAGAAGAAGGAAGCCTCGGGTTGGTGCTGGTATATATAAATACCCAGCCGAACTCTGGCCGAATTCGGACCGAACTCGGGCCAAATTCGCCAAGGGTTGCATGGCTATATATATAAAAAAATAATTCAAATGAGGCCACATTCTTTTTCATTAATTCGTTTCAAATGCTTAATTCAAAGTTTAGTAATTTTAAATCTCAAAGTAATATAATTAATATTATTTTTTATATTAATATTCTTTACTCAGCATCTATCTCAGATTAGCTGTAGGAGTACTATCCCAGCTAACGGAGGTTCACAGGGGAACTCTTAAATACCGCTTCGCTTCGACCGTAGTCGTGGTGACAGACAGACTCTTTTTAGGCTTATCTCGAAAACAGTTTATGATTATCGAATAAATAACTAATAAAACAAAATTAATTAATATTATTGATATCTAAAATTCCTAATTCTTGACGTAAATAGTTGAAACGATCTTCCGCTAAAGGTTTTGTGAGTATGTCAGCTAAATGATTCTGTGTGTCTATGTATACAAGGTCTATATCTCCATTTTGTTGATGATCTATAAGAAAATGATGTCGAGTCTTGATATGTTTAGTACGAGAATGACATATAGGATTCTTAGTCAAATTAATAGAACTAGTGTTATCACAGAAAATGGGTATGTGTGTAAAATACAATCCATAGTCTTCTAAGGTTTGTTTCATCCACAAAATTTGTGCATAACAACGTCCTGCAGCGACATACTCAACCTCGGTTGTTGATAATGCAACAAAATTTTGCTTTTTACTAAACCAAGAGACTAGAGCTTTTCCTAGGAAATGACATGTGTCGCTAGTGCTTTTTCTATCTACTTTGCATCCAGCAAAATCAGCATCGGAATAACCGGTTAGGTCAAACGACGTGGTTTTGGGATACCATAAGCCGACAGAAGAAGTACTTTTAAGGTATCGGAAGATACGCTTAACTGTACACAAATGTGATTCCTTAGGATTAGCTTGAAAATATGCACATAAGCAAACACTAAACATAATGTCTGGTCGACTAGCAGTCAAATATAGTAAGCTACCGATCATACCTCGATACTTATGTATGTCGACAGGTTTGCCTTATTCATCAATATCAAGCTTGGTTGAAGTCGCCATTGGAGTGTTAAGTGGTTTTGTTGTTTCCATGTCAAACTTCTTCAATAGATCCTTTGTGTACTTAGCTTTATTTATGAATGTCCCATTGTTGGTTTGTTTGATTTGCAGTCCGAGAAAGAATTTCAGCTCTCCCATCATGCTTATCTCAAACTTATTCTGCATACACTTTGAAAATTCTTGACAAAGAGATTCATCAGTAGATCCAAAGATAATATCATCTACATAGACTTGAATCAAAAGAATATTATTATTCAAAGACTTTATAAACAAAGTAGTGTCAACCTTTCGCTTTGAAAAACCGTTATCAAGTAGAAAAGTGCTAAGACGATTGTACCAAGCACGATGGGCTTGTTTCAAACCGTATAAAGCTTTCTTCAACTTGAAAACATATTTAGGAAATTTAAAATCAGTAAAACCGGGTGGTTAAGCTACATAAACCTTTTCTTTTATAAAACCATTTAAAAATACACTTTTGACATCCATTTGAAATAACTTAAAATTATGAAAACATGTAAATGTACATAACATGCGAATGGATTTTAATCTCGCAACTGGGGCATAAGTCTCATCGTAGTCGATACCTTCTTTCTGATTGTATATTTGAGCTACGAGTCGAGCCTTATTACGAGTCACTAAACCATTCTCGTTCAGTTTATTTCGGAATACCCATCGGGTGCCAATGAACGGATGATCAATAGGCTTAGGAACAAATTCTCAAACTTGATTCCGTTCAAATTGGTTTAATTCCTCTTGCATAGCATCTAACCAAAAATTATCACTACGTGCTTCATCAATATTTTTGGGTTCAAACTGCGAGACAAAAGCAACACAAGAAGCTATATCTTTATTAGAGGAAGGAGTACTTACACCCTTGGTAATCTCACTAATTACCAAGTCCTTTGGATGACTAGCCAAGAATCTCATCTCTTTTGGTGTAGTCTTAGGATTGCTAGTTCCGGCTTCTTTGCTTGGAGGTTCATCTGATGCCTGATGTGATGGTTCTGTAACTTTGTGTGAAGGTTTTATAGTAGTTGTACTTGGTGCGATTATGTCTTCATTGTCATCATCATCTAAGTGTTGATTTAGCTCATCAAACTTGACGTTGATAGATTCTTCAATGATCATGGTTCTTTTGTTGAAGACTTTATATCCTTTGCTCTTTGCTGCATAACCTAAAAATATACCTTCATCGGCCTTTTCATCAAATTTACTCAAATTATCTTTGGTATTCAGAATAAAACATTTACAACCAAAGATTTTGAAATAAGAAACATTTGGTGTTCTATCAAACCATAATTCATCGGGAGTCTTCTTCGATATAGGTCGAATCAGAACCCTATTGAGAATATAGCATGCTGTATTTACAGCTTCAGCCCATAAATATCTAGGTAGACTAAATTGGTTTAACATAACTCTAGCCATTTCAGATAGAGTTCTGTTCTTATGTTCCACAACTCTATTTTGTTGTGGAGTACTAGGGCAAGAGAATTCATGCAGATAATAATGTGTGTCACAAAATTGCTTGAATTCTGCATTTTCAAATTCGTCGCCATGATCACTACGAATGCGAGTAATCATGAACCCTTTTTTATTTTGTACTTTCTTACAAAAGATGACGAATTCTGATAATACATCATTCTTGCGTGCAAGAAAATAAACCCATGTATATCTAGAGAAGTCATCTATAATGACAAATGCATGTAACTTACCACCTAGACTAGCAATTCTGCTGGGTCCAAATAAGTCCATATGCAACAATTGTAAAGGTCTAGTGGTACTTACAACGTTCTTGGATTTGAATGCGGATTTAGTAGCTTTGTTCTTTTCACATTCACTACATACCGTATCCTTCTTGAAAGAAATATCTGGTAAGCCACGTACCAACTTCTTCGTAGATAATCTTGAAATTGTATCCATATTTGCATGACCGAGTCTAATATGCCATAGTTGACTCTCAATACTTTTGGCCATCAAACATCTACCTGCTGTGTTAGCATCTTCCAACAAATAGAATACATATATATTGTCTTCCCTAATACCTTCAAATATAGTACTGCCAGTTTAACTATCAATAATAGTACATTTATCTTTTACGAATTTAATGCCATAACCGTGATCAGCTAAATGGCTTATACTGAGCAGATTATGTTTTAACTCGGTAACAAGACAAACATCTTTAATTACTGGATAGGGAGCCTTACCAATGTCACCGATACCGATTATGTACCCTCTCAAATTATTATCGAAGGAGACATATCATTCTTTATTCCTCTTCGACAATGTTACAAATAAGGAAGCGTCACCGGTCATGTGCCGTGAGCAACCGCTATCGAAGATCCATTTGCTCCTAGCATATGAAGGGTATCCCACCTATAAAACAATTTGCGGATGAAACTTTTGGTACCCATTTCTTGTAGGGTCCTGACTGGTTAGTTTTTGGTATCCATGCATAAATATTTAAATCTACTAACTTTCTGATTCTACATGCAGAAGATATATGACTAATGAGGCCACAATAATGACATTTAGCATATTGAGTATTGAAAGTAGTGTGAGGTGCATGATTGGTAGGTTTTAGTTTTCTAGTATAGAAGAATGCATGCCTATTAGTCTTCTTGGGCATAGTCTTAGTATGGTTTGGTTTGACAGTGTTGGGCGTGTTCCGATGATTCGGTAATTGACATGTGTTACAATAGGAAGCAGCAACTTCAGGACATTTTCCTAAACTAATTTCAAACTTTTTAGAAGTGTCATATAATCTAGTATAGTCAGATGTGAGTGATTCTAATCTAACCTGTGCACACTGGAGACTCTTTCTCTCCTTAGATAGGTCTTCCTTTAACAGGATAATAGTTTGGTCTTTTTCTTCGGATAGCTTGACAGTCTCGTGTAGCAATAATTTAATAGAAGAAAGCTCACCAGACTCATTTGAAGAGTCATTATCTCTAACCTGATCTAGTAGGTCGGTAAGTCTTCCTATTTCACCTTTGTACTCTTTGAGTACCTTCTTAGAGATTTCATATTTACTACGTAGTTTCCTGTAATCATCTAACAGTACCTTCTTTGGAATCATGTTCTTTGTAAGGGCTCGTAGAAGTTTATGAATCTTCTCATGGTTACTATAATCCTTGCCTAGTGAGGATAGAGGATTTACAATATCCAAGAATCTTGTAAATATCTGAGTGACTGATTCACTTGGCTTCATTTTGAACGCCTCATACTCCTGAGTAAGTCTACTGATCTTTGACTCCTTAACTTGTGTTGTTCCTTCGTAGGTTACTTCGAGAAGTTTCCACACTTCGTTTGATGTTATGCAAGTAGACACCATGTTGAATTTAGTTCTGTCTAAAGCACAAAATAAAGCATTAATAGCACGTGCGTCAAGACTGGCCTTTTTCTTTTCTTCCTCTGTATATTTTTCATTGTGTTTTTCAGCTAAAACACCATTAACATAAATATGAGGTAGCTTTTTATAGCCATCAATGACCACAGACCATAAGTCAAAATCAAGAGATTTCAGAAAGAAACTCATACGTATTTTCCAATAAGTATAGTTTGTGCCGTCAAACAGTGGAGGTCTGTTTGTGGCTTGGCCTTCACTTGTGAATTTCATAGTTGCCGTGTGTAATACTGTGATCTATATAAAAATTAAATATAACTACAATTTTACCTTGCTTTACTTGTATAACCCGCTCTGATAATACCTCTAGATGGAGAGCTTGCTCTGATACCAATTGTAGGAACGAAATCGTAAAGCAGAATACTCTAAGGGGCATGAATAGAGTAGGCAGCGGAATATTGCTAATTAAAAACTTGTTAGCGGTTAGATCACCGATATAATAACAATCACAAAAAGTAAATGACAGAATTTAAAGGAGATCAGAAGGCAAACGCAAACACCGAGATTTATACTGGTTTTCCTCTTGTGAGGACTAGTCCAGTCGGAAGAACTCTAGCTTCCAGTTGAATCCACTATTGGAAAATCCTGCAAGTTTTCATATGAAGTCCTTGCAACTTCTACAGACGCAAGCTTTGATACGAAGAACTCGACCAACTTCAATTGTGAAGAGTTGTATCTTCTATCAAGCCTCTGATTACAATCACTCTGAAACTTCTAGACCGTACTGCACTGGCAAATCGACTAGAGGATTGTAACTGGCTTGGGATTTGAAAATAAAAGCTTTTAAGAACACTTTGGAAGAATGTAAGCTCAGGAAGAGAAGAGATTGAAAGTGAATTTGTGATTTGAAATGATCAAAATACTTCTCTATACAGTTTTTCCAAAGACAGAACTCTGACAAAATTTGGGCAGAATTCGGACTGAACTCTTTGTAACAAAGCGTAACTGAAGGATGACCAAATTCAAAAACCCAACGTTCACTAACGTTCCAAATGGACGAACTCTGGCCGAACTCGGCCCGAGTTCTCCCGGGGTTATGCCAGTTCATTTTTGGAGAAAATAAGTTTTGGCTTTTTGAAAGATCCTTCAGAAGCTTTTTGTAAAAAGAATGTTTTTCAAAAACGTAGGTCATTTGTAAAGAATAGGATAGTTTTGAAAAACGTTTTCGGATAGCCTATTTGCCAGTACGACTCGGTGTATAATGTATTTCTAGACTCAATAAAAAGAAAAATTATATTGATTAACAGGAAGTACATTCTGAATGGCAAATAGCTTCAGTCTTGAACATTATTGATGTCCATTGTTGAGCAGCGTCCAAACATCGTAGGTAAACATCTGAGTTGACTTGCATTTATATCAAGACAGAGTTTGATCAATTATTAAAATCAGGTTTGACCATGACCAATGGGCCAACAAGGAGGAGTTCGATTGCCCGATGGTGGTAATCCTTGCTGCGACTGACGAATATACTGCTCCACTAGGCACGACGGCAAGTCGTCGTAGACACTGCTCGAAAGTCGGTGTAGCTGCTCTGGCGACATGAGATCAAGGAGTGTCGTCACAGTCGAAGGTGGTACCAGAGGGACAGCAGGGTTGAAAGAAAGATGACCCACAGAAGAATGACCGGCACCAGGCGTCGACGGACTGGCACCAGTAAAAGACGGACCGACACCAGCAGCAGACGGACCGACAGCAGCAGATGGAGGCAAAAAGTACGTAAAAATTTGCTCCCGCAAGGATGACACTGCCTCGTGCAGCTGCATAAGCTGCGACCTAACATCATCGTCTTCCGGGGCCGCGGGAGGAGGCGGTGTCGGTGGAAATCTCTGAGTCGCCATGTGCAACGACCCTAGGGAGCCGACTCCGTACAGGAGCCCTTTCTTCCGGACGGGCGTCATTTCACCGACATCCTCATTGTTAGTTAACTGAGCCCGACTAAGGGCCTCAAGATACACAGTCTATCAAATAAATATATTTTTATTATAAGATTTACCTAAGTTGTAATCTAAATCCTATGTTTCACTAAGCTAAGTGTGAATCCTAAGTTTACCTAAGTTATAGTCCGAATACTTTTAATTCTAACGTAAATCTCATAAACATAAGTACTTACATCAGTCTCCTTGGCCCTCTCGTCGACGAAGCTTCCGTCCTTCCGTCTCTTGTGCGTATGCTGGAGCACGTCGTGCATGGTGACCGATTCTGGCGCCCTTCCCTCCTTCACCGCCCGTTGGGTCTGCATACGAAATTTCCGTAGAACTTAATTAACTTCGTATATTAATAATACCTAATTCGATAGTGAAATGAATTTACGGTATCTTACCAGATCTGCAAGCATCGTTGCGTGGGGCCTTGATCCCACCGTGTGAAGCCCTACGGTCCGTCGGTTCGCCTTTGCCTTCTCTGATTTCTTCTTGTATGCAGGGGTATTCATCATATCTAAGAGGTCCTCATAATAGTCCTGTCGGATCCAATTTGGCCTCGTCTGCCCTATTTTCAGGTCATGAATCATATCCCGTATCTTTTTCGAGGCAACGCTTCTGTAGGTCCTACGGATTGCGTCCTCGCGATGGGGGGCCACCAGTACGTCTTCTAACATACAAATTTAATTATCACGTATTTTAAAAAATGGTTGATTAAAGAGTAACTAATAATTAACTAGAAGATATAGATATATACCCTCAACTCGTCGAGCCAGGCGTACTTCAAGTTTGGGGGCACCGATGAAAAATTGAGGTAGGGACCATGGAAGTTAGCCCTGATAATTTCTCCAAGAGCCCTGGCAACATTAAACGGAAAAAACCTACGAAGAAATAAGTGGATTATTAACTTGAATAAATAAAAGAAATTTAATAAATTATCTTAAATTTACTTACGAGGTAGCCACGGGCCATAGCTCTCGTCGAAACTCGCCTCTCGGCCTCTCTGGTGCCGTCGAAGGATCCGCGGGTCCGCACATGTACTCCCCAGTAACCGGATAGAACGGAGTATGGGGGTACTCTGGGGCCCACTGTGCAGTAACTGGGGGATCAACTGGTAGATCCGCTGGTGGATCCGCTGGTGGGTCCGATAGCAGAACGGATCCGCTAGCAGATCCAGACTCATGCCTCGATGAAGTAGTCGACCGATGGCAGAATACGTCTGTACCCGAGGTACTCTCTGGGTCGAGCTCGCTAGATGGGGTCTTATCCCGGGAAGATTGAATGCGACCACGACCACCAGTACCACTACGACCACGACCACCACCACCGCCAGCACCAACACCACGACCACCACCAGAACCATGACCACGGCCAGCCATCATGACCTGTAAATATAACACATAAACATAATTAACAATATAAAAGTGTAAATGAATATAAAATTCTAAACTAAAATATACATACCACCAGTAGGGAGACGAGTGCCGCCGCGACGAAAAAGACTAGGAGTGCCATCTGCAATAAGTAAATAATCGAACGAAAAAGACATGAATTCACGTAATTGCTTTATGAGGTCAAACTTAATTCACGTAATTGGAATGGTTTTTAATATACAACAATATTTAACCTAATCATCATCATCATCCTCCTCCTCATCCTCATCCCCATCCTTATCTTCATCGTCGATTTCATCTGTATCCTCATCTCCATCAAATTCTTCTTCTTCTTCTTCTTCTTCTTCTGCCTCAATATTTGGGACAAGATGCCTCTTTCTCCCCTGGTTGACAGCTAAGTCTTGTGTATCAACCTCTTCCTTCCCTTTATTTTTCTCAACAATATCTTCAACATCCATTGTATCCGATTGTTGTCCCAAGTATTGGGACTTTTCGATCTGGTCCTCTTGGTATGCTGGTTCTCCAACGTTGAATGTATTTCTAGATTTAATCTTGCATACTTTCCACCAGTCAAATCGATCTCTACGACGCCTTGGGTAGCTTGTATAGTAGACTTGAACAGCCTGATTTGCTATCGTAAATATATCGGACCCTCTATACCTCCTGCGATGATTTATATCGACAAATCCAAATTGTTTATCGATTCTCCAACCGATATTTGGTGTCGTATCGAACCACTCACATTTGAACATCACAATATGCATATCATATGGGCAAGTATATTGTAAATCTACAATATCCCGAAGCACTCCATAATAGTCAAAGTCCAGTTCGTCGTCATAGATGGTGCCTCTTATGCAAACACCGGAATCCTTGGTACTGATGCCGTCATTGATAAATTCGACATTTATAGCATTCTGAGTTGCCTTAAACATAAAGCCATTAATGACATAGCCTGGCCAAGTCTTTGTTTGCCTCTTCGATCCCAATGCCAGATAACGAACACTCTCATTAGTGAGTGTTGTTTCAGGCAATAAAACCTGTAAATAAATATTTATAATTTAAATGTTTTAGATTATATATTTCTAATCTCAGTTACTTATATATTTTATAAGAATATATAAAATCAACCTTAATTATAATCTCAGTTACTTACGTATTTGCGAAACCATGACGGAAATGTACAATCAACCTCTCTTTGAAGTCCCTCATCGGTAATATCGGGTGTCCTCATTTTGACTTCATCTCTAAATTCACTATTAGAGAAAATAAGAATATATAAGCGTAGTCACTTACTTCATCAAATTCGAGATTATAACAAGTGCAAGTGTACTGACTTACTTCTCCAAATCTCTCACTTCTTGTATGTCACAGTTTAACAAGACATATCGGTGAGCGGCATCATACTCGTCGTCAGTCAACTACCGTTTTTTACTAGCCCCAACAGGCTTGCCCCTTACATTGAATATACCTCCATCCTCAACGTCCTCGTCATTTCATTGAGGTCTATTTTGATTCGTCTTAACATGAGTATCGAAATAAATGGAGCAGAAGTTTGACACCTCTTCGATAAGATATATTTCGCATATCGAAGCCTCTATATGAGCCTTGTTGCCAACTTTCTTCTTTAGATGGTATAGGTATCTAGAGAGAGAAATTATCTTGAGAATTAAGAATGAATTTTAAAACCCACTAAAATTCAACTTAAATTATATCTATTTTTATGTACCTTTTAAATGGGTACATCTATCGATAATGAACAGATGCACCGACACGGGCTTCATATGCTAGATGAATCGGTAGATGCTCCATGCTGTCGAAGAAGCCAGAAGGAAATATTTTCTCTAACTTGCAAATTATTAAGATAATCTTCTCCTCAAGTTCAACCATGTGTTGCACAGTCAACTTAGTTGAACAAATATCCCTAAAGAGTATTGATAGTCCGGCCAACGAACCCATACAGCAGAAGGCAACAACTCTTTCAAAGCAATGGGCAGTAATCTTTCAATAAACACGTGGCAGTCATGACTCTTCATTCATGTTAGCTTGCGTTCATTGAGATCAACGCATCTAGACAAATTCGATACATAGCCGTTGGAAAATCTTAAAGTAGATACCCACTTGCAGATTATTAATCTATCTTCCTTGCTCAATGTGTATTGTGCTATCGGCTTAGTTATTTGTCCACTAGCTCCCCGTTGTATCAAGTTCAGATAAGGACGCTTGCATATCTCGACAATGTCTTGTCTTGCTTTTGGATTATCCTTCGTCTTTCCTTTAATATCCATGACGGTATTGAAGACATTATCGAACACATTCTTTCCGATATGCATAACATCAAGATTATGCCTTATAAGATTATCTTTCCAATAAGACAAGTCCCAGAAGATACTCCGTTTGGTCCAGTTTTGGGTTTGTCTGAACCCATCGACACGATTGTTCGATGGATCTTCTATTATAGTGAGCAAGTCCCTTACATCTTCTCAAATATCATATCTCGACAATCTGGCAGGCGGATGAAAAAAATCTTGTTTTCCAGCTCTGAACGTGTGCTTGTTCTTTCTCCAAGGATGACTCGTGGGCAGAAATTAACGATGACAACCAAAGAAAGAAGTTTTTCCTCCATTCTTAAGGCGGAACGCCTTACTATTTTGCATGCATATCAGACAAGACATGGTGCCGTGAGTACTCCATCCCGACAGCATACCGTATGCGGGAAAATTATTGATTGTTCACATCAGTGAAGCTCTCATCTGAAAGTTCTATTTCCTGGAAATATCATAGGTCGCGACGCCGATCTCCCACAGCTGTTTCAGTTCATCCACCAACGACTGTAAATATATATATCGATATTCTTCGTCAAATTTTTGGGACCCGGTATGATAGCTGTCAAGAACATATAAGGAGTCTTCATACACATACATGGTGGCAGATTGTAAGGGGTCAGAAAAACCGGCCAGCAGAAGTATTGAGATCCCGACTACCCGAAAGGGACGAAGCCATCAGAACATAGCCCCATGCGCACATTTCTAGGCTCTGCAGCAAAATCTGGATAACGAAAATCAAAATATTTTCACGCCTCTCCATCCGAAGGAAGTGACAATTCTCCATCGTCCTTTGTACGTTCTTCGTTGTGCCATGTCATGTGTTCTGCTGTATTCTGAGACATATACATCCTCTGCAAGCGCTTCATGATCGACAAGTAATGCATATACTTATAAGGACGTCGTTTTCTAGTTGACTTTCTTTTTCCCCTAACTGGCTTGTAACGATCCGTATTACATAAACTGCAACTTTCTATATCCTCGTTCTCCTTGTAGTACAACATGTATCCATTGCGACAACAATCTATCTTTACGTACCCCAGTCCCAGTTGTCGGACCATCATCTTCGACTTGTAGAAGTTTTTTGGAAGCTCTTTTGATTCCTTCGGTAACACCTCCTTAATTAGTTGTATAATCCGATCATAGCAAGTTTGTGGCAAGTTAAAATCGGACTTTATGTTCAACAATCGCATCCTCAATGACAGTACAGAATGTGTCTCACAACCAGGATATAAAGAAGTTTCAGCATCCTAAAACATATCATAGAACTCCTTCGTCTCGGGATTAGGATCCTCCGGATCAAAATTAGGCCCTGTCGCGTCGTACACCATATATCCTGCAAGGTTCTGCAGGTCTCCATAATCAACAGAGCATTCGTCGTCTTCGACGACAAAATTCGTTGCAGCATTATCATCAAAAGCATAAGTAGCAGCATTCGCAACCTGTCTTTCCGTATATAGTTTACCTTGCGATGACCACAGGCCGTAATCATGCATGAAACCCTTACGGGTCAAATCTCACCACTTCTTCGTAACGTCTATTGCGACAATTACGACATGGACACTTGATTTTGTTACCGTCCATATACTGAGCTTTGCTCATGGCCTACTTAAGAAACACTTTCACGCCTGCCAGAAAATCGTCACTCACACCTATTCTGCTCTCGTGTTGTCATTTGTACATCCATGTACGATCAACAAAATAACGATCCATCACAGGTTGGATGTAAAAATCTATATCATAAGACAAACTAAACAGAATTAGTATATAATCATGTAACTGGTGGATCCGTTGGTATATAGTCCGGATGTACTTAGTATCGACCGTATCAGACTAGTATCGGTCTATAGGTTTGGTATAGGCTGTATCAAATTGGTATTGACCTTAGCAAATTGGTATCATCCTATCTGATTTGTATCGGCCGTATAGAAAGAACTCGTACAAACGCTTTGTGAACAAAGAGTTTATGGGAGTTCATCTTCTTCCGAAATACAACTCTATATGTTATTGCCTTCAATCTCTCCTTCCCTGATGGAAAATACAGCATGTGTGCCACTGTAATTGGTCAATCACTCTCCTAAACATTATTATATAGGAGATTTTTTTTACTCCCTCGTGACTCTCTTGCAATGGTATTCTAGCTCGATAAGAGAAAAATCAAAGTACAGTTGTTACTAAACCTTCCACCATGCTAATCTGATACGGTCGATACATATCCGATATGGCCGATACCTATCGGATATGGCCTATACCGAATCGATAAGGCCGGTACGAATCCTAGCTATACAGCCGATACATATTGGATAGGACGATACCAATTAGCTAAGGTCAATACCATCTGATACGATCTATACCAAACCGATATACCGATACTAATCTGCTACGATCGATACTAAGTACATACGGATACCGATACCGATAGTTCGATACCGATAGTTTGATACCGATACCGATAGTACGATACCGATACCGATAGTCTGATACCGATAGTGCGATACCGAGAGTTCGATACCGATATCGATAGTCCGATAGTCCAATAGTTCGATACCGATACCGATAGTTCGATACCGATACTGACAGTCCGATAGTCCAATACTATCGATATCGTCGATACTAATACTCATAGGAAAAGTCTGATACCGATTCTGATACTGATACTTTGAACCTTGATATATATATATATATATATATATATATATATATATACATATATATATATATAAAGCAATAGACTTTCTCATCCTATTTCTTAAACTAGGGTTTGTCATATTGTATTTTCTTTAAAGTATCGGCCAATACCGGCCGATACCAAATATTGACCGATGTCGACATTGGGGGTCTTTGTTCCGGTCAATTCGGCAAAAAAATTAAACAGCATAGGAATAGTCTGATACCGATTCCGATACCGATATTGTGAACCTAGGTCGAAAGCATAATAAGGTTGTAAAAGCATGTAAAAGAATCCGATACTACCAAAAATTATTTGTTTCCCAATACAAAAAAATCCGATACCCCGATCCGAAACTGCCGATACTACCGATATCGCCGATACCAATACTCATAAGAAAAGTTCGATACCGATACTTTGAACCTTGATATATATATATATATATATATATATATATATATATATATATATATATATATATATATATATATATATATATATATATATAAAGTAATAGACTTTCTTATCCTATTTCTTAAACTAGGGTTTGTCATATTGCATTTTCTTTTGTTGAACACCATGTGGCTAAGATTAGGATTTTTCATATTGTATTTTCTTTATATATCCTATTTCTTAAACTAGGGTTTGTCACCGCGCGCGCCAACGTACCCCTCCCACCCATCGCAGCACCTCCCATCCCCCGCTGCCCCGAAACGCGCTGCCCTCCGCCGTCCGACGCAGCCCCGCGTGCGCCTGCCGCAGCCCCACGCTGCCTCGTGCGCGCCACCCCCGCATTCTCCGCCGCCCCCGCAGCCCACGACACCCACGACCACCGAGAGAGAGAGAGAGATTACCTTTAGGAGAGAGAGAGAAGAGGTCGCCGATCACCGCCGTGGGAGAGAGAGAGGAGAGTGAGGTCGCCGATCACCCCCGCCGCCCCCCGCTGCCCCGGAGCGCGCTGCCCCCCGCCGCCCGATGCAGCCCCGCACGCGCCCGCCTCAGCCCCACGCTGCCCCGCGTGCGCCAGCCGCATATTATCCACCGCCCCCGCAGCCCACGACACCCACGACCACCGAGAGAGAGAGAAAGAGAGAGATTACCTTTGGGAGAGAGTGAGAAGAGGTCGCCGATCACCGTCGTCGGAGAGAGATAGAGGAGAGTGAGGTCGCCGACCGCCGCGGAAGAGAGAGAGATGAGAGAGAATGAAATTTGGGGGGAATGAAAAGTTCCCTCCATCGTTTCAATTTAAGTCTGGGCCCTTTATTTAGCGACGGACTAGTGACGGAATCTATCCGTCGCTAGTCCGTCGCTCTTTTTGATGCTTGCCGACAGAATATCCGTCGCTACGTAGTCGAAGAATTGTCCCGCCATTTCTGCCAACAATTCCCGCCAAATAATCGACTGCATAGCGAAGGCTACTTATCCGTCGCTATATCTCTGACGCCCTAGCGATGGATGAGCGACCTTTTCTCCCCCTTAAAATAAAATAAAAATTGTATCGGCTTGTCGTCGGTACTCCGCAGGTTATTTGTCGCAAATCCGTCGCTAACGTCGACGAAAATTATTCGTCGCTAATGTGTCGTCGCTAATTTACTGTATTTTGGTAGTGTTGACATGGCCATCCAACTTGCTCGAAAAATCGAGACAAAGTTGGAGAAAAACCACTTTTCTGGAATATTAAAAACTGTTTTAAAATACCAACTTGTTGGCCACTTTTCTTTCTTTACAATAGGATTTTGTAGAGACTAATTAAAATCTGTCAAAGACAACATAATCGAGTTTGTAACACACCTTCTGGATTCACTTTTCATCTAGTATGTAGGAAGTTACACGTTGTTAAAGTTTCACGAAAAATTATAAATTCTGTTTTCAAAATTAAAAAAATACTCCGATACGACGTGCGCCTCGACAAATCGGGCGACGTGGTCGCACACTATACACGTCGAAAGGCACGTATGAATGTTGTCGACGTGTGGGAACTGACGAAACCCGATTTCATTGCATGTGTGCGACGAAATCAGTACGTATCCGTCGAGATACTCCCGTATCAACCCTTTGCAAATTAAGTCACAACTTCGTGTACACTCATCAAATCACGACAAAACTTGCACCAATAGAATCGAAATACTTTTCTGGTCCTGTGAGCCAAGTTTGGTTCAATTCTGAGAAGGTTGATCGGGACACTATTTTGGCGGGCCCATAATCCCACTCAACAGGCGATTTTGTGCACGACCCACCGGAATCCAAAATTTGACATACCGTTGCATTCGTCTCATCAAAACAAATCTTTAGACATAAAGTTTGATGACTTTATAGCGTAAATATTGGCACGCATTTCAGTGCAAAGCGGGTCCAACGACGGACATCGTTTTGACCTGAAATTACGATTTTGCCCATGTTCTAGAATTTAACTTTTGGACAGGCATTTTCTAGGCATATCTTATATTCTGAACTCGTTCGTGATGTTTGTTGCAGCATCCGGAGTCATCTGCAGGATTTGGCTTTTCTTGCTTCGTTTGTTTGTCTGTTCGAGCTACTGGATTATTCTCTTTTGCACATAACCTCAGGCAAGATACCTTGCTATTATACTGTTTGTATTCATTCTGTATTTTATTACATATCACTGTTCATTATTTCTAGTTATTACAGTTCTTAATTTACTACATGCTCAGTGATTATTAGTTACTTTGTTACTATCATTTGATTGCATATGAACCTAGAGTTAGGGGACTATCGTTTGTAGTGTATTGCATATGCCTTGATACAGTTGTACCACGAGGATATGTAAGACGAGTAGCATATAGAGGTCCTTGCATTTGGGCTGATCCTCCATGTGCATGCGTTAGGGCTAACTGCTAATAGAGGCATGTTAGAAGTCATAACAGTTAGTAGAGGTATGTGAGACATGGATGTGACTCTGTTAGGCATTGGGTGAGAAGAATAGTTCCTTAACGTATGGGTCCCTTATGCACTTTCCTATTACTAATCCTGCTGGCCTTTGACATTCGAAAGATGTTATGCTTTGAGGTCCCTGGTATCCTGATGGGACCTGTGAGACTTGTCTCACCGTATCAGTATTTATGTACGGGTATGTATATTGATCCGTATTTTATATTTCTTGGTTTTCGAATATTTTATTTTTTCCAAATTGTAGGTTAAACTTGACTTGTTTAATTTGGTTCGGTTCAACTTGGTATAGGGCTTGGTTTGGTTTAGGTGGGTTTGAGATGAGAAGGTTTGTATAAAACCCAACTCCTCTCTATCTCCTTTATTATTTTCATTCTCTTCATCTTCTTCCTCTTCATCTTCTTCCTCCAACCTAAGGCAAGTACATCTTGCCAAATGTTGGAAAAATGTTATTTTGTTTGTTCTAAACTCTTTCTTACATGATTCTAAGCATCTTTAGAACTTGGTATTTTTTATTTTGGTGGATAATTATTTGTAGATCTAAGTTTATACCCTTTTCAGTTTTCTTGGGTTTTGATCTACTAAACTTCATTATTTTCAAGTTTTGATTCTTCTATGTTTTAGACAATTCGATTTTACCCAAAATGGACCTTTGAAAAGTTAGATTTTGACTTGTTTTGAGGAAGTTATGGCCAAAATAAGATTTGAGCATTTTTTAGTTCATTTGTGCTAAATTTGGCAGGGACGATGAATAGTGCCACATGAATAGTGCTACAGCCGTATGGATGAATAATGCCGCAGCCGCAGTAATGAATAATGTCGCATGAATAGTGCCGCAGCCGCATGGATGAATAGTGCCGCAGGAGTGAATAGTGTCGTATGAATAGTTCTACAACCGCATAGATAAATAGTACCGCATGAATAGTGCCGCAGCAGCAGGAATGAATGGTACCACATGAATAGTACCGCAGCCGCATGGATGAATAGTATCACAGCCGCAGGAATGAATAGTACCGCATGAATAGTATCGCAGCCGCATGGATGAATAGTGCCGCATGAATAGTGCTGCAGCCGCAGGAATGAATAGTACAGTATAAATAGTGTCGCAGACGCAGAAATGAATAGTACCGCAGCTGCATGGAATGAATAGTGTTGTATGGCTTACATAGTGTCGCAGAAGGCTGCATAGTGCCGTATAGTATCGCAGAGGCTGTATAGTGCCGCAGAATACCGCATAGTGCCTGTTTTGGCTGTTTTTGGCTATTTTATGTCATATTTGGCTGATTTGTGGCCAGAATTTCTCCCAACTCCCAACATGAAAGTTGTAGATCTTTTCCTTGGCTTCAAGAATATGTTACCAACTATTTTATGCAAGTTTCTTTTATTCTTGATATGGAGCTTATGATTGCATCGCATATTTTCTATCTTGGCCTAAATTGTGACGACCCTATTTAATAGCTTGATATTTCTTTAATAAATGAATTTCTTAACATGATTTGGTAATATTGTACAGTTAGAAAATGATGTTGGCCCATTGGTCATATGGTCAACTTGATTTTAATAATTGATCAAAACTCTGTCTGGATATACGAAGCCTGTTGGGACATCTCAGCTTCTTGGACATAAGCAAGATTGGATATTCACTCCGTTCAAGACTGAAGATCTGTTTGCCTACTTAAGTCTGTATTTCCTATGCAATGTAATTTTTCACTTTATTTGAGTCTAGGAATACATTGTACACCGAGTCGTATTGGCAAATAGGCTATCCCCAAAATAGTTCAAAATGTTTTTTAAAATGACCTATCAAAATGTTTACAAAAAGATTTTCAAAAAGGTTTTCAAAAATCATCAAAAACCTATTTTAAAACCCTAACCTAACCCTGACAGAACTCGGCCAGAGTTCGGCCAGAGTTCGGCCGGAGTTCGGTTGGTGGCCGTTTGATTTTTGAATTCTCTGGAACTTGGTCCTCCTGCAGTTGCGGATTTGACCGAGATTTGCTCATAGAGTTCTGCCCGAATTCTGCCCGAATTCTGACAGAGTTCTCCATTTGGAATTCCTATAAATAGAGAAGTATTTCGATCATTTCAATTCACTCATTCACTTTCAATCTTCTCTCTATCTAAAGCTTTCTGCCATCCAAAGAGTTTTCTAGAGCTTTCATTTTCAGATCCCAAGCCAGTTACAATCCTCTAGTCGATTTGCCAGTGCGGTACGGTCTAGAAGTTTCTGAGAGATTATAATCAGAAGGCTTGATTGAAGAATACCTCTTCACATTTGAAGTTGGACGAGTTCTTCGTATCAAAGCTCGCGTTGTAGAAGTTGCAAGGACTTCGTAAGAAAACTTGCAATTTTTTCTATAGTGGATTCAACTGGTAGCAAGACTTCTACCGACTGGATTAGTCCTTAACTGAGGGATACCAGTATACATCGCTGTCTTTGCGTTTGCTTTCTGAACTCTGCCTTTACATTATTCTTACTGTGATTATATACTGTGATTGTGTTGCTAACATTTTTTAATTAGCATTATTCCGCTGCCAACTCTATTCACCCCCCTCTAGAGTATTACGCTTTACTATATCGTTCCTACAATTGGTATCAGAGCAGGTGTTACAGGTAAAGCGAGGTAACAGTGCTATTATTTATTCATTATTTATTAGATTACAGCACATCACATGGCTACTATGAAATTCACAAGTGAAGGTCAGGCCACAAACAGACCCCCTCTGTTTGATGGTACTAACTACACTTATTGGAAAACACGGATGAGTTTCTTCTTGAAATCTCTTGATTTTGACTTATGGGCTATTGTTCTTGATGGCTATCAGAAGCCACCTCGTATAAATGTCGAGGGAGTTTTGGTTGAAAAACCCCAAAGCAGTTATACAGAGGAGGAAAAGAAAAAGGCCAATCTTGACGCACGTGCCATTAATGCTCTTTTTTATGCCTTAGACAGAACAGAATTCAACAGGGTATCTACATGCACAACGGCAAATGGTGTGTGGAAGCTTCTTGAAGTTATACATGAAGGCACGACTCAAGTCAAGGAGTCAAAAGTCAGCAGACTTACTCAAGAGTACGAGGCGTTCAAAATGAAGCCAAATGAAACAGTCACACAAATGTTCGAGAGGTTCTTGGATATTGTAAACCCTTTGTCCTCCTTAGGCAAAGATTACAGTAACCACGAAAAGATTCGCAAACTCCTGCGAGCTCTCACCAAGAACTGGATTCCGAAGGCTACAGCAATCATTGAAGGAAACGACCTCACCACAATGTCACTTGAAGTACTCATGGGTAAGCTACTCACTCATGAACTGGAGCTACAAGATTTTGAAGAGCCTGCTCCAAAGGAGAAGACTATCGCCCTCAAGGCTCAGCACAGAAAAGCTGCTAAAGATGGCTCAGATAGCAGTGGATCTGACGCTGAAGATCAAGCTCTCCTAGCAAGAAAGTTCAAAAGATTCATGAGACATGAGAAGAGAGTCAAAGAGAACAACAGCAACAACTGGTACCAAGAAGATGCTGTCTGCTATGGCTGCAAGAAGAAGGGACATATGAAGAAGGACTGTCCCATCAACTCATCATCGAGCAAGAAGAACAACAGGTATGAAAAAGGCAACCTGAAAAGATTAACGTCTCGGAAATATGCCAACACCAGCATATGGCATGAGAGTGAAGCTAGCGACTCAGAAGATGAACATTCAGAGGACGCTGCAAACATCTGCTTCATGGCAATCGATCAGGTACCTACTGAACCTGTAGAAACATTTGATGACTTTACCTTTGAGCAATTAGGAGATGCCTTCAGTGACCTGATGCTTGACTACAGGAAACTGCGTAGTAAATATCAGACCGCTAAAAAGGTACTCAAAGAGTACAAAGGAGAAATAGGAAGACTTACCGACCTACTAGCTGAGGTTAGAGCTAATGTTAGTGAGTCTGGTGAGCTTTCCTCTATAAAGCTCTTATTACACGAGACTAAACAGTCATCCGAAGAGAAAGACAAGATTATAGACCAATTAAGAGAAGATCTTTCTAAAGAAAAGAAAAGTCTTCAATCTGCACAAATCAGAATGGAATCACTCACTTCTGATTATACTAAGTAATATGACACTTCCAAAACGTTGGAAATTAGGTTGGGAAAACAGCCTGAGCCTGCTGCTTCCTATCCTAATACGTATCACTTACCAAAAAATCGGAACATTCCCAAGCCAAACGCTGTCAGACCAAACCATATAAAACCTTTACCCCAAAAGGTTAAGCCCAAACATAATCATAGGTATGCATTCTTCTATACTAGAAAACCCAAACCTACCAACCATGCACACCACTCAGCTTTCAACACTCGACATGCACAATGTCATTATTGTGGCCTCATTGGTCATATATCATCTGCATGTAGAATGAGAAAGCTTGTAGATTTAAATGTTTATGCTTGGATACCTAAAGCTAACAATTCAGGACCCTACAAGAAATGGGTACCAAAGGTTTCATCTGCAAACTGTTTTGCAGGTGGAACACCTTTCACATGCTAGAAGCAAATGGATCCTCGACAGCGGTTTCTCACGGCATATGACCGGTGACGCTACCCTATTTGCAACACTGTCGAAGAGGAAGAAGGAAGGTTATGTTTCCTTCGATAATAATTTGAAAGGGTATATTATTGGTATCGGTGATGTTGGTAAGTCTCCCTATCCCGTGATTAAAGATGTCTGTCTGGTTACCGAGTTGAAACATAATCTGCTCAGCATAAGTCATCTAGCTGATCATGGTTATGGTATCAACTTTGGCAAAGACAAATGTACTATAGTTGATAGCTCAACTGGTAGTACTATCTTTGAAGGAATCAGGGAAGACAATATATATGTTTTCTATCTGCTGGAAGAAGCTAACATTTCAGGTAGATGCTTAATGGCCAAAAGTGATGAGAGTCATCTATGGCACATGAGACTCGGTCATGCAAACATGGATACAATTTCAAGATTATCCACAAAGAAGATAGTACGCGGTTTACCAGACATAACATTCAAGAAGGATTCGGTATACAGCCAATGTGAAAAGAACAAGGCTACCAGATCTACATTCAAGTCTGTAAACGTAGTATGTACTACTAGACCTCTACAATTGCTACACATGGATTTATTCGGTCCTAGCAGAGTTGCTAGCCTCGGAGGTAAATTATATGTATTTGTAATTGTAGATGATTTTTCTAGATACACGTGGGTATATTTCTTGACACGCAAGAATGACGCATTATCAGAATTTGTCGTCTTTTGCAAGAAAGTACAAAATGAAAAAGGTTACATGATCACTCGAATTAGAAGCGATCATGGAGGCGAATTCGAGAATGCTGATTTCGAGCAATTTTGTGACACACACGGTTTTATACACGAGTTCTCCTGCCCTAGAACTCCACAACAAAATGGAGTTGTGGAACGTAAGAACAGAACTCTAACCGAAATGGCCAGAGTGATGTTAAATCAATTTAGCCTACCCAAATACTTCTGGGCTGAAGCTGTCAATACAGCTTGCTTTGTGCTCAATAGAGTTCTAATTCGACCCAAATCGAAGAAGACTCCATTTGAGTTAGGGTTTGATAGAATTCCTTCAGTTTCATACTTTAAGATTTTTGGCTGTAAGTGCTTTATTCTTAATACTAAAGACAACTTGGGAAAGTTTGACGAAAAGGCCGATGAAGGTATATTTCTAGGTTATGCGGCCAAGAGCAAAGGGTACAGAGTCTTCAACAAACGTACCATGATCATCGAAGAATCAATCAACGTCACTTTTGATGAAATGAACCAAATGACTCTCGATGACAGTGATAAAGATCTGCATACATCAAGCTTAACATCAGCTGAACCAGAAACAAGCTCTGCACTTGCTGAACCCCCTAGAGGAGATCCAGGAACCAGCTACCTACAGAGTCTACCGAAGAGGTTAAAATTCACAGCTGATCATCCACAAGATTTGGTAATTTGTGACATTACCAAAGGAGTAAGTACTCGATCATCCAGTAGAGATATTGTTTCTAGTGTTGTATTTATTTCACAGCTAGAACCTAAATCTATTGATGAAGCATGTAGTAATAGTTTCTGGATAGATGCCATGCAAGAGGAATTGAACCAATTCGAACGGAATCAAGTTTGGGAACTTGTTCTTAAGCCTTTTGATCATCCGGTCATTGGCACCCGTTGGGTATTCCGAAACAAACTAAATGAGGATGGTTTAGTAACTCGTAACAAGGCTCGACTCGTAGCTCAAGGATACAATCAAGAAGAGGGTATTGACTACGATGAGACTTATGCCCCAGTTGCGAGATTAGAATCCATTCGCATGTTATGTGCATTTGCATGTTTTCATGATTTCAAACTTTTTCAAATGGATGTAAAAAGTGCTTTTTTAAATGGATTTATAAAAGAAGAAGTTTTTGTAGCATAACCTCCGGGTTTCACGGATTTCAAAAATCCTGACCATGTTTTCAAGTTGAAGAAAGCCTTATACGGTTTGAAACAAGCCCCTCGTGCTTGGTATGATCTTCTAAGCTCTTTTCTACTTGACAACGGTTTTTCAAAAGAAAAGGTTGACACTACACTATTTATTAAATCTTTTAATGGTAAGCTGCTTTTCATTCAAATCTATGTTGATGATATCATATTTGGATCCACTGATGAATCTCTTTGTCAAGAATTTTCTAAGTGTATGCAGAATGAGTTTGAGATGAGCATGATGGGAGAGCTGAAATTCTTTCTCGGATTGCATATCAAACAAACCGACAATGGGACGTTCATTAATCAAGCCAAGTACACAAAAGATTTGCTAAAGAAGTTTGATCTAGACAATGTCAAACCTATTGGCACACCGATGGCAACTTCAACAAAGCTTGATTCTGACGAACAAGGCAAGCCAGTCGACACACGTAAGTATCGAGGTATGATTGGTAGTTTACTTTACTTAACTGCTAGTCGTCCAGATATAATGTTTAGTGTTTGCCTGTGTGCACGTTTTCAAGCTAACCTAAAGGAATCACATCTGTCCGCAGTTAAGCGTATCTTCCGATACCTTAAGGGCACTTCTTCTGTCGGCTTGTGGTATCCCAAAACTAAATCCTTTGACCTTATTGGTTATTCGGATGCAGATTTTGCTGGATGCAAGGTTGATAGAAAAAGTACTAGCGGTACATGTTATTTCTTAGGCAAGACTTTAGTCTCTTGGTTTAGTAAAAAGCAAAATTCTGTAGCCTTATCAACAACAGAGGCTGAGTACATCGCCGCAGGACGTTGTTGTGCTCAGATTTTGTGGATGAAACAAACCCTAGAAGACTTTGATTTATTTTTCACACATATTCCCATTTTCTGTGATAACACGAGCACTATTAATTTGACTAAGAATCATGTATGTCACTCTCGTACTAAACATATCGAGATTATACATCATTTTCTTAGAGATCATCATCAAAATGGAGATATAAACCTTGTATACATAGATACTGAAAATCAATTAGCTAACATCTTTACTATGAAGAACAGTTTGGCAACTCTAGAGGGGGGGTGAATAGAGTATATATATAATGACCAATTAAAAAATTACTCTTTCACGAACAATGAATAATCAGAGTAAAATGCGGAATGTAAATGAAAGACAAGAGAGCATACGCAAACACAGCAATTTTAACCTGGTTTCCCTCGTGGAGGACTAGTCCAGGCCTGAGAACTCTAGCTCAGGATTAAATCCACTATTTGTGAAATAGTAGCTTACAACCCGTGCCTTTACTTCAGAAGAGCACGTCAACTTCTTACAGAGAATCGCAGTGGCGATTGCTTGGAATTGTCCAAGCGATTTCTTCACTCTTGCACAAGAATCCTAACTGAGAGATGCTGAGCACTCGAGACTTAGGAGGCTTGTGGCTAGTAGATGGGAAGGGTATGGCTTATAGAGCTTGTAGGAGAGAAGAGAAGAGAAGATTGAGTGATTCAAAATGAGAGAATTCATGCCCTATTTATACTGATTTTTGAGGCAGAATTCGGCCAGAATTCGGGTAGGAGAATTCAAAAAATTTGGCCGTTGGACAGCTAGCAACCAGCTAACCCTAAAATTAGGGTTCCTGATTTCTAGGGGACAGAGTTCGGCCCGAACTCTGTGTGGAGGCAGAGTTCGGCCCGAACTCTGTCTCCAGAGCACAGAGTGATTCTAAGTGGGACTTGTGGGCAATTTTGTTTTGGTGGAGCTTAGGATTTTGGGTAGGCTTGTAGACTAAGTTCCAAGAGCTCAGCATAACTCAGAGTACATACTTCTAGACTCAATGAAATGAAAAAGTACAGACTCAAAAATATACTGAGAGTCGGAAACTGAGCTGTCGTTTGTCCCGAACTGAAAGCAGACGTCGTGTGTCGTATTGAATTTATACAGATATTATTTAGTCAATGTAGTCAATATTTGGTTGACTGTGACTTTGTGTCAACAATCTCCCCCATATTGATAATTGACAAAATAATATATGTATATTTCAATATTCATACCTTGACACAGTTGATTACAACATAGCTCCCCCATAACTGATGCAGAGCTAGAATCGGATAGCTCCCCCGTAATCAGTGACCGGTTCCGAGCTAGAAGTAGTAGCTCTCCCCCGTAAACAGTACATATACCATGTAACCTGATAGATAACATATTCCCAGAACGAGCACAGATATACACAGATGAATGCATAGAACCTGCATAGAACCTGTAAAAGTTTCCCAAAATAAGCCAGCACAAAAATATACATATGTTTCTCCCCCTTTTTGGCAGTTAGCAATATAAATAAGCAATGAATAGTAATGCAACCACACCAAGAGAAAAAAATAGTATAATACTCGACAAGAGAGTGCATTGGCATAAAAGAAACTACGAGAAATAGCATAAAATGATATCCACCAATCAGAATGTCAAACACATCATCAGGGTTCTAAGAAAAAAATCCAGTACATAAATCCATAACTAAATAACTAAAAACATAAAGCAACTAAGACCATCAGCAGTGGCAGCAGCATAACAAGCCAGTCTCCATCACGGAGCACCAGAAGGTCCTGGAACATCTGAAGGACCAGGGAAAGAGCGATGAGGGTCCACGAAAGCATCATCCGGATCCATATACCTCATGACCCACGGATCGTCTATACGATGACCCGCTCGATCTGGATCCCGCTCAATAGGCACATGCAGATCAGGATGACGAGCGAGTGAATACCGCATATCATGCAGAGAGTTCCCAAGGGCACTAATCTGCAGAGTGGTACGGTAATACTGCTGCGTCCAACGATCATCCTCAACAGCAAAGCGATCGCGAAGCATAGTCTGTATAGACTCCAGGGTGGCAGGAGGAGGAGGTGCATCCTGACCAAAAGGAGGGGCGTCAGGCTCCTCATCCTCAGAATGCTCAGATGCCTCAGGAGAGGCGACAACTGCCTGAGTGTGGCGTGCCTTGGACAAGAAGGCAGGAGCGGGCAAGAATGGACAGTCATGAAGAGGAATGATAAATGCACAAAAAACCATAGGAAGATATAAAGGATAAACTAACGCCCTTGGTTTCTTCCTACAATTTATCATCCAATCCATCATTGTCCTAGGAAGATTGAATGGAATACGATAATGGAGATGATATAAGGCTGAGATCTCAAAGTATGTAACTTCATCAGTTGATCCAGCCTTGGGTAAGATGGTGTTAAAAATCATGCGATGAAGTTCATAGAAGTAGGGATTGAGATGCTTAGCCATAAGCTTGCGAGGACTTATGTTAGGAGCACATAGTTCCTCCTTGAATCCTTCAAGAGAAGTATCGCCAACAAATTGGAATTGGAGTGCTTCCACAAGTTTATCCCAAGCATCAAGATTAATAAGTTCAAGAAACTCCCCCAACTCCGAATCATTGAAGGCGATGTCAATACCGGCAACCCGGGAATAGATGTGGGTTGCATCAAAAGTTAAATTGCAATAAAATATTTGGATTGCACTACGATAGATGACAAAATTTGAAGCAACTAAAGCATCCAAACAAAGATCACGGAATAAAGACTCATATTGAGAAAATATGGTGAAGTTTATGGGATGACCCCCAAACACCGGACGAGTTCTAAAATCGCTAAACCATTCATTTGAGGCTTCTAGCGACACAAAAAGACGGTCGTCATAAGTGTTAGGGTCATCGGGACATGGTGGATTGAACAACGGATTGAGGGGATGTTGTTCATCTACTTGTTCAATCGGAGGAGGAGGATTTGAAGAGGAAGCACCCTCGGTTCGGATCCTCTTCCCACGATTGGGCAAGCGTGGAGCCATTTGCAAGAAATTTGATAACTTGAAAAGGAGAGAAAAAGAGAGTTATACCTGAAGATAATGTCAAACAGTTGAAGAGAATGTTGAAAAACCCCTTTCCCTTGAGTTTGAGAAGAAATAGAGCCCTCTATCTCAAGAACTAGGGTTAGGGTTTTGAAGGAAGAAGATGGAATAGATGGAGAAGAAGGAATTATGGGAGGAAAGAGAGGGAATCCCGAAATAAAGTAGGGCTTGGTCTTTGGTCGGGTGAAATATTGACCATAGGATTAGAATTGATCCAACGGCAGAGCCAGATCCCGACCCTGGAACCAAGGGACCGAACTCGGCCCGAACTCGGATAGGAGCAGAGTTCGGCCCGAGTTCTGGATCATTGGTCCAGAACAGAACAAAGGCTAAAATGAAAACAAAAGTTGAAGAATAACAAGAAATGATAACAAAGAAAAAGATTTAAGAGTTAAACAAAAGAAAGTTGAGGACACCAAAGAGAATAGAATAGATAGAGAAGGAGATGTACACAGAAAACAGAATAAACTTTTTAGAAAATATCAATTAGGCAATATTAAATCGAAACGAGCCATATAATAAATAAGGATATATATTGTGGTTCAATAGTCCAAATTTGCCATGGGTTAGCTGCAGGGGCCGGATCCCAGCTAGCGGTAGTCCTGAGGACTAGTGCACCGTGTCGCTTAGGCTTTTACGCCTTGTTGTCAGAAGGACCCTTTCGGCTTGTACCCATACCAAATTCTTCGTAAAAGAATCACAATATACTCGATATTTACGCAGGTGAGTTTCAATTTATGACTGCTTCATCTAAGATTCCAAGTTCACGACAAAGAAAATTGAAACGCTCTTCGGATAGTGGCTTAGTAAAGAAATCTGCCAGCTGATGATCAGTGTCAATAAATTCTAAGTTAATCGTGCCATTTTGCTGATGATCACGCAAAAAGTGGTGTCTGATCTCAATGTGTTTAGTGCGTGAGTGGCATACAGGGTTCTTAGTCAAATTGATGGCACTAGTATTGTCACAGAATAAAGGAATATGCATGAAAGATAACTTATAGTCTTCCAGGGTTTGCTTCATCCACAGAATTTGTGCACAACAATGCCCAGCTGCTATGTATTCAGCTTCTGTTGTGGATAGTGCAACAGAGTTCTGTTTCTTGCTAAACCAGGAGACTAAAGCTTTTCCTAATAAATGACACGTGCCGCTCGTACTTTTACGGTCGACCTTGCATCCAGCGAAGTCAGCATCAGAGTAACCAATAAGATCAAATAATGTTGACTTGGGATACCATAGGCCTACTGTAACCGTACCCTTAAGGTATCTAAAGATACGCTTAACTGCAGTCATGTGTGATTCCTTAGGATTAGCTTGATATCTAGCACATAGGCAAACACTGAACATGATATCGGGACGACTAGCAGTTAAATAAAGTAAGCTGTCTATCATACCTCGATACTTACGTTGATCAACAGGTTTGCCGCTCTCATCTGGTTCGAGTTTGGTTGAAGTGGCCATTGGCGTGCTGATTGGTTTGATGTTGTCAAGATCGAACTTTTTCAGCATGTCCTTGGTGTACTTTGATTGGCAGATGAAAGTTCCATTAGCCAGTTGTTTTACTTGCAGACCAAGAAAGTAGTTGAGCTCTCCCATCATGCTCATCTCAAATTCCGTCTGCATACACTTGGCAAATTCTTGACAAAGAGTTTCATCAGTAGACCCAAAAATAATATCATCAACATAAATCTGAATTAATAGAATGGTGTCTTTGAAGGATTTGATAAACAGTGTAGTGTCAATTTTCCCTTTAGAAAAACCTTTCTCAAGCAAGAAGCTGCTTAGCCTTTCATACCAAGCTCTGGGGGCTTGTTTAAGGCCATAAAGCGCTTTCTTTAGCTTAAACACGTGGTCGGGAAATTTGTGATTTTCAAAGCCAGGGGGTTGTTTGACATAAACTTCCTCCTTAATAAAGCCATTCAAGAAAGCACTTTTAACATCCATTTGAAATAATTTAAAGTTTTGAAAATTAGCAAAAGCACAAAGCATCCGAATGGATTCTAGTCTAGCAACAGGAGCATACGTCTCATCGTAGTCGATACCTTCCTCTTGGTTGTATCCTTGAGCTACTAGACGAGCTTTGTTACGTGTGACTGAACCATCTTCATTTACTTTGTTTCTAAAAACCCATTTAGTACCAATTATAGAGTGATTAACCGGTCTAGGAACGAGTTCCCATACTTGGCTTCTCTCGAATTGGTTGAGTTCTTCTTGCATAGCAGAAATCCAAAATTCATCATTAAAAGCTTCAGAAATATTTTTAGGCTCTACTTGTGAAATGAAGGCAGTGCTAGCAACAGAGTCTCTTAATGATGATCTAGTAGTAACTCCACGTGAAACTTCACCTATGACTAAATTTTCTGGATGAGAAGGTTTGAAAGAGAATTTCTTAGGCAAACCCTCCAGAGAATTAGTTTCGGTTGAAGTATTCATTGGAGTAGAAGTTGATGGCTCAATGTCATCATTAAGAGTATTTGTTGTACTGTTGTCTTCATCAAAAGTCATATTTGTTGACTTTTCCACAATAAGTGAGCGTTTATTGAAAACTCTATATCCCTTACTCTTGGCGGCATAACCAAGAAAGATACCATCGTCAGCTTTGGCATCAAATTTGCCTAAGTTGTCTTTGGTGTTAAGGATAAAACATCTGCAGCCAAAAACTCTAAAATAAGAAACATTTGGGGTTCTCCCAAACCAAAGCTCATAGGGTGTTTTCTTCAAAATGGGACGAATAAGCACCCTATTCAAAATGTGGCATGCTGTACTTACAGCCTCTGCCCAAAAATATTTCGGAAGAGAAAATTTATTCAACATGACTCTAGCCATATCGCCAAGAGTCCTATTCTTCCGCTCCACAACACCATTTTGTTGAGGAGTTCTAGGACAAGAAAATTCATGATCAAAACCATTTGCATTACAAAAACTTTCAAAATCTGAATTTACGAATTCGCCTCCATGATCACTTCGGATTCGAGTAATCATGTAGCCTTTTTCGTTTTGAACTTTATTTACAAAAACTTTGAAAACAGAGATAGCGTCGCTCTTATTAGCGAGAAAGAAAACCCAAGTAAATCTTGAAAAATCATCAACAATAACAAAAGCATAAAGTTTGCCACCAAGGCTAGCTATTCTACTAGGACCAAATAAATCCATATAAAGTAATTGCAAGGGTCTAGTAGTACTTACAGAGTTGATGGAATGAAATGAGGATTTAGTTGCCTTGTTTAGTTCACATTCGGCACATACCGTGACCTTTTTGAATGTGATGTCAGGCAATCCTCTCACTAGCTTCTTGGTAGAAAGCCTGGATATAGCATCCATGTTGGCATGACCGAGACGCTGGTACAAAAGTAGTCGTTCGTCTTTGTGGGCATATAAACATCTACCTGCATGGTTAGTATTTATAGAGAGATAGAAAATATAGATATTGTCCTCTATTTTCCCTTCAAAAGCAATGTCTCCTGTTGACCTATCATAGATATAGCAACAGTTTTGTCCAAAGTTAATATCATATCCATGATCAGCAAGATGGCTAATGCTGAGCAGGTTATGCTTTAACTCGGTCACTAGGCAGACATCCTTTATAACAGGAGAAGGAGGATGACCAATGATACCGTTACCTATTATGTGCCCTTTGAGATTGTTACCGAAGGATACGTATCCTTCTCTTTTCATCGATAGTGATGCAAAAAGATTTGCGTCTTCCGTCATATGTCGCGAGCATCCACTATCGAGAATCCACTTACTTTCAGTTGAGGAGGGAAGGTCCACCTACATCAAGAGTAGATGTGACCTTTGGTACCCGAGTTCTTGAGGATCCTGAAAAGTTAGTCTTTGGGAACCAAGCATATATCCTTTTATCTACAAGTCTTCTAACTCTGCACTGTGGTGAGATGTGTCCATGTAATCCACAATAAGTACAGATAGCATTCTTATTTATACTAGGAGCATGAGAATAATATCTATAAGCAGCAGGATGAGGATGGACATGATGTGAAGAGTTAGAATGGTGAAGATGATTATGCATGGAATAAGTGGCATGGTGATGGTGTTTATGAGGCATAGAATAATGGTATTGTCTATGATGTGTGACATGCTGATATTGTCTAGATGGCATGACATGATGATTTTGTCTATATGGTATATGAGGACCTTGTCTATATGGCATTGCATGATGATCTCGTCTATATGGCATGGCATGATGATTTTTATGTGTGGAGTGATGTTGATTGTGTCTTTGTGCATGATGCTTGTGTACTAAGTGAGAATTGTTCTTACGTGCACGTGGTTTGTGAAAGTTTGTGTATATAAATGCATGGTTATGTGCTGCATGAGAATGACTTGGTTGACTAGCATGAGTGGTATTGTGCCCATGTGATTGGGTTTGAGGTTGAATAACCTGTTTACCCAATTTGGTTTCTAATCTTTTAGTAGCAGCTTGCAGTTCAGTAACCTTAATATTTAAGCCATATATCTTAGTCATGGAAATCTTGTGTCTACTCTTTTCTTCAGCAAGCAATGTGTTGAGAGTAGTGATTTCTTGAGTTTGTTGCTCAATACGTGCTTCAGCATCATGTAAGCTTAATTTAAGCTTGGATACTTCATCAGTGTCATTAGTGGGTGATGTGTTTCTAACATTATCAAGAAGTAAAGAAATTCTTTGTATCTCATCTTCTAGACTTTTGATTTTGTCCTTGGCATGTTTATATTTACCGATAACCTTTTTGTGATCATCAAGTAAATCGGTGAAAGCATCGCCAAGTTCATCAAAAGAGAAGTCATCTAAAGTTTCGTTTGATACCTTGGTGGAATTTGCCATGAGGCACACATTTGCTTTGTCTTGAGGAGAGTTCTTTTCTTCCTCGGAGTCACTTGCTTCGCTTTCATGCCAAATGCTTGTGTTGGCATACCTTTTTGATGAGTTCTTCTTGTAGGACTTTTCATACCGGTTGCTTTTCTTTAAGAGCGGACAGTCTCTTCTGACGTGTCCAGTCTTTTTGCAACCATAGCAGATTGGTTCTTCTTCATCGTCTTCTTGTGGTTCCTTCTTTCTTTGATTGAAGCGAAGGAATTTCTTGAAGTTACGTACCATGAGAGCTTGGTCTTCACCATCTGAGATATCGTCTTCAGTCTCATCGTGATCAATCTTTCGTCGATGAACTTTGAGTGCGATCTCCCTGGTCTTCGGAGCAGGCTCTTCGAAGTCCTTGAGGTCAAGCTCGTGAGTCATGAGCTTGCCCATCAAAGTCTCCATAGACATACTTGTGAGATCATTTCCTTCTATGATGGCTGTCACCTTAGGGTTCCAAATCTTTGGTAGCCCTCTGAGTAGCTTGCGGATCTTCTCATGGTTTGAGTACTGCTTACCAAGCGAGGATAACGGGTTGATGATGTCGAGGAATCTTGTAAACATTTGAGTGATCGTCTCATTTGGCTTCATCTTGAAGGCTTCGTACTTTTGAGTGAGACGGCTTATCTTAGATTCCTTGACTTGAGTGGTTCCTTCATGCGTCACTTCCAGAAGTCTCCATACTTCATGAGCAGTGGTGCATGTAGAGACCCTGTTAAACTCGTTCCTGTCTATAGCACAGAATAAAGCATTAATAGCCCTAGCATCTAGACTTGCCTGTTTCTTCTCCTCGACAGAATATTTGTCGTGTGGTTTCTCAATGAGGTCACCATCGACAACTATCCTGGCGGGCTTTTTGTAACCGTCAGTGACGACAGTCCACAGGTCAAAGTCTAGAGACTTAAGATAGAAGCTCATCCTTGTTTTCCAATATGTGTAGTTAGTCCCATCAAATAGGGGAGGCCTATGAGTGGACTGACCTTCACCATGATTGGAAATCAAGGATTGTGTGGTTGCCATGGATCAGCTTTTAGGATGTTAGTCCTTGTAAAGAGAACAAAGCTCTGATACCAATTGAAGAACAGTTTGGCAACTCTAGAGGGGGGGTGAATAGAGTATATATATAATGACCAATTAAAAAATTACTCTTTCACGAACAATGAATAATCAGAGTAAAATGCGGAATGTAAATGAAAGACAAGAGAGCATACGCAAACACAGCAATTTTAACCTGGTTTCCCTCGTGGAGGACTAGTCCAGGCCTGAGAACTCTAGCTCAGGATTAAATCCACTATTTGTGAAATAGTAGCTTACAACCCGTGCCTTTACTTCAGAAGAGCACGTCAACTTCTTACAGAGAATCGCAGTGGCGATTGCTTGGAATTGTCCAAGCGATTTCTTCACTCTTGCACAAGAATCCTAACTGAGAGATGCTGAGCACTCGAGACTTAGGAGGCTTGTGGCTAGTAGATGGGAAGGGTATGGCTTATAGAGCTTGTAGGAGAGAAGAGAAGAGAAGATTGAGTGATTCAAAATGAGAGAATTCATGCCCTATTTATACTGATTTTTGAGGCAGAATTCGGCCAGAATTCGGGTAGGAGAATTCAAAAAATTTGGCCGTTGGACAGCTAGCAACCAGCTAACCCTAAAATTAGGGTTCCTGATTTCTAGGGGACAGAGTTCGGCCCGAACTCTGTGTGGAGGCAGAGTTCGGCCCGAACTCTGTCTCCAGAGCACAGAGTGATTCTAAGTGGGACTTGTGGGCAATTTTGTTTTGGTGGAGCTTGGGATTTTGGGTAGGCTTGTAGACTAAGTTCCAAGAGCTCAGCATAACTCAGAGTACATACTTCTAGACTCAATGAAATGAAAAAGTACAGACTCGAAAATATACTGAGAGTCGGAAACTGAGCTGTCGTTTGTCCCGAACTGAAAGCAGACGTCGTGTGTCGTATTGAATTTATACAGATATTATTTAGTCAATGTAGTCAATATTTGGTTGACTGTGACTTTGTGTCAACATACTAAACCTCTAGCGGAAGATCGCTTCAATTATTTACGTCGAGAATTAGGAATTTTGGACGTCAGTAATATAAATTAATTTTATTTTTATGATTATATATCATTATGCAAAAACTGTGTTAGAGACAAGCTAATAAAGAGTCTGTCTGTCACCACAACTACGGTTGAAGCGAAGCGGTACTTAAGAGTTCTCCGGTGAACCTCCGCCAGCTGGGACAGTACTCCTACAGCTAATCTGAGACAGTCAATGTGTAACGACATTTAATCCATAAAATATTATTAATTATGTTATTTGAAGACCAAAATAACTAATCTTTGAATTAAATATTTGAAACGAGTCAATGAAAAGGAAGTAGCAAAAATCAACCTGAAAGAACCCTAGGCGAATTCGGCCAGAACTCTGACCGAATTCGGCCCGAGTTCGGTTGAGGGTGTCTGTGTATATATCCAGAACCCGAGAGCCTCTTCTCTTCCATTGCTTCCAAACTTTCAAACAGCAGCTCCAGCCGCTCGAAACTCCTCCAAACCCTAGGTATTCACCAACCCATTGCTCCCTATCTACTTGGTGAAATCCTTCCAAACTTTGGAATCGTGCGGAGATCGTCCTTCTCTACAACATATCTAATTTTCGTGAGGTATAACTCCCTCTTTCTCCACTTTCCATTAGTGCTTTTTTATTCCAATGGCACCAAAATTTAATCCGTCTAAGAGGAAGAAGAGCACTCCTAGTGAGGAAGGGTCCTCTTCGAATCCTCACACGGATTTTTTGTTTTCGCCGGTCCAAAAGAGCGACGGCGCTTTTGATGGGTTCTTCTTTCAAACCCTCGATCAAGCTTTATTATGGTACGGTGACTTTTCCACCCGATCCATTTGCAGCGGCGCTCCGGTTAAATGGACGGTATTCCCTGATCATCGTCACTTATTTGAGGCATTAGGGTTACACTTACTTGTTAAACTGTGCTTCCCAATAGCTACTAATGCCATTAGATTGTTCTATTGCAATCTCGTAGTTAAAACTTTTGACGTGAGCACACGTGTTGGAGGCATAGACATTGAGTTCAATGATGTCCTCCTAGCGGAGATTCTTGGGATTCCCAATAAAGGTGAACCGCTAGTTGACATCACAGATTTCGATTTCCCCGAAGGCACTACACTCACGAGTTTCAAAACGGAACTCTGTGCACCTGACAGAGTACGTTCTGGAAAGTTCAAGGTTAACAACCTGAACTTGTTTAACTACGAATTGCATCACATCATCTACTCTACTCTACTTCCAAAATCTACTTCCAAGGATGATGTGACTTCGCTTGAGCTGTCCGCCATGTACCATCTTATCAAGGGGATTCCTTTTTCCGTCCCTAAGACTATCATTCAGATGATGGGACGTTGTCGTGCAAGAGATCGAAATCTCTCTTACGCGATGATTCTCCCTCGTATCTTTCAGCGATTCGAGATCGATCTATCGACTTGTACTCAGGACTCTGAGCCCAAGTTACTCCAGCTATCTCGTCGCAGCCGGACTGCTTCAGCTCCACCTCCTGCTCCTCCTACTGCACCATCTCTACCACATCAGTCGTATGCCATGACTTTTGAGGGCATACATCAGCACTTATCAGCTTTGCACGTCTCGATGACGGACATGGCTTGCGAGCGTGAGTTCCGCGATGTCACCCATTATCAGGCGATGGCAAACTCCTTGGCTGATCTTCGGTTCGCTCAGACTGGTTATTCAGCCGGTTCCATCCCTCGAGATCCAGCTTTTTCGGGTTATCGCTGTGAGGATGAGGCTGTCCATGCCTACTTCCAGCCAGGTAACGCCTATGATTGGTATCGTGCTCCTCGAGATTTCGTTGGTGAGTTCTATGCTGGCGGCCCTTCTCATCCTATTGGCGCTGGTACTTCTGGTGCTGGTACTTCCGGTCATGCTGGCCGAGCTACTGATAATATTGATGAGGATAGTGATGATGAGATCTGATTTGATTATTAGTGATATTCTATTGTATACTTGAAAATGCTCCGACATTTTTATCATTTACTTTCTATCAGTACTTTGTAGTTTGCTATCAGTACTTTTTATCTTCATGGACATGTTTATGATGTTTCATTTATGACATCTCAGTTTTTTTCAGCATTTTGTTTAGCTCTATTATACTGCTTCTTCATTTTAAACTGCCTGTGAAATAGCATGCCTGAGTCTTTCTTTATGATTTTGAAACTTTACATGCCTGTGATGATAATCTGTAGAACTTTACATGCCTGTGATGCTATATCTCTAATTCTTATACTATTTTTCTTTAATTTGTTTTCTCGCTATTTGTTACTTATGCATTCATTGCGGGGGAGTCTTCTGTATTTAATGTGGGGGAGCCTTCTCTTGTGCAATTATTTTGCTAAGTGACAAAGGGGGAGAAAATTAAAAAGGATCTAACATTTTTTTTGAGTTAAATACAGGTTATGAACAATTTCTACTTTTTGATATTTTTCGAACTAGCTTAATGTTATATCATTCATAGTTTGTCAATTATCAAAATGGGGGAGATTGTTGGCCCATTGGTCATATGGTCAACCTGATTTTAATAATTGATCAAAACTCTGTCTGGATATACGAAGCCTGTTGGGACATCTCAGCTTCTTGGACATAAGCAAGATTGGATATTCACTCCGTTCAAGACTGAAGATCTGTTTGCCTACTTGAGTCTGTATTTCCTATGCAATGTAATTTTTTACTTTATTTGAGTCTAGGAATACGTTGTACACCAAGTCGTACTGGAAAATAGGCTATCCCCAAAATAGTTCAAAATATTTTTTAAAATGACCTATCAAAATATTTACAAAAAGGTTTTCACAAAGGTTTTCAAAAATCATCAAAAACCTATTTTAAAACCCTAACCTAACCCTGACAGAACTCGGCCAGAGTTCGGCCAGAGTTCGGCCGGAGTTCGGTTGGTGGCCGTTTGATTTTTGAATTCTCTGGAACTTGGTCTTCCTGCAGTTGCGAATTTGACCGAGATTTGCTCATAGAGTTCTGTCCGAATTCTGCCCGAATTCTGACAGAGTTCTCCCTTTGGAATTCCTATAAATAGAGAAGTATTTCGATCATTTCAATTCACTCATTCACTTTCAATCTTCTCTCTATCTAAAGCTTTTTGCCTTCCAAAGAGTTTTCTAGAGCTTTTATTTTCAGATCCCAAGCCAGTTACAATCCTCTAGTCGATTTGCCAGTATGGTACGGTCTAGAAGTTTCTGAAAGATTGTAATCAGAAGGCTTGATTGAAGAATACCTCTTCACATTTGAAGTTGGATGAGTTCTTCGTATCAAAGCTCGCGTTGTAGAAGTTGCAAGGACTTTGTAAGAAAACTTGCGGTTTTTCCTATAGTGGATTGAACTGGTAGCAAGAGTTCTACCGACTGGATTAGTCCTCAACAGAGGGATACCAGTATACATCGCTGTCTTTGCGTTTGCTTTCTGAACTCTGCCTTTACATTATTCTTACTGTGATTATATACTGTGATTGGGTTGCTAACATTTTTTAATTAGCATTATTCCGCTGCCAACTCTATTCACCCCCCCCTCTAGAGTATTACGCTTTACTATATCGTTCCTACAAATGATTGTACCCTTCTCATACCCTTAACACTAGCATAGGTTCAATTGGTATTTTAGGCCAAGTAGTTACCTCATTTATTCCTTCTCATATGTTATGATGCACCTTTTATTAAGATCTATCTACAAGATTTCTTACGTCTATGATTGTTTAACACGATAGTGACCCATTATGGTGTACTCAAGTTACATGTCACTTCTTTGCTTAACATGATTGTGGCCCATCGTAGTGCACCCTAACAAGTACTCTTAACATAATAGTGACCCGTCGTGGTGCACTCCAGACAGGTAACATGATGACATGACATGAACCATGAATGCTATTACAACAGCTTTATTGGCTTACAAGTAATGAATAATTTGGACACCGTGGGTGTTTCTCTTGAATGTGTTTGTGTAAGCTACATGTTCTGTATTGCATCATGTCTAGGACATGAATTTCTGATTTTCCACGGTCAGGGATTCAAACTGAATCTGACTAGGTTAATGACTAGATTGATCAAGTAATTCATAAAGACTTTTTCCAGTCACAGGCAATCCCGTTATCTGGGTGCTTTAATTGGACTTGTAGCCTGCCGTCGAGTATGGCGTATTTCCAGCACACTGTCATGTGTTGCACTCCCAAGTCACCATGGGATACATTTGTCTTCTGGGCGATGTTTCCACCTAATACAACTCTCAACCTGCGGAAGGATAACTAGATAGCTGTAGGGCTTGTGACTGTCGGAACATCTCATTGCATCTTGTTAGTAACTAGGCTTGTGATAACCCTAGTTAGTTAAAGTATCAAGCCGTACTCATTGCTTGGTCGTGATTGATAGATAGAGTCAGTCCAGTCCAATCTAGTTTTGTCTAGGCAGTGTCCGTATATTTATTTTCGTACACTATGGTTTATGCTTTACTTTTATCAATGAATGATCGGAGGCTAAGTTCTATTCTGGAGAAGGGTTACAATCCCGGTCCTTATTTGGTTTAAGGGTTGTAACTTAACTTTCGAAATAGTTCCCAAGTCATCCTATCATTGTCATTCTATTTTTGTTCTAACATGCTCACATGTTCAGTTATCTCCCATGCTCACATGTTCATTTCTCTCACAATCTATACATGACTCCCTATGTCGGGTCTCCATGCTCTTATGACCCGGCTATCTCACAAGTTCATATGTTCAATTGCTTTTAAATGTTCTCAAGCTTCTGTTTACTTAACATGTCCACAGCTTACATTATGTCACATGATAATTACTTTATGCTCCAAGATGCTTACTTATTGTGTTCCTATGTTCGGGATAAGTGCATTGGTAGTGCACAAGTCTCGATCTGCTCTTACTCATTTGTATCTCTAATTGTTGATGTTAGTGATTACTGGTTTTAGTTCATAGTTTGGCCTCCTTTGTGGTACTTGATATTGGGGGTCTGACCCCACTGGTTTTGTTTGGCCAGATCTGATAGAGGATCCCAGAGGATCTTCCGTACGATCTACTCGACGGTGACCATCCGGAGCACCAGAGTACCTGAGTGGGTTTCTTGTTTCATTCTTCCACTTGATATGTATATTATTCTTTTGTGGCGTTTAGCCTCCGAGCACGTGTTTAGCTCATATTTTGGTCCTTAATATTTAGCCTACGGGCCCAGACATGATGTGCGTATTCTAGACTATAGCTAGAGCTTATCATGTATGAGTATTACTCTTGCTAGTTCTCTATTTTTGTATGACTAGCTTCATGATCATCCATGTAGAAATGGTTTGGGACGCTTTACTATTGTATGTCTGATGATCATACTTCTTGTACTTTGTATAATTGCCTGTGAATGAGATACCTAGGATTGTTTAACCTAGTATCGACTGTTGGCTTGTAGAAGTGACCCCCATGTCTTGACAGCTTATACGTAATTTTAGAGTACTGGTGTACTTTGGGATTGCGTAGCTGGCCTTGTCCGTCCCCACTTGCCAGTATTCTGGTTCTGGGACGTGACAGGACCATACCTGAGATTATTGCTCCTGAGCCAGATGCCCATGCCTTGGAGGTTTGTTCTTAACTGCATAAACACAGTAGTACGGTTAGATTACCTTATTGTTGTCTTGTCACTTATTTTTTTGTGGCATATTTTGTATTCAGTATTTATGGCATGTTCTTCCTGTATCTTGTTACGTCCCTCTGAGAACCTGATTATCTCTCCAGGTGTGTGCTTCTGTGATATTGCATGTGTTCTAGCCGAGGCCATGATCTTCTCCATCCTTTCGAAGATAATTGTACTTGGCCCATCGTGTTATTTTATTTATTCCTTCTTGTATATTTTATTTGAGATAGTTGGTAGTGGACCTTGTCTTCGCCCAACTTTTGTACAAATTACAGTCCAGTATTAATTTTTATTTTATATTGATTCTTTATTTGTGGATGAGATTAGTATCATGGATTACTGCATTTCACAGCTTATGTATACATATGATGGTTCCATATATTGGAGTATACTTCATATGTATACAGATGGCATGAATACGTACCTAGTCCTAAGTATTTTGGGACTGGGGCGTTACATGTTTTTGTGGTGGCCCATGCAGGTTGAGTTTGTCACTTCGATTACGTTACTGTACCGATGTGAGCCTGCAACAAAGGATTAGAATCTAGGAATCTCATCCATACAGCTTGACCTCTTCCCTTGGCTTCAAATTCCGAACTCTCGTTCGACTTCCTTGAATTGCATCTTGCTTGATTCCTTTCTACCGTTGATTCTTATTTTCGTGCTTATTGACAACTAGGAAGATGACTACACTAGTATAAGCTCATAGGTCAAACACATGGCTAGAATGGTTATATTGGCAATTGGAATACATTTAAGACTCTAATTGAGTTAAAAAGGCTTTTTTTTAAAGTGTGATTTAATAATAGTAATTTGTAAAGTAGGATATTACCAAGGGAAGTTTTAATCTTGAGATTTCTAAACAGTAAACACCATAGGATTGATACTGCAAGAAGGAAAAAAATAGCTAGATTCTTTATACCATCGATTTAAGAAATTGATTGGATTTTTGAGTTTTGATATTTATGAATTATGGAGTTATAGTTATACATCTTTGAACAAATATAAAATTGATTTAGTTTTTTGAGTTGTGATATCTATGATTTATTGGGTTATAGTTATACACATTTGAATAGTTATAAATTGGGTTTGAAAATGATCTTAGAATTTAAATATGGCAGTAGGAATTATTTAAATTTGAGTCGTACAACTTGAGATTTTTGTGTTTAGTCAATTTTAAATTTTAAGTGGATGTAAGGATGGTGAATTTTGGTTTCAAATATTTGAAAGTTGTAAAAACAATTTTTGAAAAAAAATTCTTATTTTAAATTGTGTCCTATGCTTGAGGATTTACAAATCTATTTAGATTTTTGGTAAAGAAAAGTATTAATGATGTGATAAAAGGTTGTTTTGATTGATTAAAGAAAGTTACCATTTAAAAGTTTTAATTTTGTTGGAATGACTTACTATGAATAGAAATTATAATTGATGAGTGCATTAAAATATTGAGTTCAAATTTTGAGCTGCTTTGTAATATGCTAGAAATTTTTATCTTGAGAGCTATTAATTTTTGCAGATTTTAAAGTTATGATTGATTATGGATATTTTATATATAGATTCATGATTTATGAACTCTTGAGTTTAGAAGTTGAATTGGTAACGTAAAATTTTGAAAAAGTCAGTAGTAACATGATAAAAAATTGCTTTGATATTTATGAAAGTGATTTAATTTTTTTTATGATAAATTGAACGGCTTGGAGTGAATACAAATTTTGGTGGTTTATTTTTGAAAATTTTATTAAGAAACTTTTGGAGGAAACTTGAGTTAAAATTTTAAAAAGTAGGACACCAAGATAGTCCTAATAAGTTAGAAGTATTCCATACTAAATGCCATGTCACTCATGACCATGATAGTAGTATATACACAAGTGTTGTTAGTCATCTACCAAGCTATGTGACTTTATTTCCACCTTGACTTACTCAACCTTCCTTCAATCCAAGATCTTTTAATTGCGACCTTCTAACCCATTTACAATTTGAATAATGATTTAGTGGTTCCTTAACAGTATTCATCTAGGAGACTATCTTCTCTCCGGAATTGTGTTCCTAAATTATTTTTACTGGATTCTTTAATTAATTTTATTTCATGCTTTAACTTGATCTTCTTTATTTTTGTGCATTAATTATCACCTCGTGAACTCCCACTTTCTATTTTAGATCTTTTGGCGTCCCTTACCGTGAATTTGATATTGGGAGTGCAAAATTAGTTGTTACCTTCCATGAAATTTATATGCGAGACCTAGACGAGCCCACCTTCCTGTAGACATATCATGCCCACTAAAACCCATCTCCTTATACCCTATTTCTTGATATGACTTTATGGTCAAAATGGCTAAACTATAACCTCTACCATGATATCAGAATACCTTCTAACCTCAATTAGAGACCCAACCTTGACTCAATCCCTTTGACCCGATACGTGAATATGTTCTACTTAATTCCTTAAATGCTTTACTTTGTACTTTATCTTGATTGCTTGACCCGTGGTCCCATCACACTATTAGTTGAACTCTTGTAAGTTGGGTAGAATACCTCACAACCTAACAAATCCTTTGTCCTTATGAATCATGTTGATGGGTTCACTTAGACTACAAATTCAGAGGCCCTTAACTTATCTAGACAAGCAAGCGATAATTGAAGAAAACTTGGACAACTATATAGGCCCACATTTCGGGCGGAAATTTGATTTTAAAAGATCCTGGACTATTTAATTTCCTTTATCATTCTCCCTTACATATATTTTGACTGCCTTATGCTACTAATTAGACTCAGTTTTGAAAGCTTATATCTTTACCAAGCTTGATCATGACATAATTTATTGGGTGCACCCACTAACATATTGTCTAATCATAACCGGTGCATGATGGTCGGATCAACCTATTGCAATGTGGTTCACTTTTCATGTATTATTCTATGTGGATGGAGACATAGTTAAACTTGCCTTATAGTCTCATCCGCGATAGCCTTGGCAATTTTCTTTTGAATTATTTTCGCCGCCTATGAACCCCGCATTCGTACTCAATAGCACCGTCTTTGAAACCTTTGTTGTTCTTGTCTTTTACTTATTTTGGAAAGACAAGGCACTTTACTTGCTAGATAAACTCAAGGTATCATCCTTGGTTGCCCTATCAGTTATTTATACACGAAATGTAGATAACCACCGACCGACTCATGTGGCTATATCCTCGCCTTTAACTACTCCTTATTCCTCAACCCTAGAATTGTTATCGTGTCCTCCCAATTATTCTTGAGGACTCGAGAATGATTCCAATCGTTCACTTAAATCCAACTCTCAACCAAGACGATTAGTATCCAGTTTTCTCTCAGGGAACCATATATCCCAATCGTGAAATTATTTCCTTTGAACTACCGAATTCTTTGCTACTCTTTAATTCGTGTTATCAAAATTTTGTTACCTTCACTAGCGATCCTCAATCAATCCCATAACCCTGATGAATTTTGTGTGTCTCGAATTAACAAGTTCCTAAATGCATAGTTGTGTTGAACGTTGTTTCATCGCCTCCTCCAAAAATTTAATTATATTTTGGTATTGACGAACTCTTCCTATTCCTCAACCCTATCTACCCTATTAATCCTAAATTTCGAGGACAAAATTCTTGTAAGTTGGGTAGAATGTAAAACCCCAAAAAAAATTATTATTATTATTTTTTATTTAAAAAGACTTAAAAATAAATTTATGCAATTTATGATTTTTTTTAAATGACCTTAGCCATTGTTGATTTTAGGAGCACTAGACGACCATGAACTTTGGCACGGAAGATGTAGCAGTATGCTTTGACCAGTATATTAGCCATACCGTGGGAGGCCTAGCTGTAGTTCTGTCCAAACTAGGAAAACCAGGCCAAATTATGAATTGACTCATTTAAATTATTTTAATGAGATATTATTCTATATATTGATTTTTAGATGACCCGGTTTGTCCAAACCAGCCCGAACTGGGCCCGGACCAAATTTAAGCCCAGGTAGGTATGTGATGGGACCAAGGTGGCCATGTTGACATATTTTATGTACTTAGAAATATTTCCTAAATTATTTTAAAATTTCATGCACAAAATCTAATTATTATATTAATTGTACAATAATTGATATTTTATTATTAAATAATATTTTATATTATTATACCAATTTTTTGGACCCAAATAAGGGTGTATGGTAAAGTCCACCAAAACCCCCATCTAATTATTTTATTGTTATTATGTATTTTGTTGAGATTTAATAAACAAAATTTATTAATGTTATATATTATCATATTGGTTGCCTTATTTGCAATTCAATTGAATTTATATATATAGGTAGATATATTTAAATAGATTTTAAATATGGATAGATAATATATAAAAATTATTGAGAATATTATATTGTGTATAGTAGAGATATACACATATACATATATAGATACATTAAAAAAATTGTTCTAAAATAAGAAAGAGATAAGGAAAAAAACAACAATAGTGGTCGTCCCACCTTGGCCGACCACACAATTGAACAAAGCAAAGGGGGGAGGGTCCCACACACACATTAAGGAGCATAGCAGCAAGAATTATTTTGTGGCCGCCAACTTTAGTCTTTAGCAAACATTAGCGGCAGCAACACTTAGGTATAAGTGGCCGACTCCCCTCTCCATCTCCATATATATATCTATGTGTTTAAATCCAAATCCTAATTTCTTTTCTTCCTTCCATCTTCTTCCTCCTCTTTCCTCCATCCTCCTTTATCTCCTCGGCGTGCATGCCCAGCCTCACCGGAGCTACAGCAGCCCCGCCTCACGGTCGCCACGGCAACAACAATAAACACCCACAACAACAACAGTTTTTAACAACAAAGTATCCCACTTTCCCGATCAATATCTCTCTCATTTAAATCCGTTTTTAGATCCGTAAATTTGTGTAAAAATCCCACATGACCCTCTTCGAGATCCCCTGGGTAGATTTTGACATGGCCATCCAACTTGCTCGACAAATCGAGACGAAGTTGGAGAAAAACCACTTTTCTGGAATATTAAAAACTGTTTAAAACACCAACTTGTCGGCCACTTTTCTTTCTGTACAATAGAATTTTGTAGAGACTAATTAAAGACAGTCAAAGAAAACATAACCGAGTTTGTAATGCACCTTCTGGATTCACTTTTCATCTATTATGTAGGATGTTACACGTTGTTAAAGTTTCACGAAAAATTATAAATTCTGTTTTCGAAAATTAGAAAAAAAAACACCCCGATACGGCGTGCGCCCCGACAAACTGGGCGACGTGGTCGTGCACTATACACATCAAAAGGCGCATATGGATGTTGTCGATGCGTGGGAACTGACGAAACCCGATTTTGTTGCATGTGCGCGACGAAATCAGTGGTATCCGTCGAGATACCCCCGTATCGACCCTTTGCAAATCAAGTCACAACTTCGTGTACACTCATCAAATCGCGACAAAACTTGCGCCATTGGACTCAAAATATTTTTCTGGTCCTGTGAGCCAAGTTTGGTTCAATTCTGAGAAGGTTGATCGGGACGCTATTTTGGCGGGATCACAATCCCACTCAACAGGCACGCTATTTTGGCGGGATCACAATCCCACTCAACAGGTTGTCGAGATACTCCCGTATCGACAAAACTTCCTACCGTATATATTGGCACGCATTTTGGTGCAAAGCGGGTCCAACGAAGGACATCGTTTTGGCCCGAAATTACGATTTTGCCCCTGTTCTAGAATTTAACTTTTGGACAGGCATTTCCTAGACATATCTTATATTCTAAACTCGTTCGTGATGTTTGTTGCAGCATCCGAAGTCATCTGCAGGATTTGGTTTTTCTTGCTTCGTTTATTTGTTTGTTCGAGCTACTGGATTATTCTCTTTTGCACATAACCTCAGGCAAGATACATTGCCATTATACTGTTTATATTCAGTCTGCATTTTATTACATATCATTTTTAATTATTTTCAGTTATTACAGTTCTTGATTTACTACATGCTCAGTGATTATTAGTTACTTTGTTACTATCCTTTGATTGTATATGAACCTAGAGTTAGGGGACTACCGTTTGTAGTGTATTGCATATGCCTCGACACAGTTGTACCACGAGGATGTGTGAGACGAGTAGCATGTAGAGGTCCTTACATGTGGGCTAATCCCCCATGTGCATGCGTTAGGGCTAACTGCTAATAGAGGCATGTTAGAAGACTTAGCAGTTAGTAGAGGTATGTGAGACACGGATATGACTCTGTTAGGCATTGGGTGGGAAGAACAGTTCCTTAACGTATGGTTCCCTTATGCATTTTCCTATTATTGATCCTGCTGGCCTCTGACATTCGAGAGATGTTATGCTTTGAGGTCCCTGGTATCCTGATGGGACCATACCTGAGATTACTGCTCCTTAGCCAGATGCCCATGCGTTGGAGGTTTGTTCTTAACTGCATGAACACAGTAGTATGGTTAGATTACCTTATTGTTGTCTTGTCACTTATTTTCTTTATGGCATATTTTGTATTCAGTATTTATGGCATGTTCTTCATGTATCTTGTTACGTTCCTCTGAGGACCTGGTTATCTCTCTAGGTGTGTGCTTCTGTGATATTGAAGGTGTTCTAGCCGAGGCCGTGATCTTATCCATCCTTTCGAAGATGATTGCACTTGGCCTGTCCTGTTATTTCATTTATTCCTTCTTGTACATTTTATTTGAGATAGTTGGTAGTGGACCTTGTCTCCGCCCAACTTTTGTACAAATTAAAGTCCAGTGTTGATTTCTATTTTATATTGATTATTTATTTGTGGATGAGATTAGTATCATGGATTACTGCATTTCACAGCTTATGTATACATATGATGGTTCCTTATATTGGAGTATACTTCGTATGTATACAGCTGGCATGAATATGTACCTAGTCCTAAGTATTATGGGACTGGGGCGTTGCAGTCCTTTACAAGATGTGGTTCTAATACAAAAATCAATTGAAAAACCACCATTTGATTGCAAACCTTATTCTTTAGTGATTATGAAATCCTTATTAACACATGGTTTTGTAAAACCTTGCTTGTGAATCTCTGTAGATTAACCCTTGACTGTAAAACCATAGGGCATGGTTCTGAAATCGTGATTGACAAACCCCCCTTAGTTGTTTCCAATAATCATATATAATATGATAAGAATAATTAGCCCCAACCACTTTATACGTGTGTCCAAAGCTGATAGATGGAGAGACAACCAATACAAATGTGCAAATTAATTTCTTGTAGCATGAACATAATGTGCACCCATTGTAGAGCGAGAAACTTTTTTAAGGTTATTATATGTAAGCAATTTGTTTAACAAGATGAGCCAGACAAGAAACTACATTGTCATAAGTATAGGGATTTCCATATAATTTAGCATTGGGCCAAAAAGTTTCACCGTTGTGTAGTCTTGTACTGGACTTAACTGAACATTCTTCTGAAGGTTTTCATCTCCATTTTCTGTGGTCCGGACTATCATGCCTCAGTACCAAAATACTGAGACGGACATGGCTAGCTACCCCGTATGAGGTACGAATATGTCATACGGGAATTACGGCTGTCAAAAGAATAGGGATGCATGCTACAATCAAGTCTCCTATGGTCTCACATATTATCTATGTCTCAATCAATCAAAGCAAGAAGTAGTAAACAATGATCACATAAGAGAAAGCATTACAACGTCCCTAACGCTTCATCAAAATGATCAAAAGAGCTAGCCGTACAAAATACCAGCTAGCACAGAGAGTCAACAGTACATAACCATAGTCAGCTGTAGTCTAATTAATTATAATTATGTGAAGGAAACTAAATTTCCAAAATAGCCGATTAAATAGGTACCGATAGCTAAACACCAAGTACAAAATTAAAGATATCATATTGGAGGAGAAGAAACCCACTCGAGTCCTCTGATAGCCATGCTTCTAGTATGCACCATCGTTAGGTAGAAAAGCTGGATCCTCAGGCACTGGTACAAAATCTGGCTAAATAAAACCAGCGAGGTCTGGCCTTGACTAGCAAGTACCACAAGGAAGCACATAATAAATAAGATAAAACCCAAGCAATTAAAGTAAGACCTGAGCCAAGGATTATGGGCTTATACCATATCAGCGAGGCAATGCGACACCCTTACGACCAAACAAGGACAAAGGGTGCCGAAATACAACGAGAAAGGATACATCCTATAATCGTGGTCAGGTTATGACTTCTGCTTGCAACTTCGATCCATAGCATATCGTAGCACAATAACCCAACCCAACTTCCAAATAAGGAAATGTGTTGAATCTTGCACCACGATAGTCCATGTTCCTCGGCTACTCACAGAAGAAACAAATCACAAACAAGTCAATTTACAAGCGGCCAATCAATCCTACGGCTTTCTATAATTTGTTTGGGTTATCCCAGTAACGCATATATATAGGAATCCTCATATCATGCCGGTATCCCAGTAAGGTTAGCTAAACCAATAATACATGTACGTATTAAATGCACCGGTTCCTCGAAAGGCTAACGCGCTAAAAAAATCAGTAACGGTTCTAGCTCCCCTATAAAAAGAACTGGCTCGGCATATAATAATCGGATACTGTACTCCACTAATGCGGATTAATATACAATATATGTCGTAGCCGGCCGACACACCATAACAATTGTCTGGATGGTGGCTTGTCATGCACGATCTTGAGATTCCGTTCCCTCCCAATGCTTCTACTATTTATAGTTGCTTAGATTAGCCCTATCTTGGTCTTGGAATCACATGCCATGGTCACATGGTTATCCTCCTAAATGTCGTACCAAAGTACGTGTACCTTAAGTATAAATCCACATCAGCTCAAGGAGTCCCACATCTGGATCCATCTTTAATGTAATGCATCAAACAAGCAATCATCATACCACGTCAATGTTACTGACCATTTACCATGACTGTGCTGGAATCAAGAATGTATTGACATATAATAGGCAAGATCACGTATCACGAAGAGTCGTACCTCTATGCACTAATATAATAGCACCTACAAAATTAAATTGTACCTCAGTACCCACTTAGATTAATACCAGCACATATACAGATAATTACGTCAAGAACATGGTCAAGTCAGGAACATAGTCAAATCAAGTAAATCACATGAAAATCTCTTAGCACATAGGTCACTTGGGCACATAAGTCACCTAGTCTAAGTTCCTCATAGTATGCTAGGATCAGGACAAAAAATCAAGTCATTAAAAAAAGTAAGAAAATCACTTGAAATATAAAATCAAGGCGAAAAGGTGCATGTGATCTCAGGCGCATGGGGTAGTCAGGCGTATGGGCTACTCAGGTATATAGAAGCATGGAACTCATGCACCCCCAAAATCAAAATACTCTACACGACATAAACAACATACGCCAAACACCAAGACTAAGATTGGTGCATCAAAACGAATTGAAGAGGAAACAGTAAACAGAAGTGCAGAACAAAAGAATTTTCATTCATTGGAAATCTATCTATTACAAAGAATTTTTATTCATTGGAAATATGTTACATGAATATAAGTCCTATTCTAGGAGGCAGCATTTTTTCTATCACTGATGGCGTAGGTGCGTCACTTTGGTCAAAGCTATGAGCAGAAAGCGCAGTCAATGTAAGCATGTCACTTAACCTTGTCTTCCGCCATATGTATGAGACTCTGGTAGAAGGTGCAATCAGTGTAGGCGCATCATTTAACTTTATCTTCTGCCATATAGTTGGCAGAAGACATAGGTAACGTAGGCGCGCCACTTGACCTTCTCTTAGACCATATGAATCTATAGCTGGCAGAAGGCGCAGGAAGCATGGGTGCACCACTTTACCTTATCCTCGGCCATATGAATCGATCGAATACAATGGGCACATCTCTTTCGTACAGCTCCCTACGCAGCTTGACTGGCGTGTGAAGAGGAACAAGTCTAGAATGACAATCAATCCAAATCCAGTATCTTGACCCTTGAAGCAGAACACGGTCAAGATGTTGTTAGGTTGGAATTGTATTTTCGAACACTCAGAGGTATTTTAAATATCTAAAAGAGTTCTTCGCCAAGACTACTAATTCTTTAAATGAGGAGATCTACAAACAACAGCCGATTTATGTGCCAAAGGGGAGGCTCACATCCATCCAAAGCTAAGTCGGGGTCAAGCATGAAGTAGGGGTGCAAAAGAAACGAACAAAGTCATTCGTTCACAAGAGCTTCTATTTATAGGCAGCAGCATAACCTTTCGTCTACGCTAAGTAGCAGTCATTCAAAGCTTCGAGATCAACGTAATGAATCTCGTATTAATGGCAATGAACCTGTCGCCTCCTGAAATTAATATGATGAATCTCATATTTATGGCAATAAACTTGCCACCTCGATGTTGTTTTAGTCAGCATTTCGAGCACCAGGCCGCATGCAGTGGCTAAACTTTAAAGACAAGTTGACCAAATCTAATTTGCTAGAGGCTACTACGTTAGCAAAGCAAATACAACAATAAGATCACTATGCCTTAAAATTGGCTACGCTCTCAAAGAATACTACGCCCTAGAAGTAGGCTACACCATTTGAATGGCTAAGCTCTCTTCGATTTCCTTTTAATCAAGGTATATTTAATGCAGTCTGACGGCATGTCTGAGTTCCCAGGCAAACGCTTCGAACAGAGTGCAACCATACTTTAATGACGATAGCACGGGAATCGAAGAAACGTTGAGTAGTTGGTGTAGAAACGAAGTCGTAAAGCAGAATACTCTAGAGGGGGTGAATAGAGTAGGCAGCGGAATATTGCTAATTAAAACATGTTAGCAGTTAGATCATAGAAATAATAATAATCACAAAGTAATAATTGTAAAGAAAAGAGTAATCAGAAGGCAAACGCAAACACAGAGATTTATACTGGTTTTCCTCTTGTGAGGACTAGTCCAGACGGAAGAACTCTAGCTTCCAGTTGAATCCACTATTGGAAAATCCCGCAAGTTTTCATACGAAGTCGTTGCAACTTCTACAGATGCGAGCTTTGATACGAAGAACTCGACAAACTTCAATTTTGAAGAGTCTTTCTTCAATCAAGCCTCTGATTATAATTTCTCTGAAATCTTCTAGACTGCACCGTACCGGCAAATTGACTAGAGAATTATAACTGGCTTGGGATTTGAAAATGGAAGCTTCTTAAAAACTCTTTGGAAGAAACGTAAGCTTTATAAGAGAGAAGATGAAAGTGAATGAGTGATTTTAAATGATCAGAATTCCTCTCTATTTATATTTTTCCAAAGACAGAACTCTGGCAGAATTCGGGCAGAATTCGGACATAACTCTTTGTAACAAACCGCAACTGAAGGGAGACCAAGTTCAAAATCCAACGTTCGCATAACGTTTACCTTGGCCGAACTCTATCAGGGTTAGTCAGGTTAATTTTATGAAAAAAGTTTTTAGCTTTTTGAAATCCTTCAGAAACTTTTTGTAAATAGCAGATGTTTTTCAAAAACATAGGTCATTTTAGAAACAATAGGTCAGTTTTGAAAAATAATTTCGGATAACCTATTTTCCAGTACGACTTGGTGTACAATGTATTCCTAGACTCAATAAAAATAAAAATTACATTACGTAAGGAAATATAGTCTTGAGTGGTAAACATAGCTTCAGTCTTGAGCAGTATCCAAAACGTCTTGAGTAAACATCTGAATTGTTCCGTATATCGAGACAGAGTTTGAGCAATTATTAAACTCAGGTTTGACCATGACCAATGGGCCAACAGTCTCTCCCATTTTGATAATTGACAAACCTTGACCGATATAACATCTTTGGTCTTTATCAACTCAAAATTATACTGAGATATTTAAAAAAAATTATTCATAACCTGTATCCATGAAGATGTTAGATCTTATTTCTCCTCCGTTGTCACTTAGCAAAATAATTACAAAAGAGAAAGCTCCTCCGCAATATATGCATAAGTTACAATCAGTGAAAAAACACAAAAGTATGGATATATAGAAACATTTATCACAGGCATGGTATAAATGTCACAGACAAAAAAATAAGCAGAGAATATTTTACAGGCAGTGTAAATGGAAGCATACAAAGATAATGCTCCAATAAAAGCTGAACTAAATAAAATGCTAAACTGAAGCATATAACATGTCCATCAAGAAGTCACAAATCATAACCACATAACTAATAAGAGTACTAATACTATCGAGGAATGTCGGAGCATTTCCAAGTAAACAAAAGACAAAATCATCAGTCTCAAAAGTATAATCAATCAAAAATCATCCTCATCGTCATCGTCATCGTCTACAGTGCCAGCATGTCCACCATGTCCGGATGGACCAGCTCAAGAAGTGCCAGCTCCAGAGGTGTGTGAAGTAGCACCAGAAGTACGATACCAATCGTAAGCGTTCCCTGGATGGAACAGAGAGTGGACCGCCTCATTATCAATGCGATAAACAGATACAGAAGGGTCTCTAGGAAGAGAGCTAGCAGAATAATCCGTCTGAGCAAATCGGAGATCGGCAAATGAGTTGTCAATAGCCTGGAACAGAGTCACGTCACGGAACTCATGTTCTTTAGAAGTGTCAACAAAGAACGTCTGCAGATCCAATAGGTACTGATGAATACCCTCAAAAGTTATAGGGTAAGACTGAGGAGGAAAGGTGCAGTAAAAGTAGGTGCAGGAGGTGGAGGAGCAGTGGCAATGTTGTGACGAGAAAGCTTGAAGAACTTGGGCTCAGGATCCAGAGCACAAGTGGATAAGTCTATGTCAAAACGCTGAAAGACACATGGGATAATCATCGCATAAGAGAGGTTATGGTCTCTTCCGCGACATCTACCCATCATCTGAATGATAGTCTTAGGGGCAAAAAAAGGAATCCCCTTAAGAATATGATATAGGGCAGAAAGTTCTTGTATAGTGACATCATCATTTGAAGTGGATTTGGGAACTAGAGTGAAATAGATGATGCGATGTAACTCGTAGTTAAACAAGTTCAAGTTATTGGCCTTGAACTTTCCAGGACGAGCGCGTGCGGGGGAACAAAGCTCATTCTTGAAACTAACAAGAGTCGTGCCCTCGAAAAAATCAAAGTCGGTGATGTCATCGAGCGGGACACCTTTGTTTGGAATACCAAGGATTTTCGCTAGCAATGCATCATCGAAATCGATATCGATCCTGCCAACACGAGTTCTTGCGGTAAAAGTGTCTAACACGAAGTTACAATAGAACAATCTAAGGGCATTAGTAGCTATAGGGAATTATAGGGTAGCAAGATGGTGTAACCCTAATGCCTCAAAGTAGGGACAGTGTTCAGGAAATATAGTCCACTTAATCGGAGAGCCGGTGCATATAGTGCGTATAGCAAAATTGGCATACCAAAGCAATGCTTGGTCATGAGTTTTGAAGTAAAACTCATCCGATACGCCGTCATCCGATTCAACCGGGGAAAAGAGGGAATCCGTGTTCGGATCAGAAGATGATGCCTCTCCACTGGCATGGGTCTTCTTTCTCTCGAAAGGATTGAATCCCTTAGGCATTCTTTCCCAAAACTATGAAACCCTAAAAATTTGAAAGTGGAGGAGAGAAGGAATTATACCTTCCGAGAAACAAGTATGTTGTAAAGGACGCGATTTTTTTGCACGAATCCAAATTTTGGATGAAAATCTCCACGTAGATTAGAAGAAAAATGAGTAGAAAAAAAAGCTAGGATTTGGGGCATTCTTCGGCTACTGCTGTGATGATGATAGATTGGTTTGGAAGTGATAAAGAGGAGAAGGCCTCGGGTTCTGGTTTAAAACGCATACAGCACCAACAGAACTCTGGCCAAATTCGGACCAAACTCGGGCCGAATTCGCCTAGGATTCTCCTAGGTTTAAAAAAATTTTGTGGGCCAAATCATTTTCATCAACTCATTTCAAATATTTAATTCAAAGTTTAGTAATTTTAAATTTCAAATAATATAATTAATATTATTTTATAAATTAATATTTTTTACTCAGCATCTGTTTCAGATTAGCTGTAGGAGTACTGTTCCAGCTAACGGAGGTTCATCGGGGAACTCTTAAATACCGCTTCGCTTCGACCGTAGTCGTGGTGACAAACAGACTCTTTTTAGGCTTGTCTCGAAAACAGTAATTGAGTATTGAATAAATTAATTAATAAAATAAAATTAATTAATATTATTGACATCTAAAATTCCTAATTGTCGACATAAATAACTAAAACGATCTTCTAGTAGAGGTTTTATGAATATGTCAGCCAATTGATTCTGTGTGTCTATGTATACAAGGTCTATATCTCCATTTTGTTGATGATCTCTAAGAAAATAATGTCGAATCTCGATATACTTAGTACGAGAGTGACATACTGGATTCTTAGTTAAATTAATAGAACTAGTGTTATCACAGAAAATGGGTATGTGTGTGTAATGCAATCCATAGTCTTCTAAAGTTTGCTTCATCCACAAAATTTGTGCATAACAATGTCCTGCGGCGATATACTCAGCCTCGGTTGTTGATAATGCGACAGAATTTTACTTTTTTTATACCAAGAGACTTGGGCTTTTTCTAGGAAATGACATGTGCCTCTGGTACTTTTTCTATCTACTTTGCATCCAGCAAAATCAGCATTAGAATAACCGGTTAGGTCAAATAACATGGTTTTGGGATACCATAAGGCGACAGAAGAGGTGCCTTTAAGGTATCGAAAGATATGCTTAACTGCGCACAGATGTGATTCCTAAGGATTGGCTTGAAAACGTGCACACAAGCAAACACTAAACATAATGTCTAGTCGACTAGCAGTTAAGTACAGTAAGCTACCGATCATACCTCGACACTTACGTATGTCGACAGGTTTGTCTTGTTCATCAATATCAAACTTGGTTGAAGTCGCCATTGGAGTGCTAAGTGATTTAACTGCTTCCAGGTCGAACTTCTTTAATAGATCTTTTGTGTACTTTGCTTGATTTATGAACATCCCATTGTTGGTTTGTTTGATTTGCAGTCCGAGAAAAAATTTTAGCTCTCCTATCATGCTTATCTCAAACTTATTCTGAATACACTTTGAAAAGTCTTGACAAAGAGATTCATCAGTAGATCCAAAAATAATATCATCTATATAGATTTGAATCAAAAGAATATTGTTATTCAAAGATTTTATAAACAATTTAGTGTCAATCTTTCCCTTTAAAAACCCGTTGTCAAGTAGAAAAGAGCTTAGACGATCGTACCAAGCACGAGGGGCTGGTTTTAAACGTATAAGGCTTTCTTCAACTTGAAAACATGATCAGGATTGTTGAAATCAGTAAAACCTGGAGGTTGAGATACATAAACTTCTTCTATTATAAAACCATTCAAAAATGCGCTTTTAATATCCATTTGAAATAACTTGAAATTATGATAACATGCAAATGCACATAACATGCGAATGGATTCTAATCTCGCAACTAGGGCATAAGTCTCATCGTAGTCGATACCTTCTTCCTGATTATATCCTTGAGCTACGAGTCGAGCCTTATTACGAGTCACTAAACCATTCTCGTTCAGTTTGTTTCGGAATACCCAACGGGTGCCAATGATCGAATGATCAATGGGCTCGTGAACAAGTTCCCAAACTTTATTCCGTTCGAATTGGTTTAATTCATTTTGTATAGCATCTAACCAAAAATTATCACTACATGCTTCTTCAATGTTTTTGGTTTCAAGCTGTGAAATAAAAGCAACACAAGAAGCTATATCTTTATTAGAGGAACGAGCACTTACACCCTTGGTAATCTCACCAATTACCAAGTCCTTTGGATGATCTGCCAAGAATCTCATCTTTTTTAGCGTAACCTCAGGATTGCTGGTTCCGGCTTCTTTGATTGAAAGTTCTGCATCTTTCTGTGAAGGTTTTGTAGTAGTTGTACTTGGTGTAATCACGTCTTCATTGTCATCATCGTCTGGATGTTGATTTAGTTCATCAAACTTGACATTAATTGATTCTTCGATGATCATGATTCTCTTGTTGAAGACTCTGTACCCTTTGCTTTTTGCCGCATAACCTAAAAATATACCTTCATCGGCCTTTCATCAAATTTACTCAGATTGTCTTTAGTATTAAGAATAAAGCATTTACAACCAAAAATCTTGAAATATGAAACAGTGGGTGTTCTATCAAACCATAAATCACAGGGAGTCTTCTTCGATATAGGTCAAATAAGAACCCTATTGAGAATATAGCATGTTGTATTGACAGCTTCAGTCCAAAAGTATCTTGGTAGATTAAACTGGTTCAACATTACTCTAGCCATTTCAGATAGAGTCATGTTCTTACGTTCCACAACTCTATTTTGTTGTGGAGTCCTAGGGCAGGAAAATTCATGCAAGTAACCATGTGTGTCACAGAATTGCTTGAACTCTGCATTCTCAAATTCATCGCCATGATCACTACGAATGCGAGTAATCATGAAACCTTTTCATTATGTACTTTCTTGCAAAAGATGACAAATTCTGACAAAGCATCGTTCTTACGTACAAGAAAATATACCCATGTGTATCTAGAGAAATCATCTACAATAACAAATGCAAATAACTTATCACCTAGACTAGCAATTCTACTTGGTCTAAATAAGTCCATATGCAACAATTGTAGAGGTCTAGTGGTACTTACAGCATTCTTAGATTTAAAGGCGGATCGGGTACCTTTGTTCTTTTCACATTCGCTACATACCGTATCCTTCTTGAAAGATATGTCCGGTAAGCCGCGTACCAACTTCTTTGTCGATAGTTTTGAAATTGTGTCGATGTTTGCATGACCGAGTCTCATATGCCATAGTTGACTCTCAATGCCCTTGGCCTTCAAGCATCTACCTGCTTTGTTCGCTTCAATATCACCGATACCGATTATGTACCCTCTTAAATTATTACCGAAGGAGACGTATCCTTCTTTGTTCTTCTTCGATAGTATTACGAATAATGAAGCATCACCGATCATGTGTAGTGAGCAACCACTGTCGAGGATCCATTTGCTTCTAGCATGTGAAGGGCGTTTCACCTACAAACAATTTGTAGATGAAACTCTTGGTATCCATTTCTTATAGGGTCCTGACAGGTTAGTTTTTGGTATCCATGCATAAACATTTAAATCTACTAACTTTCTGATTCTACATGCAGAGGATATATGACCAATGAAGCCACAATTATGACATTTTGCATGTTGATTGTTGAAAGTTGTGTGAGGTGCATGATTGTAGGTTTTGGTTTTCTAGTATAGAAAAATGCACACCTATTAGTCTTCTTCGGCATAGGTTTGGTATGGTTTGGTCTGATAGTATTTGGTTTGGGTGTGTTCCGATGATTCGGTAATTGACACGTGTTAGAATAGGAAGCAGTAACTTCAAGCCGTTTTCCTAAACTAATTTCCAAATTTTTGGACGTGTCATATAATCTAGTGTAGCCAGATGTAAGTGTTTCCATTCTGACTTGTGCACACTGGAGACTCTTTCTCTCCTTAGATAAGTCTTCCTTTAGCTGGATGATAGTTTGGTCTTTTTCTTCGGACAACTTGATAGTCTCGTGTAACAACAGCTTAATAGATGAAAGCTCACCAGACTCAATAGAAGAGCCATTATTTTTAACATCAGCTAATTGGTCGGTAAGTCTTCCTATCTCACCTTTGTACTCTTTATGTACCTTCTTAGAGGTTTCATATTTACTACGCAGTTTCCTGTAGTCATTTAACAGGTCACTGAAAGCCTCTCCTAATTGCTCAAAGGTGAAATCATCATCAGGATCAAACAGAGGATTAGTGGTTACCTGATCACAAGCCATCAAGCATACATTTGTAGCATCATCTGATTGTTCATCTTCTGAATCGCTGGCTTCGCTTTCATGTCATATGCTTGTATTGGCATACTTTATTTATGTAGATCTCTTTAGGTAGCCTTTCTCATATTTGCTGCTTTTTCTTGTTGATGATGATGTTGTTGGACAATCTTTCTTCATATGTCATTTCTTCTTACATCTGTAGCAAATAGGATCTTTCTCGTTGTTGTTGCTATCTTTTGTTCTTCTGTTGAATCTCATGAACTTTTTGAATTTTCTTACCAGAAGAGCTTGATCTTCAGAGTCATAGTCGCTATCGTCAGAATCATCTTCGACAGTTCTTCTATGTTGAGCCATGAGGGCGATCGACTTTTCTGCTTCTCCTTTGGTGTAGCATCTTCAAAGTCTTGAAGTTCTAACTCGTGAGTGAGTAGCTTACCCATGAGTGTTTCCAGAGACATTGTTGAGAGGTCGTTTCCTTCAATGATTATTGTAGCCTTTGGAATCTAGTTCTTTGTGAGAGCTCGTAGAAGTTTGCGAATCTTCTCATGGTTACTGTGTTCTTTGCCTAATGAAGACAAAGGATTTACAATATCCAAGAATCTCATAAACATCTGAGTGACTGATTCATTTGGCTTTATTTTGAACGCCTCGTACTCTTGAGTAAGTCTACTAATCTTTGACTCCTTGACTTGTGTTGTTCCTTCGTAGGTTACTTCGAGAAGTTTTCACACTTCATTTGATGTTGTGCAAGTCAACACCCTGTTGAATTCAGTTCTGTCTAAAGCACAAAATAAAGCGCTAATAGCAGGCTGGCCTTTTTCTTTTCATCCTCAGTATATTTATCAGGGGGTTTATCAACTAAAACTCTATCATCAGTAATACGAGGAAGCTTTTTGTAGCCATCAATAACTATAGACCATAAGTCAAAATCAAGATATTTTAAGAAGAAACTCATCCGTATTTTCCAATAAGTGTAGTTTGTATCGTCAAATAGTGGAGGTCTGTTTGTGGCTTGGCCTTCACTTATGAATTTTACAGTTGCCATGTGTAATACTATGATCTATAAAATAATTAAAAATAACTGTAGTTTTACCTTGTTTTATCTGTATAACCCGCTCTGATACCAATTGTAGGAACGAAGTCGTAAAACAGAATACTCTAGAGGGGGTGAATAGAGTAGGCAGCGGAATATTGCCAATTAAAACTTGTTAGCAGTTAGATCACAGAAATAATAATAATCACAAAGTAATAACTATAAAGAAAAAAGTGATCAGAAGGCAAACACAAACACAGAGATTTATACTGGTTTCCCTCTTGTGAGGACTAGTCCAGTCGGAAGAACTCTAGCTTCCAGTTGAATCCACTATTAGAAAATCTGCAAGTTTTTATACGATGTCCTTGTAACTTATACAGACGTGAGCTTTGATACGAAGAACTCGACCAACTTCAGTTTTGAAGAGTCTATCTTCAATTAAGCCTCTGATTACAATTTCTCTGAAATCTTCTAGACCGTACCGTACTGACAAATTGACTAGAGAATTATAACTGGCTTGAGATTTGAAAATGGAAGCTTTTTGAAAACTCTTTTGAAGAAACATAAGCCTTAGAAGAGAGAAGATGAAAGTGAATGAGTGATTTTAAATGATCAAAATTCATCTTTATTTATAGTTTTTTCAAAGACAGAATTCGGGCAGAATTCGGACAGAACCCTTTATAATAAACCGTAACTGAAGGGAGACCAAGTTCAAAATCCAGCGTTCATATAACGTTTAACTCTGGCCGAACTCTGGCCGAGTTCTATCAGGGTTGGTCAGGTTAATTTTATGAAAAATGTTTTTGGCGTTTTGAAATCCTTCAGAAGCTTTTTGTAAATAGCAGATGTTTTTCAAAAAACATAGGTCATTTTAGATACAATAGGTCAGTTTTGAAAAATGATTTCGGATAGCCTATTTGCCAGTACGACTTGGTGTACAATATATTCCTAGACTCAATAAAAATAAAAATTACATTACGTAAGGAAATACAGTCTTGAGTGGCAAACATAGCTTCGGTCATGAGTGGTGTCCAAAACGTCTTGAGTAAACATCTGAATTATTTCGTATATCGAGACAGAGTTTGATCAATTATTAAAATCAGGTTTGGCCATGACTATGGGCCAACAGTTGGCATAGGCGTAGCACTAATCTACGCCACTAGAAGCTAAAATGCTCCGTAAATTGAGCTGATAGCTTACATCAACTTAATGATGAAAATTTTGAGACAGTTGTGCAATGCCACGTGGATTCTCTCCTACACCAAAACATTTCAATAAGCCAAGTTCTGGCGTAGGGTCATCCCTACGCCCATAAGTCATCTTGTTCCTACAACAGGGGTTCTTACATGCCAAATCATGGCATAGGGATCTCCTCTACTCCAACAGAGATCTTTGGCAATGCACACGTGCCACGTGTCATTGAACCAGTCATGCTCATGAACGGGTGCCAACCACCCAAGATCACAGCAACAGGCGAATCTCAATAAACACCATGTGTCGGCTCATCCACAGTCCAAAGAACAGTTACAACATATTCAGTCCTACTATCACGCGCGCAGCGCCCTTGCGCCCAACAGATCACGTGTGTAGCATTCCTACGCGCATGAATGGATCATTCCACAAATTAAGATCATTACTTCATTCAAACACACAGTGCATCACCCATAGAGACAGCTATTCTGAGAGTAAGAGTACACTTTAGAGAGCCGCATTGTCGTCCTCCTCGTAAATCAAACAGGAAGACTTACAATTTTTTCTTGATCATTATCGGATCACCTATGGAGTAAAGGAAGAGACATTCAACCTCCATCGTCACAAGTTCCCAGAAAAAATTGTACTTACGAAGATGTCGTTAAGGATCAACTTTGTATACTTGTTTCGTTTGGTAATACAAAAGTTTATTCCAAACTTTTTCATGGCAAATAAGCTAGCGACTCTACTGGGAACTTTTTTCTCCTCTAATGAGAAGGTAGTGACACAATATGACGATAACAAGCTCCGATCTTCTCAAAAGATGTTGGTCGTTCGTTTTGACCAGCAAGCTTATGAGGAAATTCTCTCAGAAGGAAGCACGAGTCATTTGAAGCGACTGCCAAAGTCGAAGAGAACTCATCGAATCTGGTGCCCAAGGATACTGTGCCGAGTACCGACGTCATGGATAATATGCCTAAAGTGCTACAGAACCAGGAAATACAATCTTTTCCTATGCTGTATCTTTTTGGTGCCAACTTAGGCAGCAAGGCCGCTGCCACCTCTCAAGTGGAGCATGGGTCTAGGAAGCAAGGCACTAGCCAAAAATCATGGACCGCCTACGCCCAGTCCAAGGCATTGAGGAAGAAGAACAAGGGCGCATCTGTCTACCTACATAAAGAGTCCACTGCGCCCAGAAAGACTTCTATCTTTGACAGGATCACTTACCACCTTAGCAAGGAAGAATTAGACTTTGACTACAACGCACCTTCATGGACTATTACAAAGAAGTCTAAGGCAGCACGAGCCCCACATGCCCATTGTGCTATGCAATAGTAAACCAAAAATGTACGTTGACAGTCACACGCATGGCAGATGGTAAACTGTATCGGACTGACTTAGGTGCTTCTGCCCCCAGAATGGGTCAGTCCTCAAAATCCCTCTACCACTTGGGTACTTCTCATGTACATTAACCAAGCCATGGGAAAAACATCGTGACAGGCCCATACGCTTAGTTTAACTATGCATATGAAGTTGGCCTCCCTCACAAAGCTTCCACCAACGATTTAGGCACATCTCATGTGCTGAAACTGGATCAGTGGGCGCATCACTCACATACACACCCAGGTGCTTGGCCTAGCCATGTGCCTGAAGTAGGTGTGAATATGAAATTCTCCTTGCATGACCTACGTAATATGATCACTCACAAACGTAGAGCGGGAGAGATGACTACTACGCACAACGCACCCCTCACGGGGTATGTTTGTGCTACTGTCACCATCAATTGCTGCTGATGTAAAATAGTGGCCCCACCACCAAGGCAGTCCGTATTCCAGCAACTGCAATCTGCTGCAATCATCCGACAATGTCTTGGAAAGAGAGTGCCAATTGAAGAGGAGGAAGAACTCTTGGTCGCCTCGTACCACGACATCTCCAATTCTCCGGCTCCCAGGAGAAATGTTAAAACTAATAACCCTTCGACCTCGACTAGTGCATCAAAGAGCCAACCTCGAGGGAATAAACCAATAATTCATATTGTTGGGGTATTTTAGAATACCCAATCAAAAGTGTAGACCACATCGGCAGTGCGAACCAGGGGTAGCTAGACCCCGACTGTCCACCATAATTCCTCGCTCCAAGAAGAAGACATCTGTCAAAGAACAAATACTGATGTAGTTGGGAGGAGCCAACTATGGGATTCAGAAGAGAACGTCCCGATGATACTCTTTCTACAAGACAGCTAGGCCGAAAGTGAAAGGTCTACTGTCCCATCTACTTCATCCCATATCATGCCTATCTATATGGCAGGGGATTAAAACGAAGAAGAGGGAGAAGCCTCGGCCCCTAATCTTCTGAACCACATTAATACCCTGAAGATGGGTCTTAAAACTCTCTCCACCTCCATGCAGGCCTTAACGCAGGTGGTGCTCGATATCAGGACGAGCTTAGTTGTACATCCTCCAACCAGGATTCTGACATCTGCAAGTCCTGACCCAGGTACCAATGGGGAATCAAATGTGCCATCCTAGCATGTACTCTCGGGAACAGATCATCATACCCTGCCTCGATCGTATGAACCCTTAGGGACCGATCAACATACCATGCCTCGATCGCTCGCTCCTACCTTAACAAAGGAACTATTCGAGCTAGTGAGAGATCTATACACTCACATAGAGGCTAAGGACCAATATGAGGAGCGTCAGAAGCTCGGGATCCGGCAGCCCTATCCTTCTGAGTGGAATAACGTGGTTTATACCCTCAAGTATAAACCACAATCGCTGACGCCATTCGACGGGAAGGAGTCTTCTTGCCTATATCTGACATAATTCGCCTCCATGATGGGCCACTTGCCGAAAGAAGATGCCTTACTCACAAGTCTATTCATCGGGGCGTTGAAGGGGGTAGCCTACGAATAGTTCTGTGGCCTTCATGATAACTGTATATCCTCCTTCGAAGATCTAAAGCATCTTTACCTTTTCCGATTCTATGAGGAAAGAATGGACATGACAATGTCTTCCCTCATGGACCTTACACAAAAAGAGAAAGAGCCAGTACGAACCTATATTGAGCGCTTCCGGCAAGCAACACTGAGATTACCTCCTAGCGTCATAGAGCCTGTGCTTATGGATTCTTGTCGCAAGAACATGATACTGGTAGTCAAACTCTGGGTGGATTCCACCCAGTACACATACTGGACTGCATTCATTATCGGTGCTGAGAGCACCAAAATGAAAGCCTGGGATGCTCGTATCCTGATGCTCGTATCCTGGGAGTCATCTTCCCTGCGTTCAACGATAAAGGGAAACGTCCCTCCAAAAGCAATAACATTGGAGGTGAATCCAAGAAAAAATAGGCGTTGATTGTCAATACCTTCAAGGATGTGTCAGCACCTCCTCAGAAGCTACCAATTGTGTAGATACCAATTGTAGGAACGAGATGTAAAGCACTATACTCTAGAGAGGGGGTGAATAGAGTATGCAGAGGAAAATTAGCTATTTAAAATGTTAGTATCAAGATCATAGAATATATTTATCACAGATATATAAATGAAAAGTAGAGAGCAGAGAGCAAACACAAACACAAGGATGTACACTAGTTTTCCTCTTGTGAGGACTATTCCAGTCGGAAGAACTCTATCTTCCAGTTGAATCCACTATGAAAAAATATCGCAAGTTTTTATCTGAAGTCCTTGTAACTTCTGCAATACGAGCTTTGATCCGAAGTACTCGACCAACTTCAATTATGAAGTGTCTTTCTTCTATCATGCCTCTTATTACAATCACTCTGAAACTTCTAGATCACACCGTACTGGCAAATTGACTAGAAGATTGTAACTGGCTTGGGATTTGAAAATGAATAGCTTTAGAACACTTGGAAGAATGTATTAGGCTTAGAGAGAAGAGAAGAGAAGAGAAGAGAGGTGCATTGAAATAAGGAAAATTCTTCTTTATTTATAGTTTTTTTAAAGACAAAATTTTGGTAGATAGTCGTTGCATCCGTAACTGCAAGATGACCAAGATCAAAATCCAATGGGCACTAACCGAACTCGAGAAGAATTCGGGCCGAACTCGGGCCGAATTCTGTTGGAGTTATGTTAGGGTTTTTGCAAATTAGTTTTTGGAATTTTTGAAAAGTCAAGCAGTTTAGAAAGTAGTTTGGGCGTTTATAAGTGGACTTGTTTTCAAAATGAAAGGGTATTTTGAAAACGTTTCTTAGGTAGCCTATTTGCCAGTACGACGCAGTTTACATCGTATTTCTATACTCAATAAATATTAGAAATACATTAATAAAATAGGAAAACTAATAGCCCTTCGTGTAGTGCCCCGTCCCTATATCGTACCCCATTTCCATCCACGGGGTGCACGAGAAATGAACATTGTCGCTATCGATTCAGTCGGGACCGATAGGTCGGAATAGCCCGAATCGGTCAAACGGAAATGATTGAATTAAGATCCATTCTCCGTTATGAAATGGCTTCTTCGGAACCAAGTCCCATATTCAGCGGATTGTGCCTCAAGGATTGGCTTTGCGGCTGAATCGGAAGAGACCTCCCGTTGCTCTGGTTTTCATGTCGTACTTGATTTAGCTTTGGCTTTGGTTTTCGTGAATGCATTTCATAAATATTTTCGATGGGTTTTCATGACTTGCATTTTTGAGCTTCGTATTCATATCGAAATTCCTTGAATTACACAATATTCTAATCAGTTGCTTATGCGATTGCAGGTGATCGCGTAGGCGACATCAGCGCAGCCAACCAGTCCCTCGCCTGAAGCAAGTCTAAGGCTAGTGGCTGACCTCCTTCGCCTCGTCCCTCCATTTCAAAATCAATATGAAGTTAAATGAATGCTTGTCATAATAGTGTATAATCAAAGAAATCATGGCACGATTCTTCATGCAATACTTGCTATCAAACTGCCGATATTGAAAATGGAAAATGTGCTTTCTTATGCAATTCCACTTAGCCTATGCAAAATGAATGAATCGATTAACATTTATCGCAACGAAATGGCTAAGTGAGTAAATCGACCAAGTTTCAAAAAAAGGCTAAGTTTTGCAACTAAAAGAGAAAGGATAAGGTTCTAAAAAAGAGAGCATTTTTCAGGACTCTACAAAATGGTTATTGGACAACTTGTCGACAAGGTTTAGTTTCCTCGAACGATTGCCTAGGCTAAGGAACCGATTTGGCTTGGGAGGAACGAGTATAGCAAGTGCTAGCCTTACATCGGCGTAGGTTATTCAGGAACTTTCGTACAGGGCTCGCTATCCGTCGCGAAAGAGTTGTCGTCTAACCTAGCTATAGTCTATGATGGCTTGACATTGCCAGTGGCCTTCACACCCTTTCACTGCTTAACTAATGCATGTGACACAGGATGAATATGATAGCTGCTTGATGTATACAATTTCTTATGCTTGCCTCAAAACATGTTAACATGCAAATCGATCAGGATGGTTTGAAAGATCACAGAAATAGCTAGCTAACATGTTTATAAACTGCTTGAATCAAATACAGAGCTTGGATTTTAATTATCCATTCGCCAGTACATGTGATCGTACTGATCCTCGCTCTTTACAGGTCCCGTGAATCAGGAAGGATGCGCCAACTAGTTCGGCGATGTTCGTGATTTTTGAAGCTTCGGCCGCACGTCGAAGACATTCCCTCGCAACTCTACTTTTGAAGACTCTCAACTATCCAAGAAAAGATGGCTCAGCGTCCCTCCATTATAGGTCATTGGAATACTCTGTTGTAAATTGAAGGATGTGTGTAATATATGGAACGACTATCTCATCAGCACACTTTTGTAATTGAGTCATGTTGTAGCCCATGTGACATGAGTCCTGTACTGGAGTCTGTAAATGATGTTTATTATCAATAAAGATCAAAGTTCTCTCTACTTAAAGTGTGATTCAATTTGTCTGCTTATTCTCTTAGATCTCGTGTTTCGGATTACCTTATGACTATGCCTTGTGCGATCGCAAATTAGGTTCATATGGCATCATGTCCGGGGGACGACTATCGATTCGACGGAATTGGGGCATGACATAATGGTATCAGAGCATGACTTTACGTCCTTGTCCTCTAGTGTCGACTTTCTAGTCTCAAACCGTTGACCTAGTATCGATGAGATGAGTTGTTCCATACGCTGAACCCATGACATTTTCTAAAACTAACGAGAGTTTCCTTTCTTTTCCCTGCAGTTGCGGGAGCTCGGGCAGAGGACGAGATGAACGCTTCCAGCGGCTCGAGTAGTTCCAGAACCGAGCATTCCGTCATCCCAACGAGGATGACGCCTACCGTAGCCGGATCTTCTGGCGACCCGATACAACGGATGTTGCAGATGTTCGAAATACAGCAACACCAAATTAAGCTATATTGTCAGCAGGCGAAGGCTCTCTAGACCCAGTTCGAGAATCGGTTCGAGACTCAATTCAAGCTGTAGCAACAGCAGCTAAAAATACTCCAACAAATAGTACAATCGGTCTTGGCCAACAACAATTCAACGATGATGCCTGCCGTGACCGAGCCAGCGGTTCGATCCAACGAAGCTGAACCGGAGGCGCCCGTGCTCTCACCTGTGGCACCGAGAAGTTCTAACTTTGATGTGTCAAAATTCACGAAAAGCTACCGCACTTTATTCAACGGCACAAAAGATCACTTCGTGGCGATCGACTGGTTGGAGGAGCTGGAAGACAAGTTCAAACTTTTGGGTGTCGAAGACTCGAAGAAATTTGCGTGTGCGCAACTCCTACTTCGAATAAACGTACACGATTGGTGGGCCATGCAAAAGTGGGCAATTCAACGTAAAGACGAGACGGCGGCGATCTCATGGGCCACCTTCAGAAATACGTTCGAGACTAAATATCTTTCTACAGCCGTACGACAGGAAAAAGAAAACAAATTTATGCAGTTGAGGCAAGGGAATATGAGAGTACGACAATATGCGGTCGAATTCAACAAACTGGCCGAATCTGATGGAGCATATCTACCTACAACTGTAAGTCGGGCTCAACGATTCGAAGTGGGCCTGCGTTCCTCTATTCGTGCCCATGTTTCGATGCCTGAATACAAAACCATGGGCAAGGCACTCAACCATGCCCTCTGTCTGGAGTCCGAATATCCTCCTGCTACTATGGTGTTGTTCACTTTAATAACAAACATCATAGTAATGCGGGAGGCAACAATGCGCACAAGCATCAAAATCATGGCAACGAAAACGGTAACCAGGCAAAGGATCGAATAGTCTACAATTTCTGCCATAAGGAGGAGCACATGGCCAACGAGTGCCGATTGAAGAATGGAGCATACTTCGGGTATGGCCGAACGGACCACATTGTATGCAACTGTCCGGAGAAGCCGAACCACCGCCCCCAACAACACCAACAAAATCGAGGCTAAACACCTCGGGCTCCACAGATCGCACAACATAATGGCCAAGACTGTCGCCCCAATGCTCAGGGCCACGTCTATGCCATGACTCAAGATGAAGCGTTCGCATCTGACACAGTCGTGACTGGTATACTGTATTTCAATAATAAACATGCTCGCGTATTGTTTGATTCAGGTGCCACGTATAGTTTTATATCGGCAGACTTCACCACCGAGCACAAATTTCTTCTGACACCACTGGGTCTCGATCTTACTGTTAATGTACCGTCAGACATGCCACTACTTGTAAATTTAGTCTATGGAGACGGAATCATCTGTATAGGTGGTTAAAAGATCAGTCTTGATGTGATAGTTCTAGATATTAAAGAATACGACATCATTCTGGGGATGGATTGGCTCGATCTGTGCAATACAACCATAGACTGCACTGAAAAGAGGGTCACATTATGTATACTCAGAGTGCCTGAAGTCTGCTATTCGTGTGGTGCGGCGTCGTCGACCTGCATGGTGATCTCCGTAATATTTGCTTGACGGATGCTGGATTCCGGGTGCGAAGGCTATCTAGCGTCCATTTGAGACATGTGACAGGATGGTGCAAATGTGGGTCAGATCGACGTTATGGCCGAATTTCCAAATGTGTTCCTGGACGAACTGCCCAACATGCCACCGGATCGAAAGATTGAGTTTACTATTGATACATTCCCCAATACCCGACCGATCTCTAAAGCCCCATACAGAATGGCCCCTGCAGAGCTTAAAGAACTCAATATACAGTTGTAAGAGTTGCTCGACAAGGGATTTATACGACCCAGCATCTTGCTATGGGGAGCGCCTGTGTTGTTCGTCAAGAAAAAGGATGGCTCGCTGCGTCTTTGTATCGATTACCGCAAGCTGAATAAAGTCACCATCCGGAACAAATATCCTCTGCCCTGCATAGACAATCTGTTTGATCAGCTGCAAGGAGCTACGGTGTTCTCTAAAATTGATCTGCGTACGGGTTACCATCAACTCAAGATCAAGCCGGACGATGTGCCGAAGTCCGCCTTTCGTACTCGATACGGCCATTATGAATTCCTAGTAATATCGTTCGGCCTAACGAATGCCCCAGCTGCTTTCATGGATTTGATGAATCGGGTGTTCTGACCATTCCTCGATAAGTTCGTAATAGTCTTTATCGATGATATACTCGTCTACTCGAAGAATAGGCAGCAGCACACTGAGCATCTACAGACCGTGCTTTAGACCCTTCGAGAAAATTAGTTGTATGCAAAGCAAAGCAAATGTAAATTTTGGCTGAGTAGCATCGCATTCCTCGGACACATTATTTCAGCTGAAGGCATTGCGGTCGATCCAAAGAAAGTTAAAGCCGTTGTCGATTGGAAACGGTCGGCGTCTGTCGACGAGATTCGAAGTTTCCTTGGCTTAGTAGGATACTACCGACGCTTCGTGAAAGACTTTGCAAAAATTGCATCATCTCTGACTTGCCTCACCCAGAAAGGAGTCGTATTTGAATGGTCAGACGACTGTGAAGCTTCCTTCCAAGATTTAAAGCAACGGCTCGTCTTGGCCCCGATACTCGTACTTCCAGAAGGGACTAAGGGTTTCCAAATATTCAGTGACGCATCTGGTCAGGGCTTGTGGTGTGTGCTAATACAGCGAAACAAGGTGATATCTTTTGCTTTCCGACAGCTAAAGCCGCACGAAAAGAACTACCCTACTCATGACTTGGAGTTAGTGGTAATTGTCTTCGCGTTGAAATTGTGGCATCACTATCTTTATGATGTAGCATGCACGATCTATACCGATCACAAGTGCCTCAATTATCTATTCATACAGAAGGAACTGAACTTGCGGCAAAGCCGTTGGCTTGAACTGATCAAATATTACGACTTAACTATTGACTATACGTCGGGAAAGGAAAATGTTGTGGCGGACGCTCTGAGTCGAAAGTATATTGCCTCGCTATCCATCGACTACAGAATGCTATGCGACCTGGAAGAGATGGGCATCGAACTTCGAGTCCGATTCAAGAATGTGCAGTTGGCAAAGTTGCAGTTAGAGACGAGCTTGCAAGAAAGATCAAGACCGCTCAGAAGGATGATCCGTACCTGAAGAAAATGCGAGAGCTAATCTCGACAGGTAGGATGACCGACTTTGCGGAAGACAAAACTGGCATGCTTTGATTGAAGGGTAGGCAATGCATTCCGGATAATGCAGAACTTAGAATGGAGATATTGTCGGAGGTACACTATGCAAAGTACACCTTGCATCCCGGTAGCACAAAGATATACAAGGACCTCGGTATAAACTTCTGGTGGCACGAAATAAAAAAAGATGTGGCACTCTTCGTGTCGCAATACATGGCCTATCAGCAGGTGAAAACTGAGCACCAGAGACCGGGCGGGAAGATGTAGAATTTGGCGATTCCAGAATAGAGATGGCAGCATGTGTGCATGGATTTTATTGTTAGTCTGCCGAAGATACGGCGAGAAAATGATGCCATCTGGGTCATCGTCGATCGACTAACCAAGTTAGCGCACTTTATTGTCATTAAAGTTACTTGGAGCGTTGATCGCCTAGCACAGATTTATCTTGATGAGATAGTACGGCTGTACGGAGTTCCGGTATCCATCGTCTCTGATCGGGATTCATGATTTATGTCACGATTCTGGAGTAGCCTTCATTCAGCTCTGGGTACCAATTTGAACTTTAGCTTAGTCTATCATCCCCAAATCGACGGCCAAACGGAGCGCGTTAATCTGATTCTCGAAGACATGCTATGACTCTGCACAATTTACTTCAAATCAAGCTGGAATGTTCATCTACCTCTGGCTAAATTTGCATACAATAATAGCTATCAATCCAGCATCTAAATGGTGCCATATGAAGCCTTGTATGGACGAAAGTGCCAATCATCCATTTGCTGGGACGAAGTCGGAGAGCGGCAGATTATCGGTCCGGAACTGGTGGAACAAACTATACAAAAAGTTCGGCTTATTCGGGAAAGATTAAAGACCGCACAGAGTCGTTAGAAAAGTTATGCGGATGTTCATCGTCGACCCCTCGAGTTTCAAGAAGGTGATCACGTATTTCTTAAAGTGTCGCCCATGCGAGAAGTTACTCGCTTCGGTGCGAAGGAAAAGTTGAGTCCGAGATTCGTTGGGCCGTTCAAAATACTCGAGCGGGTCAACCCAGTGGCCTATAAAATTGCCCTACCGCCGGCGCTAGAAGGTGTACACAATGTCTTCCATGTCTCTTAGTTGTGAAAGTACGTGCATGACCCTAGCCACGTAGTTTTTACCAGCCGGAGCTGAAGTCTGACTTATTCTACGTTGAAGAGCCAGTTCAAATCTTAGAACGGAAGGATAAGTTGATGTGAAATCGAGCGATCCCCATCGTCCGCGTACTATGGCGTAACCATTCGGTCGAAGAGTAGATGTGGGAGCTTGAATCAGAAATGAAGAAGAAATTTTCTTCATTGTTTTCGTAGAGGTAGGTTCTATTCTTAAGTTTTGTAGATGAAACTTTTTCTTAGTTGGTTATGGTGTAGTGCTCCGTCCCTACATCGTGTCCCGTTTTCGTCCACAGGGTGCGCGAGAAAGGAACACTGTCGCTATCAATTCAGTCGGGACCGATAGGTCAGAATCGGCCAAATCGATCGAATGGGAATGGTTGAATTAAGATCCAATCCCCGTTATGGAATGGCTTCTTCGGAACCAAGTCCCATATTCAGCGGGTTACGCCTCAAGGATTGGCTCTGCGGCTGAGTCGGAAGAGACCTTTTGTTGCTCTGGTTTTTATGTCGCACTTGATTTGGCTTTGGCTTTGGTTTTCATGAATGCGTTTCGTGATTGTTTTCTATGGATTTTCATGACTTGCGTTTTCGAGCTACGCATCCATATCAAAATTCCTTGAATTACACAGTGTTCTAATCAGATGCTTATGCGATTGCAGGTGATCGCGTAGGCAACGTCAGCGCAGCCAACCAGTCTCTTGCCTGAAGCAAGTATAAGGTGAGTGGCTGACCTCCTTTGCCTTGTCCCTCTATATCAAAATTAATATGAAGTTAAATGAATGCTTGTCATAATAGTGTAGAATCAAAGAAATCGTGGCATAATTCTTCACGAAACACTTGTTATCAAACTACCGATATTGAAAATAGAAAATGTGCTTTCTTATGCAATTCCACTTAGCCTATGCAAAATAATGAATAAATTGATTAACATTTATCGCAACGACATGGAGAAGTGAGTAAATCGACCAAGTTTCAAAGAAAGGCTAAGTTTTGCAACTAAAAAAGAAAGGATAAGGTTCTAGAAAAGAGAGAGCATTTTTCAAGACTCAGCAAAACGGTCATTAGACAACTTGTCGACAAGGTGGAGTTTCCTCGAACAGTTGCCTAGGCCAAGGGACCGATTCGGCCCGGGAGGAACGAGTATAGCAAGCGCCAGCCTTACATCGGCATGGGTTATTCGGGAACTTTTGTACAGGGCTCGCTACCCGCCGCGAAAGGGTTGTCGTCTAACCTAGCTATAGTCTATGATGGCTTGACATTGCCAGTGGCCTTCACACCCTTTCACTTCTTAACTAATGCACGTGACACAGGATGAATATGATAGCTGCTTGATGTATACAATTTCATATGCTTGCCTCAAAACATGTTAACATGCAAATCGATCAGGATGGTTAGAAAGATCACAAAAATAGCTAGCTAACATGTTTATAAACTGCTTGAATCAAATGCAGAGCTTGGATTTTAATTAGCCATTCGCCAGTACATGTGATCGTACTGATCCTCACTCTTTACAGGTCCTGTAAATCAGGAAGGACGTGCCAACTAGCTCGACGATGTTCGTAATTTTTGAAGCTTCGGCCACGCGTCGAAGACATTCCCCCGCAACTCCACTTTTGAAGACTTTCAACTGTGCAAGAAAAGATGGTTCAGCATCCCTCCATACCAGGTTACTGGAATACTCTGTTATAAATTGAGGGATGTGTGCAATGTATGGAACGGCTATCTCATTGTCACTCTTTTGTAATTGAGTCATGTTGTAGCCCGCGCAGCATGAGTCATGTACTGGAGTCTATCAATGATTTTTATTATTAATAAAGATCAAAGTTCTTTTTACTTAATGTGTGATTCAATTTGTCTGCTTATTCTCTTAGATCTCGTGCTTCGGATTAGCTTATGACTATGTCTTGTGCGATCGTAAATTAGGTTCGCACGGCATCACGCCCGGGGAACGACTTTCGATTTGACGGAATCGGGGAGTGACACTTTGATGACGAACTTTCTTCTGATATTTGAGCAGACCTGAAGACGGCTTTTAATTTGAGGGCGGTCGTCCAAAGATAAATAGATCTGGAAATCTGAATACCTTTCGTGGGCTTCGCCCCTGAACCCCCATGTGGGGCACTGCCCCCTCGACCCATGTCCGCTGACCAGGCAACGGAATCCCCGATGCGAGGCCCCGAATAGGTCGTTGGACGGTTCAGAGAAATCTTCTTGTATAACGTCGTCTTTGGCCCATTAATAATTCTCTATTGCACATGTCCTGATTTGATCATGTTTAATCATGCTTACTGCATGTCTGCAAATACAAGTTAGGCGAACAAAATAGTATAATGCATTATGATACAAATATAGCAATAAGATGTAAAACATTAGGACAATGCTAAGTTTAAGTAGAAACATGATAGTGATTACATGAATATTAGTGACATCATTATGTTAAACTTAAAATCAGTTAAGTTTAAGATATATACAATAGATACATGTATCACTAATAAACACATAATACTAGAATATTGTATGTTAACTTAAACTTATTTCTCTCCCTTTGACATGATCAAAAAATAAGCTCCCCTGTAATAAGAGATAAAACGAACTCAAGCATAAGTAAAGGAGGAAGGTAAAAATAATCATGATCAAGGATTAGGAGAACAGTATGATGATAAGTTTAGAAAATACACAAATATGTCAAAACTCAATATGATGAATAAATATAACTATAGTTTTGAAATAGACCAATAAAGGATTTTAATAAATAGTAGATACCAATAACATGGAAATAGTCATTGGTTAAAAATAATCCATGGGGATAAGAAATTCGTAGATCTAGTACAAAAAGAAAAAAATATAATGAGACTTTTAACAATGATCACAAAAAAAGTATGATTCATAATTTGTCCATACAAATTAGTGAATCAAAAGAGTATAATCATCGAAAAAGAAATGAAATAAATATATTAAAATCTATACAAAATCTATTCCAAAGTTCATGCATTTGAATTCAATTACCTTAGCTTGATATATGTATATCTATTAGATAAACATGAAGGTATTGAAGACAAAATACTTGAAAAGGAAAAATTTAGTCGACTTGAATATTCTCCCACAAAATATGATCAGTCTAAATATAGATAATCATGAACTTTGAGATAAAATTTCAATAAGAAAAGCCAAATCAATATAAACTTAAGGAATAATAAAATAAGGATGATTAAATATATTTGACAAGATAACTTTTAGAAACTCAAATAAAATAAGGGAATTAAAAATAAATAAATAAATAATAATCATATATTCTCTCATAAACTTACTAAAATCAAAAATAATGAACAAATCAAAAAGATATGTTAAGTAAGAGAATATATGTCCATGATGAACTAGGTATACCACATATTAAGGGCATAAAATAATTGAAACAATTAATTTGCTCCCCCTTAACATATGCATATCTAGTTCCGAAGTAATTTATATGCAAGAATAGATATAATAAAGAATATCCATGATATGCATCTTTCTTTTCTTTGATCAAATGCATATAAAGTTCCAAACAAAACAAATATCATCTTTAGGCAAGTAAAATAATATCCAATAAATAAATGCTTAAAGATGAACAAACAAAATATGTCTCCAATAAAAAAATATGTATTCAAATAATAAAAAGATAATTTCATGACAGTAAAGAATTTTTGAAAACTGTCTTAATGCGAATAACAGACAAATTCAATAAATCAGAGATAAATCAAAAAGACTTTTGAAATACGGAATTTATTATGAAAAATTGTCTAAAAAAATGTTCGAATGCGTCATTTAGTCCTCAGACTGAAAGATGACGATTCAAATTTTTATATCACGAAAACAGTTTTAATAAAAGAATCCATAAATCATAAATAGTATATTTTGAACAAATAAACATAACTAGATAAATGTCCAAAGAAAAATGTATTCTAGATATATGGCATGTCAAGAGGATAATTGATTTGAAACAATTAACTACTCCACCTTTACATGGCTATATCCAAAAATAATAGTATTGACAAAATTTTAAAAAGTTTCAGAGACATATTTCCAGAAGTAGGAAACTAATTCAAAAATGTTAGGTCTTCTTATGAAAGTTCATTTCTTTCCTTTTAAAGCAGTTGCACGGTGTCCATCAGATAACCGTAGGGTTAAAGAGAATAAACACTTTGAGAGAGAGAAATTCAATATGCATGACTTCTCTCCCGCAAAGAGTTACTGTTGTAGATAGTAAATAACTTGAATAAAAAGAATATAATAAAAAGCTTAAAACCATGAATATTACACAAGCTAAATACGAAATCACAAGACTATAATATTCAATGAGTAGTCACAAAATCATCAAGTCTGAATATCGAATAGTGTGGTAGAAAAATGAATATAACAAAAGATGACAAACATTAACCTATGGAAGATCAATGTATGTTACCTTTTGTAAAATAAAATCATTAAATGATATTATCCATCAAAGTAAAATCTAAAATCCATTAGATAACAATTGCAACTAGATCTCAATAAATCTTTTAGTTTATAAATCATCGATCAATCTTGGGTTAGCTGCAGGGGTACTGTCCCAACTAACGGAGGTTCACCGGAGAACACTTAAGTACCGCTTCGCTTTAGTGGTAGCCGTGATGACAGATAGACCCTTTGTAGGCTTGTACCCAAAATAAATCTCTTCTTTAATAACCGAGGATTTAAGAAGAATTTATGCAATATAAAATCAATTATATTCTATGGACTTAAAAAAAATCTTAGAACAATGTAGCATGTGGTATAAGATGTATCAACTACATTTATTCATATGTGCTATAAAATCATTAGGTAATAATAAAATATAAAACATTTGTAAATCAAAATATAGGACCCAGATACGCTAACATATTCTGGAACCTAGGGGACTGGGTTCAGTACCTTGGATCCAGAACTAGATATTAGTTGCAAACAGACCTTAATAAATCTTAAGTCTATAAAGTATTGATCACTTCGGGTTAGCTGTAGGGGTCGGTTCCCATTTAACAGTAGTCCGAAGACTAGTTCACCGTGTCGCTTTAGGTTATTTACACATGTATGACAGAAGGACCCTTTTGGCTTGTATCCAAAATAATCTCTACTTTTAAGAACTTAGATTTAAAGGAATATATGTAGTATCATCGAACAATATCGAAATCCAAAATCCCTAAATATAAAAGAAGTAAATACCCAAAGAATTATCAAGATCAAGATACTAAAAAAATTTAAATAAGTCACGTATCCAAAAATGTCAACCAAAAAGCTAAGAAAAAAATTATTAAAAGAGGCTTTGAGGAAGAAGCTAATAAAGAGAAGAACATAAATTTGATCAAAGTAATCAATAGCTAATGTAACGCCCCAGTCCCAAAATACGTAGGACCAAGTACGTAAATATGCCAGCTGCACATATACGAAAAACACTCCAATATATGGAAACCTCATATATGCACATAAGCTGTAAATAAAAATCACATGCCAAAATAACATATCTAATCTCATCACAGCTCAACACAGAAGATAATGAAGTCCAAATAAATAAATAAGAGTATCAAAAGATAGCCGGGTGAACATACTCACTCCAAACAGCTATGAAAAATAGTCTCACAAGATCAGAGTCCGACCTCCATAAAATAGAAAAAAAAAAGATGTAAAATAATGTCTACAACTGTCTCAGATAAGAAATAGACTAGAAATCATAAGGCACTGTCTCGTCATCAATATAAGATAGCTCCAATGCCGCTCCGTACTCCTATGGAAAATCGTCTAAACATGGAGAGATAACCAGGTCCTCAGGGGACATAGCAAGATACAAGAAAACACCATGTCATATAAACTGTGATAATATAATAAGAGAGAAAGGTATGCATGCAACCGGGTTCCTGACTATTCTACTGTGAATATGCAGTTGAGATACATTCCTTCGACGCATGAGCCCTGGCTGAATATAGGATCTGGTATAGTCCCCTCTTGGGCACCAGTGACCAAGAGCATGACGTTCAAAAACGACAGTGGCCAACCTGAGAGGCTCATACCCGTATCTCCAGCGGAGCTTTCGGGTTACAAGGGATGTGTAATCGAAGCCCATATGTCAGGTAATGTTCTTCCCACCCAATGCCTAGTATCATCATTTCCATGACTGACATGTACCTCTAGTAACCGCCAAGTCTTCTAGCATGCAATTCTATTGGCAGTTACCCCTACCGTCGCACGCTCCATACGTATCGGTGGCCAGCCGACTACACGGATATGTGTCCTATATGTGACTCACATCACGTGATATAACAAGTGTCAAGGCCGTATGAGATATACCAATACCTCAACATCAATAGGTGGTCAATAAACTAAGTCAATGCAAGAGAATAAATAAAGCAAGAAAAACGACCAATATAGTCGCTTGCACCCAAGTGTGACTTGGACGCTCAGTTTAAATATCACGAAATAAAATGCTAAAAATAAAAACTAAAAATAAGAATATAATAATCACAGAGTAAGGTCGCAAGGTATCTTGCCTGGTGGTGCAAAGTGACAAGTCCAAGAGTAGCAAGTGTCAGTACCAAAACTCACAAATCACAGATGACTCCAAACGCTGAAACAAACATCAAAAATGATCTCGGTGAAAAATATATCCCTAGAAAATGCCTGTCCAAAAGTCAAATTCTAGAACAGGGGCAAAATCAAAATTTCGGGTCAAAACGATGTCCGTCGTTGGATCCGCTTTACATCGAAACGCGTGCCAAAGTCTACGGTCTCTAAAGTCATCAAACTACATGTCTACGATTTCTATTTGAGGAGAGGAACTCAATGGTATGTCCAGTTTTGGATTTCGATGAGCCGTGTACAAACTCGCACGTTTGAGTGGGTCGCGGGCCCACCAAAATTGGGTTCCGATTCGACCTTCTCAGAATCAAACCAAACTTGGCATGCAGGATCAGAATTTTGATCCGGACCTGCTGGCGCAAGTTTCGTCTCGATCCGACGAGTGTACACGAAGTTATGGGCAAGTTTGCAAAACGTCGATACGGGGGTATCTCGACGGATACGCGTTGATTTCGTCGCACACACGCGACGAAACTGAGTTCCGTCAGTTCCCGCACGTCAGCAACGTCCATACGTGCCTTTCGATGCATATAACGTGCGACCACGTCGCCCGGTTTGTCGGGGCTTACGTCGTATCGTGGAAATTTTCTGAAATTAACACTTTTAGAAAACAGTTTTTCGCCCATCTTCAACATCATTTTATTTCCTACACATTAATCGAAACAACGATCCAGAAGATGAGTTGTGATCTCGACTATGTTGTCTTCACATGTGTTCAATTATTTTTTATGAAAGTTTTAATGGACAGTGAGAAAAGTGACCGAGAAGTTGGCGTTTCAAAACAGTTTTTAATAATCAGAAAAGTGGGTTTTTCTCCAACTTTGTCTCAATTTTTCGAGCAAGTTGGATGGCCATGTCAAAATCCACCTGGGAGATCTTGAAGAGGGTCATGAGGGCTTTCTACATGAATTTACGGCTCTAAAAACGGACTAGAATCGAGAGAGAAATCAAATAGGGAAGTTTGGTACCTTGAGTGGGAAAACTGCTCCGTGGGTGACGCTGTTTTCCATAAATAAATTCACTTTATTTATTGTGTTTCTGGGAAAATTATAACTGTAGGAATCCGATCTAGAAGAAGATCGCTTTATCATTTGGACTTGCGAAGAATAAAAGCTCTCAAAATTTTGACAGTAGATAACTATGTATCTGTACAATGACTGAGAAAAAGAACTCTATTTATAGAGTCAAAAATAACTGTAAAGATAATTGTCTTCACAGCCTGTGCCTAGTTAAAAATTACGCAGGATTTAACATACGCAAGGTTGTGAGCAGTTACTGGACGTGGCCTGTAACTGTTGGACACATGGCAATTATGCATGAGTCGTGTGCAAGTTACAGGACACGCAGGCGAAAGATCAGTGGCATGGCTGCCACGTACTCCAATTTGATGAAATCCACGCAGACTTGTTGAAGACGAAATCCACGCAAACTCGAGGTAGAAAGCTTCAAAATCCACGCAAACTTGGCGCAGGAAGCTTCAGGATCCACGCAGACTCGAGGCAAAAAGCTTCAAAATCCACGCAGACTTAAGGAAGAAAACTTCAGAATCCACGCAAACTTGAGATGAAGATCTCACAAATACACGCAGACTTGAGATAGAACTGTCAGCTGTCTCGATTCGGCGTGCCTCGACTGACACAAAATCTCTGACAGTGATTGCTTTATCAATCGCATTAAATGACAAGAAGCTCTTTTGGTACGCCAACTTGACGAAGGCTGAGTCTTGCTGAAGAAGATTTCGAAAGTCACGCAATAGTCGCTGTGATCTCTTGAGTTCCGTGCATATGTGGCATACGAGGAGACATTCTTCGACTGTCGTGCTGTCAGTCATAATGACTCTCTGACAAATGATGAGCTGTCTTCCAGCATGATTTTTTAACTATTGTCTTGATCAACTGAGCGTGACTTTTGACTCTGTCCTGATCAACTCAGCGTGACTGTTGGATTTGTTCTGATCAACTCAGCGTGACTGTCATTTTTAAAGGCCTACAAAATCCCCTTCAAAGTTTTTGAAAGTTGAAAAGACTTCAAAATTTTGAAATACTTTGAAAAAGATAAACATGCAAATGAACTTATTAAATGTCATGATGACTCTTCATTTTTCGAGACTGATTGAATCTAATTTATGGTAGAATATGAACCGCCGGCGAGTTCTGTTATATAAACAGGGAGAAAATTCAGCTTTGATGTTCATCTTACGTCAACATGACTCCGAAGGAAGAAGCTGAAGAAGAGCAAGAAAGCTGGGTTTTTATGCCCATGGTGACCCTACTCTTGGGGGTAAGGAACCGGAGCCTTTTGTTTTTGAGTTCAAAGATGACCCTACACAACTAGCCAAGAATTTCTTGAGCTATTTCGGCCTGGACGGCTCGCCTTCTTCCAATGAGCGCAGCCTTGCAGAGCAGCGTGAAATGTTGAATGCTCTGTTACACCGTTTGGGGGTCAAGAGCGTAGAAGAATTGGGCGCCAAACTCAGTCGCTCTGCTAAATATAGAGTGTCTTTTATGCTTCTGTTTTCTTTTGAAAATGTTGCACTTTTATTTTTTTTTGTAAGGCCATCAGTGCCTGCTTTGAAAAATGTAGTACAACTTTTGTGCTGAACAGCGTGCATTAATGAAGAATATTAAGTGGCACTCTTTGAATGTTTCAAATATTGTGCTATTTTCCAAAGCACACGTGACACTCATTCCATGGTTTACGAGCGCTTTTTACTCGATCTTTCCCAAGAATAGGCTTGCACTTTGTTCTTTTAGTAGGTAGCTGAGTTTCACACATACTCATCTCTTCATTCTTCTTCTTCTTCTCTGAGAATGAACTTTTTGTGAGATTTCACTCTCAAACAGGAAAGCAATGCTTTCTAATGTTCGATTTCTGTGCACTATGTCAGACATTGGTTTGCCAATCCTTAGCACCCAACCCAATGGTAAGTCCAGTATAGTACGCGTACCATTTTTTAATGTTGGAAGATGGACTTTTGTTTCTGAGTGAACAGGATGTGCCTGACTGGCCAGTGCGTGCCAAATGACATTCTTGTTGATTAATTCTTTTTTTCCTTGCTGTTTTCTGCAGAAGCTCGGCTAAAAATTTTCTTCAGAACTGGCATTGGTGATTTGGATGCTGTGGAGAATATTCTGCTGACACCTACATCAGGGAGCTCATACGCTTTTGACGCGTAAATCAGACAACTCAGAACTCTTCGTGGGATAGAAGGGTCTTCCTCAGATGGTAGGAAGAGCCTTTATATACGAGAGTTGGATGGTGGAGTCAACTCTACCCCGAGAAATCGGGTAGTAGAGTTCCTTTCAGGGCAGAACTAGGAATTGTATCCCAATATGGAATACATTCCTATCTCCTTTGAGAGGTCGCTCCCAATCCACCAGTTGTATTGGCAGCAACACGTCTTCATGCTGCCCTACTCTGTGGTTCTCCTCTCGTCTGAGAGAGAAGACCAGAGTTTGATTCCTGCTGGACAACCAGGAATTGCCACCAACAACGAAAACGCCAGAGAAGATCCAAGAAGAAATAGATCTCCATTAGATTTATTGTTGTGTACATAGAATGAAAATCCAAGATTGTAATAGATTTCCATTATGATTTGTAAGAAAGTCTAAGGAAATGTAATAGTCTTTTTATGGTGAAATGAGAATGGAAATGATAATTCTTCTATGCTCAATAATTTGTATTTACTTGGATGAATTGTGGACATGATAGATAATGAAATCTTCTTTTCTGATTTAGAGTATATAATATTATCAGAGGTAATATGGACATGATAATATATAGGAACTCAGAAGAAAATAGATTGATTTCTATGCAGAGGTCAAAAATAACAAGTAAGTAGATAGATTCAGAATTGATCCAGAAGTTATGAAAACATGATAGATAATGAATTCCCATTGATAGAAGATTATGAACGGATGAACCATCGGATGAATGTAATAAATGAACGGATGAACCGTCAAGTATTAATGAATGGACGAACCGTCGGATGAATGTAATAAATGAACGAATAAACCGTCAAGCATTAATGAACGTGTGAATCGTCGGATGAATATGACGCTTCATTATTTGAGGAACTTCTGCCTATAAATATAGCAGAAATCTGACAAGAACGAACACTTCTACTCCTCAACATAAAAATGTCGTCTGGAGAAGCATCCAAGAAGACTGAGATTGCCTCAAAGGTTCAGAAGGGCACTGAAGAACGCCCTGCTGATCCAATTCAATCGAAGAAGGCGGAAGCAGGCGAAGGTTCGTCTGCTCCCAAACCACCAAGGGACATTCTGGACTTCCTGCTCGAACCAGGAAGGACTGAAGAAGAAGAAGCCATGAGGATGGCCGCTTGCAAGTTCCTCGTGAGTTCCAGCAAGGAGGTCCTCGGCTCTTTTGTCGACCGTGTTTTCGAGAAGGACGACAGTGGCCCACGTCCAAATGTAGAGAAGGATGATAATGATCTTCCTTAATATCATGTACCATCATTCATGAATAAAAATTTTATTTCTAAACATGAACTTGTCTGACGATTTATAAGCCTTTACATTTATACATAATACTTTTTAAGGAATTTGCCAATAATAGGCATCAAAACTCTTCGACCATCCAATTCTGAGAGTTGATAAGCTCCATTTGAGAAAACTCTGCTCACGATATAGGGTCCTTCCCATTTTGCGTCAAATTTGCCCTTGCTCATATGAGTCATAGTCATAGGACGTCTGACTGTTAGAACAAGTTCTCCTTTTTGATACGATCGAACTCTGACTTTCTTATTAAAAGCTCTTGAGATTCTGGCTTGATAGAATTCAATATTCTGTTGAGCAGATAATCGTTTTTCATCCAAAGCTTCTAATTCCTGAAGTCGAAGACGATCATTATTTTCGACAGTGAGTTCATTAGCGATTGCTATCCTTAAAGAAGGAATTTGAATCTCTAATGGAAGAACAGCTTCGCAACCATACACCAGAGAGAAGGGTGTACATTTAGTAGCGTTACGAACTGTAGTACGATAAGCCCACAAACATTCGCCGAGTTTCTCACTCCAGTTACGTTTGTTAGTGGAGACAAACTTCTTTAAGAGTTTGATGATAGTCTTATTGAAAGCTTCTGCTAATCCGTTAGCTGCCGGATTATATGCAGTAGAAGCCACATTGTTGATCCGGTGATCGTCACAGAATCGAGTAAATTTCTGGCTGACGAATTGTGGTCCATTATCATGAATAATGCGTCGAGGAACACCAAATCTGTAGATGACATAATGCTTAATAAAGCTGATGACATTGGATGTCTTAACTTCAGATAAAGGAATGGCTTTGGCCCATTTGGAGAAGTAATCGGTTATTGCGAGAATAAACCGATGACCTTTGGATGACGGCGGATTGATCGGGCCGATAATGTCCATGCCCCAAGCTTCGAAGGGCCATGATGCTGCCGTCGAATATAGAAATTCTGAGAGTTGATGAATAAAATCTGTATGGATTTGATAAGCTTTACACTTCTTTGCATATTCGATGGCATCTGATACCATAGTGGGCCAATAATAACCCATACGTCGAATACGGTCTTGAAGTTTTGGTCCAGGCTGATGTGCTCCACAAATTCCATCATGTGCTTCGCGAATAATTTATTGAGCCTCGTCACCAGCAACACATCGAAGAAGTAAACCATCATAAGCTCGACGATATAAGGTTTTTGTAGTATGATTATAATAGAATCTGAGTGATCGTCGTCTGATAGATGCTGCCTCACTCTGATCATCTGGAAGAATATCATATAATACGAAATCTAAGAAAGAAAGTCTCCAATCTTTATCCGTATTCTGATTCTCGGCCGAATTACTGAAGATGAATTCCATACTAGAATCAGATGAAGATGATAAAGATTTACGACTAAATCTAAATCCTCTTGTTGTATTGACGTCATGAGATATTGATTCTTCAATGTCAACTGGAAGTCCTAGGGTCAGGTTATTTTCTAGATGAAATAATTCTCGATTGCAAACAACAATTATTTGTTGTCGTCTAATCGAAATAGCCAATACCGCCGCAAGATTTGCTAGAGCATCAGCTTCTGTATTACATGCTCGTCTAACATGTTCAATGAAGAATTCTTCAAACGAAGAAGCCATAGATATAGCTGATCTATGATAAGGAACCAGATCTTGATGGCGAACTTCATAAGTACCCCTTATCTGATTGACAATGAGTTTAGAGTCTCCATACGCCTCCAAATGTTGAATATTCAGATGTTTAGCGAGTTGAAGACCAATGAGTAACGCATTGTACTCAGCTACGTTGTTTGAACACGGCTGATCAAGAGAATAAGCTCTTTGGATAGCAAGACCTTCTGGCGACACAAGAACAATTCCAACTCCAGCGACAATATCACCATTAGGACCTATCCTTGAAGCTCCATCAAAGAATAGACGCCAAGTAGGATTTTCTTCAGCAATTTGATTTGAATCGAGGACTTCATCTGGGATTTCATCATAGAGTTTTGAATTTTCTGGAATTGAATGAGCAGCCAGAAAATCAGCTAAAGCTTGTCCTTTGACTAATTTCTGAGGAATATAATGCATATTATACTGAGCAAGTAAAATTCCCCAGTTAGCCAATCGAGAATTCAAAACACTTGGTTTTTTCATCATAACCCGTATGGGATTGATCCTGGAGATGACATGAATGGTCTGGCCAATGATATAATGACGTATCTTTTGGACAGCGAACATCAAAGCTAGATATTCTTTTTCGACCGGTGAATATCGAGGTTCAGCTTCGGTCATAGTACGACTGAGATAGTAGATGGCTTGTTTATGACCATTTTGATTCTTTTGAGCGAGTAATGCACCCAATGAATGACTCATTGCTCGAGTATATAGGAGGAACGGTATTCCTGAGACGGGAGGTACCAATACTGGAGGGTTCATCAGATATTGTTTTATATCATCGAATGCTTTCTGACATTCATTATTCCAGACAAAAGAGACACCTTTCTTCATAAGTTTGTTGAATGGTCTACAGCGTCCTGATAAATTAGAGATGAATCTTCTGATATAAGCGATCCTTCCTTGAAATCCTCGTAGCTCTTTTAAGGTGCGTGGAGGACGCATCTCTTGGATGGCTTTAATCTTCTCGGGATCCATGTGTATACCTTTAGAGGTAATGACGAAGCCGAGAAATTTACCACTAGAGACGCCTAAGAAGGACTTAGTAGGGTTCATCTTTAATTGATGCTTACGCATTAGATCAAAAATAGTCTTCAAATCTTGGATATGATCCTCCTTTTGTCGACTTTTGACTGCAATATCATCAACATAGCATTCGACTGTTTTCCACAAATGTTCACGGAATATAGTGCTCATAGCTCGTTAATAAGTTGCTCCTGCATTCGTGAGACCGAATGGCATAACTGTATAACAGTATGTACCAATCGGCATTCTGAAAGAAGTGTGCTTCTCGTCATCTGGAAACATTTTAATCTGATTATACCCAGAATACCCGTCCATGAATAACATCCGTTCAAATCCACAGGTATTATCGATCATAACATCAGTGATTGGTAGAGGGAATTCGTCTTTAGGACATGCCGCATTGAGATCGCAAAAGTCTATGCATACTCTGATCTTGCCAGTCTTTTTAAGAACAGGAACTATATTAGCCACCCAATCGGGATGTTGTTCCTCTCTAATAAACCCAGAGGTCATGAGTTTATTAACTTCAACTTCAATTGCATCCATAATGTCTGGACGAAATCGTCGCTGTTGTTGTTTGACCGGTTTAGCATTCGGTAAGATATTGAGCTTGTGAGTTGCGATTTGAGGATCAAGTCCTGGCATATCTTCATAACTCCAAGCGAAGACGTCGATATAGTCACGAATGAGTTTGATCATATCTTGCTTATCAGTTTCTGAAAGACTTTCACTGATGAATATTGGTTTAGGAGACCCTTCTTCACCAACATCTATTTGAACAAGTTTATCTTCAGTCGGAGGTTCTTTTTGCTCAAATCGGAACTCCCATTGATTATCTAACCTTTGGGCCCATTGTTCTGATTCAGGTGAGATTTCAAACTCTTCTTCGTCTTCATCACTTTCTTCAGAACTGTCAATGGAGACCATGTTGGAAGACAGAATGTTGTAGTAGAAGTCATCGATACTCGTATCGGAATCCCAAGAAGTAGTACTATAAGAATCAGATCTCTTATCTTCGTCAGATTCGGGATCTTCATGGACAATATTGATAAAAGGAGTAGAAGCAATATAACCCAATCCGCATTTTTTTCTCCCATATTTCAGAGAAGGAATCCGAACAGGCATTTTTCTTCCTTTTCCATTATTGAGGCCAGTCCTGAAGTCATAGCCCATATTTTTAATGATGTCTTTAGATTGCTGACTATAACGACGTAGTTGTAATCTTCCAGTATCATCATTTTTGTCATCATCTTCTAAATCAGAAGAATTTTGGGGCCCTTTGTAAAAGAATATTGGAATGTCTCCTGGCTTTCTGCTGGGAACTAGAAAGTATAAAGATTGTACTGGTTCTAGGGATACATCTGTATGAACAGTCTGTACAACTCCTATGGTTATTGTGCTCAAGTCATCTAACAAATGTAAATAACTATGAACATAATTGCACACATCAATATACTGCAAAGGTGGAGACTTTTCATTAAATGTAAAAGCAGCAATATTTACATTAGGAGAAGGCTGAGCCTTAGAGATTTTAGCCAAGTCAATGACTAAAGGGGGAGAAGAAGAAAGAGAAGAAGAAAGAGAAGAAGTTTTGTTTCGATTAAGATCGATAACAAATGGCTCAGAAGAGACGAGCTCCCTTGAAGCTTGAGATGGAAGAGTAGTCCTCCCTTCAACCGGGATTACCAGAGTATCCTGTTTCATATGTGAAGATACAGGAACTGTAGTACGCCCACTGACAGGAATGATCATTGTATCTTGAGCAGCTGACTGGGGTAATGGAGAGATCCGTCCACTCACCGGAATGATGAAAGAACCTTCTTCAGAGGGTTTGGGAGATTGTTGCTGAGTAGTTCGACCTTTAACAGGAATTATTAAGGTCTCACTTTGTGAATCTTCTTTCTCTATAGCTTGTATCACCCTTGTATACTCTTCTTTGTACATTTAGGAATCATTGAAATAAGCTTCAACCCCATGGAAGGGATTTATATCAGCAACTTCTTTTTGTACTCTTCCATTGCTATCAATGTATTTAAAACACTGATGAAGAGTAGAAGGCACCACATTATTTTCATGAAGAAAGGGCCTCCCCAGAAGAAGATTATAGGATCCCACGATCTCAATCACATAGAAAGTGACTTTGGATCTGAAATCGCCTATCTGAAGCTTCAGATGAATCTTTTCCAAAGGCTCGCTTCGGCTTTGATTAAATCCAAGGATAGTAGTAACCGTCTTGGAGAGCTTGTGAAGAGGGATTTTTAGTTCATCCAACAGACTCTTTGGCATTATGCTTATAGCAGACCCTGGATCAATAAGGATACGATCTATCTTCATCGTATCGATATAACCAGTGTAGTAGAGAGGCCGGTCATGTCGATTATCCTCCAGAAGCATGTCGTCTTGTGTAAAGGTGATATTTGGGATAATCTCCAGTACACTATTGCAATGTAAGCAAGTGGCAGGTTCTGCATCTGGCTTCTTCAACTGTGCAAGACAAGAGTCTGCTTGAAGAAGTGCTTCACTTAACGTCTCTCAAGTCTCTTTAGAAAGACGTAGAAGTACAAAGAGGGACATTCTAGCTGGAGTATTAGCAAGTTGAGCTAAAATGTCGAAATTATAAGGCTTCTGAAGCCCAAGGAAGGGATTTCTTGATTGGTTTATCAAACCGAGCCTGTTGCTTGTCTTTCTCAAGAGCTGTAGGCTTGAGAGGAACAGGTTCAACTGGTGTAGTTGAAGGAACAGGTGCATTAGACGATTCTTCTTCAGGAGGAACATTAGGAGCATCTTTATCAGCTGGAGGGATATCATGAGTATCCTCAGGATTCTTGGAATAATCCTTTAGATAAGATTTCCATGTTCGAGTAGCACCAGCAAGTGCTTCTTCTTTATCCTTTGGCTCTGTGTCGGAGGTAGATCCAAAAGACGTCATATGACATGACTTAATCTTTTCAGCCTTCTTGGACTTTCGAGAAGTAGTCTTTTGAGGAGAAGGAGATTCAAAATCTGCCACTAGATCAGGATGAATCCACATGATTTCTCCAGTTTCTAAAGTGATTGGCACTAATCCTTCAGACTATGGAGGAGGAATATTCACTATTTTAAGAGTTGTCTTGGGAATAGAAAAGATCCCGCTTTCCAGAAATTGAGGAGGGAAGTCTCCGAATTGCATAGAGACGACATTAGAAGTGACAGTCTTCTCTTTTGGAGTAAGAGAGATAGCTCCAGACTTAATCATTTCTTGGATCTTTCCTTTCAGTACATAACATGTACGAATTGTGTGACCCAACATTCTGTGGTATGGACAGTATTTGGGATAATCTGTCTTACCAGCTTCATCAGGTTTCTTGATTTCAGGTAATTGTATTTTATTACCTTTCAGCAGACATTCAAAGATACCAAGGACATCATCATCGTCAAAAGAATATTCTTCTTTGGGGCAAGGTGTTCTTGATTGTTGAGTTGTAGAAGCAGGAGTTTGAACATTTGATGCATCTTTACTCTGAAGATTTACTTCAAGGGTTTCTTTTCCCTTGTGAGCATTATTTTTAGCATTATTGTTAGTACCTTGACCTGTTTCTTTGGGAGTCATTTGTACTCCTAAACCTTTAAAGGTTTCAGCACTAATTTCTGCGGCCTTGGCACTAACTATGAAAGAAGGCCAGTCTTGAAACTGGGTGGATCATGTCCACATGCTGATGATTGGTAACAAGTTTGATTTGCATGTGTCAATGGTGACAGCATCAGGAGTTCCAAGAGGCATCTTCAGAGCTTCTCTTCGAAACCGTTCAATGAAATCCTCTGTAGTTTCATTATTTTTCTGCTTGATTCTAATAAGAGCAGACATAGTCATGTCATTGAGCCCTTCATAGAACCTTTTAAGAAATATTTGTTTGAAACCGGCAAATGAAGTAATACACCCATCTGGGAGACTTCTATATCATTCATAAGCCGTTCCCTTGAGATATTCAATAAACACCCGAGTAAGGAGGACGTCACTTGGTTGCAACTGGTCAGTCATCACTTCAAAGTGATTAATAAACTGACTTGGAAAAGTTGTTCCATCATAGAATGAGATAGTAGGAGGCTTGTATTTAGGAGGATACGATACTTGCTTCCATTCTATCGGATAAGGTTGCTTGATGCCTAACCTTTGTAAACCATCCTTCTGTTTGAATGCCTCGAATTGAGTTTTGAGATTCCTCAATTCTTCAGAGACAACTCCAGAAAATTATGGAGTTGTAGCTTGTAGAGAATAATTAGGAGGAGGAACAGCATTGTAAGTACTACCCCCAGCTCCAGAGAGACTAGGATTTGGTTGAGCTGGTCCAGGAGTATTGGATTGTACTGCTGAAGGAACTTGTACTGGACTTATATCAGTGTCAACTGGTTTGGCATCTGGTACAGTCTGTCGATTTTGTAACTAAGCTATCGTGAGTTCATATATCGACTTCATAGTATCAGCCATAGACTTCATTTGTTGTTCCAAAGAAGCAATTCTTTGGTCCTGAGGAGTCACCGAAGAAGAAGGTTCATTGTTCAATTCAGTATTCCCATCCACCATATATGTCGTGACTGTACGAGGGATTATTGATGAATAAGTGGATGTTGTATGCTCTGAATCACTGCTTCGTGCATCAAAGTCATTTATAGGAGAACTACCCCCAGTAGGAAGAGATGGGAAATTAGATTCTCCCAGAAATTCAGAATCATCTTCAGAGATCAAATTTCTTTGACTAGAGGCCAGAACTCTTGCTCTGGTGCCTCTATATACTCCATCTGGACTATCAGTTCTACCTCCAGTATCTCGAGAGGTCATGCTGACAGAAGCAAACAAAGGCTCATCTTCATCAGGCATAGGTTCACACTGAATCCGATTGAAGACAGATTGTCATTTAGTTTGACATCTGCTTTGCATTGTGACTTTCGGTTGGAAGTCACATTCATGATCAACATGGTCATGAACCATTGATTGACATCTGTATTGAATTATGACTCTTGGCTGGAAGTCACATTCAGCATGATCCATTGACACAGAATTACTCCTTCTCTTCTGTTGAAGGTGTTCTCGTAAATCTGTTTGTGAAGATTGAGGTACATCAGAGAACACTCTTTGTGTATTTTTAGGAATATATTTCCAGTTCTTGGGTCTTGATGGCTCTTGATTATATAGAGAATGATTAATATGAGCCACATAGTTTCTAGCATACTCTGCATCTGGATCTCTTATCCTTGTTTCCAATTGGTGTGGTTTCTTAACACCAGAAGTACTAAGTTTTGTTCTTAGATCAGTTGGAGGTAACACATTGGTTTTAGAAACTTGGAGTTTTCCTTCCATTGATCTGGATATTTGCAGAGAAGGAAGAGTTGAACCATCCCTTTGATTAGGAGTTGGTAACAGACCTTCTTTTATGGACAGATTCTGTGCCCAATTTGAAGAAGTCATAGAAGAAGCATTAAGGAATGTTTCTTCTTAGACTTATTCAAGTTTTGAGACATAGAATGTCCAGAAGGAAGAGTAGTCAAAAAGACCATCTCCTTTCCTTTGACTAACAAAATTATCAGTCAAAGCTGTTCCTGAAGTAAAAACTACAGGAGCAGAAGAAACAACTAAAGAGTTATTCCTTTTCGAAGGGACTTTGTGTGGAAGACCACCCCCAGTTCTAGTAGAACTTGGCAAAGAAGAAGAGATAGCTAAAGAGCTATTCTTCTTAGATGAAATACACGCTGAAACAGACTTGGTTAAAGAACCAGTACTGTTAGCGTGACTTTTGAATTTAGGATTACACGCTGGAACAGATTTGGCTAAGGAGCCAGTACTGTCAGCGTGACTTTTGACTTTGGAAATACACGCTGGAACAGATTTGGCTAATGAGCCAGTACTGTCAGCGTAATTTTTGATTTTGGAAATACACGCTGGAACAGATTTGGCTAAGGAACCAGTACTGTCAGCGTGATTTTTGAATGTGAGATTGCACGCTGGAACAGATTTGGCTAAGGAGCCAGTGCTATCAGCATGACTTTTGAATGTGAGATTGCACGCTGGAACAGATTTGGCTAAGGAGCCAGTGCTGTCAGCGTGACTTTTGAATATGAGATTGCACGCTGGAACGGATTTGGCTAAGGAGCCCATACCGTCAGCGTGACTTTTGATTGCTGTCATCTTCGAGCGCACAAGAGTGTGCGTGCTTGCAGTAGAGTTCTTGCCAGTATTAGGAGTAGACACTGTGGCAGAGACTTCATCATTGGTTGCCAACTGATTCTTAGGGACATAGACAGAGTGTCCCTTCGACTTGGCAGTGGTGATGGAGGCTGAAGTGGGCTTGCCACTCTTAGCCTGCTGCATTTCTTTATAGGCGAGTTGATCGAATTTGATCGTCATCACCTTCTTCGTTGAGCCGATTGACGAAGTGTCGCATTGAGTTGTTGCCATCTCAGAAGAGGAGATGGTTTTCCCCAGCAGAGTCGTCAATTTGTTTTCCATAAATAAATTCACTTTATTTATTGTGTTTCTGGGAAAATTACAACTGTAGGAATCCGATTTAGAAGACGATCGCTTTATCCCTTGGACTATGCGAAGAAGAAAAGCTCTCAAAATTTTGACAGTAGATAACTATGTATCTGTACAATGACTGAGAAAAAGAACTCTGTTTATAGAGTCAAAAATAACTGTAAAGATAACTGTCTTCACGGCCTGTGCCTAGTTAAAAATCACGTAGGATTTAACATACGCAAGGTTGTGAGCAGTTACTGGACGTGGCCTGTAACTGTTGGACACATGGCAATTATGCATGAGTCGTGTGCAAGTTACAGGACACGCAGGCGAGAGATCAGTGGCATGGCTGCCACGTACTCCAATTTGATAAAATCCACGCAGACTTGTTGAAGACGAAATCCACGCAAACTCGAGGTAGAAAGCTTCAAAATCCACGCAAACTTAGGACAGGAAGCTTCAGGATCCACGCAGACTCGAGGCAAAAAGCTTCAAAATCCACGCAGACTTAAGGAAGAAAACTTTAGAATCTACGCAAACTTGAGATGAAGATCTCACAAATACACGCAAACTTGAGATAGAACTGCCAGCTGTCTCGATTCGGCGTGCCTCGACTGACACAAAATCTCTGACAGTGATTGCTTTGTCAGTCGCATTAAATGACAAGAAGCTCTTTTGGTATGCCAACTTGACGAAGGCTGAGTCTTGCTGAAGAAGATTTCGAAAGTCACGCAATAGTCGGCTGTGATCTCTCGAGTTCCGTGCATACGTGGCATACGAGGAGACATTCTTCGACTGTCGTGCTGTCAGTCATAATGACTCTCTGACAAATGATGAGCTGTCTTCCAGCGTGATTTTTTAACTATTGTCTTGATCAACTGAGCGTGACTTTTGACTCTGTCCTGATCAACTCAGCGTGACTGTTGGATTTGTTCTGATCAACTCAGCGTGACTGTCATTTTTAAAGGCCTACAGACGCGGGGCTGACTTCCGATGCTCCGTTCGTCACGCGCAAAGCTCCGTCGTTGGTGAAACAAATTCGCAGTTGAAGAGGGTATAATCAGCCTCAACTTTCGTTTTGGAAGATTTGGGTTTTGAGGCTTGTGGAGGAAGATGTATTTATATCCATTTGTATCAAAACCTAATACTAATAGGATTTTAAAGAATAATGAGATTCCTCCACGGGCTGGGTCGGCTGCTACCTTGCTTGGCAGCAAGTAAACGGAAGGGTGGGGCCCGCCACTTAAAGTGGGGTGGGTTTTCCTAAAGGTGCAGCTGTAGCTGCTAATATTGACATTAAGGAGGGGTCGGGCTTGGTGCTTGGTGCTCGATTATTGTGGGGTCGGGCTTGGTGCTTGGTGCTCGATTATTGTGGGGTCGGGCTTGCTACTTGGACCATAGCAGCTTGCTGCTATTAAGCTAGCATTTTGGGGGTCGGGCCCACCCCCCCTCCTCACCGTAGCTTACTGCTGCATTGGGTGGTTCGGTCCCCCTCCAACTTCCTTTTTTTTTAAAAACAATATATATATATATATATATATATATATATATATATATATATATATATATATATATATATATATATATATTCATAAGAAAATTATCTAAAATTCTTAATAAGTAACAAAAATATTTTGTAACAAAGTAGGCTATACTTAGTAGTAATTAAACATACATACATTTACACGTTTACAATTACGTACATATACCAAATAAAATCAAAGAATATGGAAAAAAATAATTTTAAAAGTATTAAAATAATTAGAAAAATATTGGGGTTTTAAATCCTACCCAACTTAAAGAAAATTTTGTCCTCGAAATTAAACTAAGGTCGGGGGATCAAATGCAATGCAAGAAAATTGATAATAATAAAAAAAAGCTTCAATGCAAGACATACCTTCGTCTTCGAACAAATGCGGGTAGCGATTTCGGATGTCGTCCTCGCGCTCCCAAGTAGACTTCCCTGGCGAGTGATGCTTCCATGCCACGCGAACCAATAGAATAGATTGATTCCATAACACCTTCACTCGGCGATCGAGGATACCTACTGGTTGCTCTTCGTACGACAAACTCGGTCCAACTGTGATCTCGGAGTGATCAAGCACATGATTGCTGTCTGCTATGTACCTTCTCAGCTGAGATACGTGGAATACGTCATGTACTCCCTCTAGCGACGGTGGCAAGGCCAATCTATAGGCAACCTCTCCAACACGTTCCAAGACATCGAAAGGGCCGATGTACCTTGGACTCAACTTGCCACGTCCTCTGAATCGAATCGTGCCACTAGTGGAGGATATCTTCAAGAACACATGGTCACCCTCTTTGAACTCCAAGGGCCGACGACGATTATCTGCCCACTGCTTCTGACGATCCTGCGCTGCTCGCAGGTGGTCCTGAATCTTCTTCACTGTCTCCAATGTGCTCAAGACCAACTTGGGACCCAATAGCTGTCGCTCTCCTATGTCGCTCCAACAAATAGGAGACCCACACTTCCTACCATACAATGCTTCAAATGGTGCCATTTGAATGCTCGCTTGATAGTTATTGTTGTAGAAAAACTCAACAAGATGAAGATGGTCCTTCCACGAACCGCCAAAATCAAGCATACATGCTCTCAACATATCATCTAGCGTCTGAATGGTACACTCTGACTGGTCGTCTGTCTGCGGATGATACGATGTGCTAAACTTCAATCGGGTGCCCAAACTCTCTTGCATGCTCCTCCAAAAGTGTGAGGTGAATCTCGAATCCCGGTCCGACACAATACTAACAGGCATACCATGCAATCTCACAATCTGCTCCATATACATCTCCGCCAATACCTCAGTCGACTGGCCCACTCTAAAAGGTAAGAAATGGGCCGACTTCGTAAGTCTATCAACAATCACCCATACTGCATCACGTCCTCTAGGACTTCGAGGAAAACTCGTGACGAAATCCATAGTAATGTGCTCCCACTTCCACCCGGGAATGGGTAGCGGCTACAGTAATCCGGCCGTCCTCTGGTGCTCTGCCTTAACTTGTTGACATACCAAGCACTTGGCAACAAAACGAGCTATCTCCCGCTTCATTCCATGCCACCAATAATACTGTCGTAAGTCACGATACATCTTGGTCCCTCCGGGATGAATAGAGTAAGTAGAACTGTGAGCCTCTGCCATCATCTCCTGCCGTAGCTCTCCAATGGGAACATAAATACGATCACCACATCGCAGTGTCCCATCTGAGTGGATCCTCAATCCTGTCTGCTCTCCTGCTTCAGTCTCTCCTTCAGCCGTCGAAATCTAGCATCATTGAGCAATGCTGCCTTGATGCGCTCTACCAATGATGATTGCACTTGAAGGTTGGCTAATACGCCGTCTGCTCCCGGTAATACTACCTCAATAACAAGCTGCTCCAAGTCTCTAATCAGTTCCTTCTGTATAGTCAAAAAGTGTGCCATGGGCCTACGGCTTAATGCGTCTGCCACGACATTAGCCTTGCCCGGATGATAATGAAGCTCAATCTCATAATCATTCATCAACTCCAACCAACGTCGCTGTCGCATATTCAACTCCTTTTGTGTGAACACGTACTTAAGGCTCTTATGATCAGTGTAGATATCAACCTTCTCACCGTACAAGTAGTCTCTCCATAGCTTCAAAGCAAAGATAACCGCTGCGAGCTCTAGATCGTGGATCGGATAATTCTTCTCGTGCGCTCTCAACTGTCGCGATGCATATGCTACTACTCGACCGTGCTGCATCAATACACATCCTAATCCCTTCCCGGATGCGTCGCTGTAGATCACAAATCCTCCTGGGCCCGATGGTAGTGTCAAGATCGGTGCTGTGGTCAATCGCTTCTTCAACTCGTCAAAAACGGCTTGACACTCTTCTGTCCATACAAAGTCCTAATCCTTGCAAGTCAATCGAGTCATAGGCCCCGCTATTCGAGAGAAATCTTCTACGAACCATCGGTAGTAACCCACAAGTCCAAGGAAACTTCTCACTTCAGAAGCTGTTGTAGGAGCGGGCCATGATTTGACTGCTGTGATCTTCTCTGGGTCCACTGATATACCATCACCCGTAACAATATGACCAAGGAATGATACTTCCTTGAGAAAGAAATCACACTTGCTAAGCTTCGCAAAAAGTCGCTCATTCCTCAATGTTCCCAAAACTATCCGTAGATGCTGCTCGTGCTCCTTTTGACTCTTGGAGTAAATCAAGATATCGTCTATAAAGACTACTACAAATTTGTCCAAGTATTGGTGAAAGATCTTGTTCATTAAATTCATGAAAACTGTGGGAGCATTGGTCAAACCGAAAGGCATGACCAAGAACTCGTAGTGTCCATACCTCGATCGAAAGGCCGTCTTTAGCATTGTCTTCCTTCCGAACCTTCAATTGGTGATAGCCCGATCGTAAGCCAATCTTGGAGAATACTTTTGCTCTACTCAGTTGATCGAATAAATCGTCTATACGCGGCAAGGGATACTTATTCTTCACCGTCACTGCATTCAACGCTCTGTAGTCAATGCACATGCGCACTGTCCCATCTTTCTTAGGCACAAAAAGAACGGGTGCTCCCCATGGTGATGCACTGGCACGAATAAATCCCTTCTCTAGTAAGTCATCAATCTGCGTCTTCATCTCTACCAACTCCTTGGGTTCCAGATGATATACTCGAGATGAAATAGGCTCGGCTCCGGGAATAAGCTTAATAGAAAACTCAATATCTCAATCAGGTGGTAGTCATGGCAACTCCTCGGGGAATACATCCTCGAACTCGGTGATAATAGGGTGCTGAGGGGTGTCATGCATCATCATATGAGTCCCCGATGTGGGTGCATCACAACTATCTCCGTTTTCTTTGGTGAACTCAAACTCTGCTGCATTCGGTGGTCTAAAGATAATACTGCTCCTATGGCAGTCTATGAGAGCGAAATGTCGGCTCAACCAGTCCATTCCAAGAACCACATCAAATGTCGGTATAGGAAATACAAGAAGTCGTGCCATCATCTCTCTGCCATTTATCACTATAGGACAAAGTCTACAAACACCACTAACAGGTACAACTCCTCCTCCAGTGAGGATTTTAACATTCTTAGCTAAAGGTGTAATGGGAATGTTGTGTCTCATGGCAAAACTGGTGGCTATAAATGAATGTGTGGCTCCAGTATCAAATAATATAATAGCAGGAAAAGATGCAACTAAAACCATACCTGCTATGACCTCTGCTTTTGCCTCTATATTCTCAACAGCTAGAGAGAACGCCTTTCCTTGGTTCTGTCCTGGGCCTTGAGCTCTGTCCTTGTTGTACTGTGCTGCCTGTGGAGGTAATAGTGGACGAGGTGCTGGGGCTGTGGGCCTCTGGGCCTGATGTGCCTGAACTAGAGCCTACTGCTCAGGACAATCTCTGGCCAAGTGCTGTCCTGATCCACATCTCAAACATAAGCCCAAACGAAGTCGACAGTCATCTCTAATATGCCCATGTTTTTCGCAAAAGTTGCAAGTAGGCTTCTGATAAGGTGTGTGCCTCTACTGGTACTGTCCCGTGGTCCTCCTGATAGGTCCACTCTGAGTAGCTCGGGCTGGTGTAGCTGCTGGGGTATGGTGTCTCGATGTCTGCTGCTGTTCCTTGCGAAGAATTTCCTGAGCACGAGCTTCTTCCAAGACAGCTGAATAGGAGACTCGAAACTGAGTAGTCGTATAAGACTTGAGCTCTGGTGCAAGCCCCTGGTAAAATCTCCTCGCCTTCTCTAACTATGTCAGAATCAATCCCGTACCAAATCGACTCAGTCAATTGAACTCCGAGTCATACTCATCAACTGTCATATTCCCTTACTTCAGATGGAGGAACTGGTCGTAGAGACCATCTCGAACATGAATAGGGAAGAATATCTCATAAAATGCATCATAGAACTGCTTCCAAGTGATCCCAGTGCCTAATCGTCTCTCTTCCGCTTTCCACCAGTGGTGAGCATTGTCTTCTAACAGTAAGTCCACCGCTGTCATCCAATCTCGAGCTGGCAACTGGGATGCCTTCCGTAGCTTCTCAGTACTAATAAGCCACTATGACACCTCTAATGGCTTCTCCGTCCCTCTAAAGGCCTTGGGGTTCATATCTGTAAAATTCTTGATAGAGCCTTCATAGGGATGCAGAGCCGGTGCTGGTGCTGGTACTAGAGGTGGTGGTGGAGGTCTAGCCATAGCTGCTATCATCGTCTGTCTCATCAGCTCAGTCTGCTGCCACTGAGCCTGCATCATGGCATACATAAACTGACTAGTAGGGCTCCCATTAGTCGATGGTGGTAGCATCTGAGGTCCCGACTGTGGAAAAAACTGCTGAAGGAATGGTGGTGGAGGAGGCAGTGGTATATTCCCTTCCGGTGGCATGGTAGTAGTCTGTCCATCCTGGCTGCCTGGGGGTGCTGCGACCTCTGGGGACTCCGTTGTCGGTGTCGTAGTAGGATGCGACAGTCCTGGCTGGTAGGGTGTCGCTGGAGTCATGGGAGGATTCTGTCCCTCCGAAGTAATCTCCTCACCAGATGTGAGGGCCAAGGCAGAAGTGCGTCTGCTTCGTAGATTCATACTGTTGGCACGAGGAAGATAAGTTGATATTAGGAAAGATTAGATATGAAGTAAATCGAATAATCAAGGAAGTTTCGAAAAGATTGGAAGTCAAGAGATAGCAGTAGTTCTGGATGAGATATTCATATTCCTATATGCAGGCTTGTTGGGCACAGTCATGTAACCCAACAATATTAAAGTAGGACCTGCATGGGCCACCACAAAAACATGTAACGCCCCAGTCCCAAAATATGTAGGACCAAGTACGTGAATATGCCAGCTGCACATATACGAAGAACACTCCAATATATGGAAACCTCATATATGCACATAAGCTGTAAATAAAAATCACAGGCCAAAATAACATATCTAATCTCATCACAGCTCAACACAGAAGATAATAAAGTCCAAATAAATAAATAAGAGTATCAAAAGATAGCCGGGTGAACATACTCACTCCAAACAGCTATGAAAAATAGTCTCACAAGATCGGAGTCTGGCCTCTGCAAAATAGAAAGAAAAGAGATGTAAAATAATGTCTACAACTGTCTCAGATAAGAAATAGACTAGAATTCATAAGGCACTGCCTCGTCATCAATATAAGATAGCTCCAATGCCGCTCCGTACTCCTGTGGAAAATCGTCTAAACCTGGAGAGATAACCAGGTCCTCAGGGGACATAGCAAGATACAAGAAAACACCATGCCATATAAACTGTGATAATATAATAAGAGAGAAAGGTATGCATGCAACCGGGTTTCTGACCATTCTACTGTGAATATGCAGTTGAGATACATTCCTTCGATGCATGAGCCCTGGCTGAATATAGGATCCGGTATAGTTCCCACTTGGGCACCAGTGACCAAGAGCATGACGTTCAAAAACGACAGTGGCCAACCTGAGAGGCTCATACTCATATCTCCAGCGGAGCTTCCGGGTTACAAGGGATGTACAATCGAAGCCCATACGTCAGGTAATATTCTCCCCACCCAATGCCTAGTATCATCATCTCCATGACTGACTTGTACCTCTAGTAACGGCCAAGTCTTCTAGCATGCAATTCTATCGGCAGTTACCCCTATCCGTCGCATGCTCCATACGTATCGGTGGCCAGCCGACTACGTGGATACGTATCCTATATGTGACTCGCATCATGTGATACAATAAGTGTCAAGGCCGTATGAGATATACCAATACCTCAACATCAATGGGTGGTCAATAAACTAAGTCAATGCAAGAGAATAAATAAAACAAGAAAAATGACCAATAGAGTCGCTTGCACCCAAGTGTGACTTGGACGTATAGTTTAAATATTACGAAATAAAATGATGAAAATAACAACTAAAAATAAGAATATAATAATCACAGAGTAAGGTGGCAAGGTATCTTGCCTGGTGGTACAAAGTGGCAAGTCCAAGAGTAGCAAGTGTCAGCACCATAACTCACAAATCACAGATGACTCCAAACGCTGAAAAAAAACATCAAAAATGATCTCGGTGAAGAAGATATACCTAGGAAACGCCTGTCCAAAAGTTAAATTCTGGAACAGAGGCAAAATCAAAATTTTGGGTCAAAACGATGTCCGCCGTTGGACCCACTTTGCACCGAAAGGCGTGCCAAAGTCTACGGTCTCTAAAGTCATCAAACTACATGTCTACGGTTTCAGTTTGAGGAGAGGAACCCAATGGTATGTCCAGTTTTAGATTCCGATGAGCCGTGTACAAACTCGCCCGTTTGAGTAGGTCGTGGGCCCGCCAAAATTGGGTTCCGATTCAACCTTCTCAGAATCGAACCAAACTTGGCATGCAGGAACAGAATTTCGATCCGGACCTGTTGGCGCAAGTTTTTTCTCGATCCGACGACTGTGCACGAAGTTATGGGCAAGTTTGCAAAACGTCGATACGAGGGTATCTCGACGGATACGCGTTGATTTCGTCGCACACACGCGACGAAACTGAGTTCCGTCAGTTCCCACACGTCAGCAATGTCCATACGCACCTTTTAATGTGTATAACGCGCAACCACGTCGCCCGGTTTGTCGGGGCGTACGTCGTATCGTGGAAATTTTCTGAAATTAACACTTTTAGAAAACAGTTTTTCGCCCAACTTCAACATCATTTTATTTCCTACACATTAATCGAAACAACGATCCAGAAGATGCATTGTGATCTCGACTATGTTGTCTTCACATGTGTTCAATTAGTTTTTACGAAAGTTTTAATGGACAGTGAGAAAAGTGACCGACAAGTTGGCGTTTTAAAACAGTTTTTAATAATCAGAAAAGTGGGTTTTTCACCAACTTTGTCTCGATTTTTCGAGCAAGTTGGATGGCCATGTCAAAATCCACCTGGGGGATCTTAAAGAGGGTCATGAGGGCTTTCTACACGATTTACGGCTCTAAAAACAGACTAGAATCGAAAGAGAAATCAAACAGGGAAGTTTGGTACCTTGAGTGGGAAAACTGCTCCGTGGGTGACGCGGGGCTGACTTCCGATGCTCCGTTCGTCGCGCACAAAGCACCGTCACCAGTGAAACGAATTCGTAGTTGAAGAGGGTATAATCAGCCTCAACTTTCGTTTTGGAAGATTTGGGTTTTGAGACTTGTGGAGGAAGATGTATTTATATCCATTTGTATCAAAACCTAATACTAATAGGATTTTAAAGAATAATGAGATTCCTCCACGGGTTGGGTCGACTGCTTCCTTGCTTAGCAGCAAGCAAAAGGAAGGGTGGGGCCCGCCACTTAAAGTGGGGTGGGTTTTCCTAAAGGTGCAGCTGTAGCTGCTAATATTGACATTAAGGGGGGGTCGGGCTTGGTGCTTGGTGCTCGGTTATTGTGGGGTCGGGCTTGGTGCTTGGACCCTAGCAGCTTGCTGCTATTAAGCTAGCATTTTGGGGGTCGGGCCCACCCACCTCCTCACCGCAGCTTACTGCTGCATTGGGGGGTTCGGCCCCCTCCAACTTCCTTTTTTTTAAAAACAATACATATATATATTTTTTTTTTTTTTAAAAACAATACATATATATATATATATATATATATATATATATATATATATATATATATATATATATATATATATATATATATATATATATATATATATATATATATATATATATATATATATATTTATATATTTATATATTTATATATTTATATATATATATATATATATATATATATATATATATATTCATAAGAAAATTATCTAAAAATCTTAATAAGTAACAAAAATATTTTGTAACAAAGTAGGCTGTACTTAGTAGTAATTAAACATACATACATTTACATGTTTACAATTACGTACATATACCAAATAAAATCAAAGAATATGGAAAAAATAATTTTTAAAGTATTAAAATAATTAGAAAAATATTGGGGTTTTACAGCTAAAGTATGAGATAAGCACAAGTTTGAAACTACTTTTAAAATATTATAGAACTTGAACTTAACTCATATATCCCCATAAAGATATTTATACAAAAATATATATTAATATAAGAAACATATAAGCAATATATAATTGACAATGAATTATTCATGTATCCTTAATAAGCATAAAAAATTATCACAAGATCAAAACATGCATAAATATGCTTTATCAGACAAAGATGTAATTGATTCATAAGAAGTTAATCAAAATAAAATATGAGAATCAATAGTGAATATATTATGCAAGCACAAGGTTAACATAAAAGTATATGTATATACATTTCAAGTAAATAAGATACTTGTGCTAAACATGCATACTTATAAAATATCGATCAAAGTAAATATGACTTGTTAAAAACAAATTGGTAAGAAGTGACCATTAAAAAAATATTAAAGACGAAGAGTCAAAAACATATTAACCAAAAATATTAAGCTCCTATGGACTACAGTGGTATGCATGCTTCAAGAATAAAGATTAAGAGTAAAGAGCATACATAGACAAATATGTCACACTAATAGAAAATAAAATACTATATACTGTGAACTAATCATTTAAGCTAAACAGCTAGTCATGCTAGGATTATATCTCACATTGATTCGAACAATAAACAACTAAAAGATATCAAATAGCAAAACATTAATAAGAACATGCTAGATTCTAAACACCATAAAATAAATCAATTAGCATGTTACCAAAGTGGTTCAAATGACCATACTTATGTTGGTGCAATTGCATGAAAGATGACCTTTGTAGTTGTGCAACCACCAACACGTTACATGGTTCTATGGTTCAGCATAAGTAGCTCCATCTAAAATATTAGGTGAAGACTTTGGTATCAAATACTTGGATCTACATTTGTTAGCTTTGGGAACCCATTTGAACAATTTTATATCAACTAGTTTTCTAATCTGACAACAATTAGAAACGTGTCCATTCATACCACAATAATGACAAAAAGTAGTAATATTAGTGCTATGTGCAGCAGTATGAGAATGTGCAGTAGTGTGATATGATGTGCGTGGATACTTGTAATAGAAAGCATGGTTGCGTGAAGCTTCAGCTTTGCTTGCTTCCTTTGTAAAAGATCTGTCATGTGTGACTTTGTGATGTGTTACATGTCTTGTGTTAGACTGAGTCATAGGTTGTACTACCTACTTTTCTAGTCTAATCTCTAACTTTTTAGAGTTAGCACATATCTCATCATATTTAGCATTAGGAGCATCAATTCTACATGAAGCAATAGAATACTTCTTCTTTTCTGAGTCTAATTCCTCCTTAAGTTTAGCATTTTCTTGAGTGCTTTTCTCAATGCAATCAAGTGCCTCATGCAATCTAAACTTAAGTGTGAATATCTCAGTAGAATCATCAGAAGGAGAAGTATTTCTAGCATTATTCAATAAGAAAATAAGCTTTTTTATTCTCACGCTTATAGGATAGAAAATCCTTTCTAGCTTGCTTATACTTATCTAATACTTTCTTGTGTTCTTCTAATAGATCACTGAAAGCATCAGATAACTCATCATAAGAAAATTCACTTTCTTCATAAAAAGAATTATTTTGTACCTCATTAGATAATGCCATTGAGCATAAATTTACAGCTTGATGAGGTCTCTCTTCTTCTTCAGAATCTGTTGCTTCGCTTTCACACCATATGCCCATGCTAGCGTACTTGTGAGACGATGATCTTCCTTTATTTGATTATTCGTAGTGACTCTCCTTTCTAGTAGTACGATCTTCTTGGATGTGGCATATCTTCTTGCAGTTGTCACATACAAGCTCTTCTTCGTATAAGGGATTGTGTTGTACCTTAAATCCTAATTCTATTATGCACATATTTGCATCATTATGAAGACTATCCTCCTCTATGGAGTTACTAGCTTTGCTTTCATACCTGCACTCATAAGTAGCTTCAAGAACTTTCCAAATTTTATGAGATGTTGTGCAAGTAGTAATAAGATTGAATATATGTATGTCTACAGCACAATAAAAGGTATGCATAGCTTTTGCATCAAGGCTAGCTAACTTCTTTTCTTCCTCCGTGTAACAATAATAAGGCTTGCTGATTATAGAGGATGTGAGAATAGAAGTGATAGTAGGCTTTTTGTAGCCATTGACAACAATTGACCATAAGTCAAAATCAAGAGACTTCAGGTAGAAGCTCATTCGTGTCTTCCAATAACTATAGTTTGTTCTATCAAATAGTGGGAGTCTATTTGTGGATAGCTCTCCAGTTATGAAGTACATACTTGCCATATGTGATATAGTGATCTATGTAATAGCAGTTATATGTATAGAAAGTAATAACAATGTTACCTCGTTTTACCTGTATAACCCGCTCTGATAATGAGGATCTGCTCCAATGATGTTAAGCCAAATAATAGAGTTCTCGCTCTGATACCAATTGTAGGACCAATTGGTATGTGCAATAATACCTCTATAAGGAGCACTTGCTCTGATACCAATTGTAGGAACGAGATGTAAAGCACTATACTCTAGAGAGGGGTGAATAGAGTAGGCAGCGAAAAATTAGCTATTTAAAATGTTAGTAGCAAGATCACAGAATATATATCAAAGACATCTAAATGAAAAGTAGAGAGCAAACACAAACGCAAGGATGTATACTGGTTTTCCTCTTGTGAGGACTATTCCAGTCGGAAGAACTCTAGCTTCTAGTTGAATCCACTATAAAAAAATACCGCAAGTTTTCATCTGAAGTCTTCGCAAGTTCTACAATGCGAGCTTTGATTCGAAGTACTCGACCAACGTTAATTGTGAAGTGTATTTCTTCTATCAAGCCTTTGATTACAATCACTCTGAAACTTCTAGACCATACCACACTGGCAAATCGACTAGAGGATTGTAACTGGCTTGCGATTTGAAAATGAATAGCTTTAGAACACTTTGGAAGAATGTATTAGGCTTAGAGAGAGGAGAAAAGAGGTGTGTTGAAATGAGGGAAATTCTTTTCTATTCATAGTTTTTCCAAAGGCAGAACTCGGGCAAAATTTGTGCAGAATTCTTTGAGAGAATCTCGATAGATAGTCGTTACATCCGTAACTGCAGGATGACCAAGTTCAAAATCCAACGGGCACTAACTGAACTCGGGGCGAATTCGGGCCGAACTTGGGCCGAATTCTATTGGAGTTCTGTTAGGGTTTTTGCAAATTAGTTTTTGGGATTTTGGAAAAGTCAAGCAGTTTAGGAATTATTTTGGGCTTTTATAAATGGGCTTGTTTTAAAAATAAAAGGGTATTTTGAAAATGTTTCTTAGGTAGCATATTTGCCAGTACGATGCAGTTTACATCATGTTTCTAGACTCAATAAATATAAAAAAATACATTAATAAAATAGAAAAACCAATAGCCCTTTGATGACGCCTTTCTTCTGATATTTGAGCAGACCTGAAGACGTCTTTTTCTTTAACGGTAGTCGTTCAAAGATAAACAGAACTGGAAATCTGAATACCTTTCGGGGGCTTCGCCCCCGAACCCCTACGGGGGGCGCTGCTCCCTCGATCCATGTCCATTGACCGGGCAGTGAAACATCCGATGCGAGGCCCCGGATAGGTCGTTGGGCGGTTCAAAGAAATCTCCTTATATAACACCGTCTTTGGCCCATTAATAATTCTCTATTGCATATGTCATAATTTGATCATGTTTGATCATGCTTACTGCATGTCTGCAAATACATATTAGACGAAGAAAATAGTATGATGTATTATGATACAAACATAGCAATAAGATGTAGAACATTAGGACAATGCTAAGTTTAAGTATCAATATGATAGTAATTATATGAATATTAGTGACATCATTATGTTAAACTTAATTGATTAGCCCTATTTAAAAACATGATATAATTATTGGGCTAACAAGCCATACCACGACAGAAGAAAGAGGTCTACTCCTTCAATGATGAAGATACCTTACAGTTCTTCGAGGTGCTTATGCAAGGTGATAAGATCAAGTTGCCTGATCCTAAGCGCCTCAATGAGGTTGATAGTGTAGGCGATTCGAAGTATTGTCATTACCATCGGTTCGTCGGGCACCCAACTCGAGATTTCTACATACTAAATAACTACATCCAACGCATGATCAATACGAATGTCCTCACTCTCGACTATGAGGACAAGACAGTCTCTATAAATATAGTGTCCCTTCAGTTTGGCACCCTGCCCCAACTGAGGCTCAAGATGGCGTTGTTTCCATCCCAAAGGCAACAATCGAAGTAACCAACCTTCCTTCAACTCGTGAAAATGTAAGTGGGCTGGTGCCACTCACCATATCCCGAGGGAGATCATGTGGGTTCACCCAGATCTAGCTCCAGATCTAACTCAATCGATGGTATGTCCTACCACCAAAAGCAAAGGCAAGAAGTCCAAGTCCTGCCAAATAGTCACCGCCTCTCGAGAAGAAGCCTTACTGGTAGTGACAAGGTCAAAACAACATACTCAGCAGGAGGAGTTTCTGGCTAAGGAAGTGCCTCTTGTTGCTTCAGGGGAGTGTCCATCTCAACCTACAACCGGAGACAAACAAAAGCAAAATGAGGCTCGTTTTAATATCCTACATAATGCCAAGCCTGTTAAATAGTAACAATGACGCTTCCACCCCAACGTCATGGATGCCATTGAAAAAGAAGTAGATAAACTCATAATAAGTGGGTTTATTCCCTATGAACAACACCCTGCCTGGGTAGCCAATATCGTTCATGTTACCAAGAAGAACGAGAAAATTTGGGTCTGCATAGACTTTCGGGACCTCAATTCCCCTTGTCCAAAGGATGAGTTTCCCCTTTCGATCACCGACGTGATGATCGACAACACATGTGGCTTTGAACGCATATCCTTCATGGATGGATATGCAGGCTATAATCAGATAAAGGCATTCTCCGATGACGAGAAGCACACATCATTTCGAACCCCGTAAGGGATCTACTATTACACATTGATGCCCTTCGAATTAAAGAATATATGTGCAACATACCAACGAGCTATGAGAACCAACTTCCACAAACATCTCCGCAAAATAGTTGAATGTTATATTGATGACATCGCTATTAAAAGTCGCTCTCGGGACGACGACCTGTAGGATCTGAGGACAATCTTTGATCTCATGCAGGAACATCAACTCAAGATGAACCCAGCCAAATCCTTCCTCGGGGTTTCTAGCGGCAAGTTCTTGGGTTTCATTATCACTGCAAAGGGTATTCGTATTGACCCAAAAAAGACTAAGGCTATCCTTGACATGCGCCCTTCGAAGAATCTGAAAGAACTTCGAGGCCTACAGGGATATCTCGCATATATTAGAAGATTTATAGCAAACCTTTCTGGACGATGCCAACCCTTCACCAAACTTATGAAGAATTGAGTTTCCTACGTCTAGATCAAAGAATGTCAAAAGACATTTGATGACATCAAGGCTTACCTCACAAACCCTCGAGTCCTAGTAGCACAAGTGGTGGGTAAACCATTCCTACTCTATGCCCGAGTAATGGACCATTCTCTCGGGGCCTTGCTGGCTCAGAATAGTGATGCGGGCCATGAACAAGACATCTGATTCCTAAGTATGATGATGATTGCGACCGAACATCGATACAACCCCAACGAGAAGGAGTACCTAGCTTTGGTATTTGTTATATAAAAGACTCGTCACTATGTGACAGGTCAGACGATCCATGTCATATCCTGAGTCAATCCACTCAGGTTCCATATGACAAAGCCGGGAGCACTAAACTCTCGATTAGCTATATAGGCAATATTGTTATCACTATACGATATGGTATTTGTCTCTCAAAAATCCCTTAAGGTCCAAGCACTGGCCGACTTCCTAGCCGTAAACCCAATACCGAAAATATCAAAACTCTATGAGGACATTCTGGATGAGGTGTTAGAATCCAACATTGCTGAAGAGAACTTCGTCTGGCAGATGTTCTTCGATGGTGCTTCAAGAACAGGCCCTAAGGTCAGATCGTCGTAGGAGTAGGGGCGGTCTTTATCCCTCTAGACAATCTGGTCATCCAACATGCCTATTCCTTCACAGAGACATGCTCCAACAATGTGGCGGAGTACAATGCTCTTATTATTGGGCTTCAATTAGCAAGAGAACTGTGGGTTGAATACCTCGAGTCATATAACGATTCAAAACTCATCGTCAATCAGGTTCGAGGGCAATACGAGGTCCGTCACGAAGACCTGCTTCCCCACCATAAAGTGGCCCTAGACATCATCTCTACCTTCACCAAGTTCTTTATGGAACATGTGCCCCAACTATAAAATCTAGAGGTCGATGCTCTGGCTGACCTCGCCGCCTCCTTGGCAGCACCCGTCGAAACCTAATACTTTGTCACGATAATTGGCCGAGAACTGGTGTATCCCAAGAATAATTTATGCATGTGTCTAAACCATACTCTATAGACAAATATTAACGTCGAGGACTGGTACTTTCCATTTATAGACTACGCAGTCTATGGAATCCTTCCAGACGACCCAAAGGAGGCGGGGGCCCTTAAAAGATATTGTCTCTAATTTTACTATGATACAACCACCAAGATGCTGTATCGTCATTTATACGATGGGCTTCTCCTCCGATGTCTATCAAAAGAAGATGCAATTGAAGCCCTCTGGGAAGCCCATAATGGTACCAACGAAGCTCATCAACCTGGACCAAACTACAGGACCGACTATGACGCATGGGCTATTACTGGCCTACCATGATGGCAGACGCTGTCTAGCGTGCCAATTACCATGATTTTATTCATCGACCTTCAAAGTTCCTACACCCTACGGTCGCATCTTGGCTATTTGAAGCTTGGAGAATGGACATAGTGGGGCCAATCGCTCCTTTATCTTCCCTAGGACACCGTTTCATTCTGGCTATTACCGATTATTACTCTAAATGGATGAAAGTAGTACCTTTTACTAAAGTAAAGAAATCAAACATGATTAGCTTAATCAAGCATCACGTTATCTACCATTTCGAGGTACCCCAGAGGATCATCTACGACAACGGTCTACAATTTATAAGCCATGTGTTCAGCAGATTCTGTGATAAGAGCCACATTCAAAATATGGCATCAACCTCTTACAACTCGGCAGCGGACGGATTAGCTGAAGCTTTTACCAAGACAATCATCAAACTCCTTAAGAAAGTCATATCATCTAATAAATGCACTTGGGACAAGAAGTTAGGCAAATGCCTTTGGGCTTAACGTAGACTCCAACAGGTAAGACTCCATTTTTCGTGGTATATGGGAGCGAATCAGTCCTTTCCTTCGAAATCTAGATATCTTCGTTACGAGTGGCAATTACAAACCAGCTAACGGACGAGGATGACCAACGTTGCCGATTGCAAGAGTTGGAGGTGCTTGATAAAAAATGTCTTCTGGCTCAACATTGCATCGAGCTCTATGAGGTTCGCATTTCTTGAGCCTTTAATAAGAAGGTCAAATAGAGAACCTTCCAAGTGGGTGACCTTGTCCTATCAGTTAGAAGGCCAATGTTGATGACTCACAAATCAGCCAGAAAGTACAAACTAAAATAGAAGGGTCCCTTCATCATAGAGACGGTGTACTCTAGTGGTACCTACCGACTCACAAAACTTAATGCAGACTTATTCATGATGCCAATCAATGGCAAGTTCTTTAAGAAATACTATGTATAAAACCTATCAGCATATCTTTCTGCAGTTTGTATCCCTAACAAGTACCTATGGAACAATCGATTAGGCTTACCTTACCCCGTCCCCAAAAAAATCTCATTCATACAATTTATTTTGATTGGAAGAATGATTATAGCAATCATAGTATGCCCTCTGTCACTACCATATTTTTGGCTTGAGGGTATTTTGGTTATTTTGACTTTTTGGTCATTTTGAAATTTTATTAATTAAATATGTGCTAATTGTTAGGTTGAGACTTGACCTAGAAACTTAGTCTAATCTAGATTAGCCTTGAGCTTAGAGTATTGATTAGGATAACCTAGTAATGACAAGATTAATAATATTAAGTAGGATATTTTCCTTAGGATATTTATGAAAAAGAAAGCCTTAGGACTATTGGACCAATAGGAAGGCTTGGAATTGGGTAGACAACTCCTAGCCACTCATCTACACCTAAAACCGAACCCTAATTCATCAAATAGCAGCCACAATAGTATCCCCCCTTCCTATAAAGCATCCTTAAGAAAGCCCTTGTCTCTTTTCACATCTACTTAGAACCCTAATTGTTCCTCCCCAAATTTCTTTCAATAATATCCAAATTAAGTCCAAATTGATCCTAATCAATTGCATCATCACCCTCTACTATAGTGAAAGCTAGTAGGGGCTTGCTAGCTAGGATTTGGAGTGCTTTGGACAATTAAAATTCAAGGGAAAACACTCATCCTCACCCTTTGCATTAAGATTTACTCTCAATAGGTAAATACAATGAAACCCATATAAAATCATGTTTTCTTTTCATTGATACATGCATATAGGTATACCCTAGCTGTAGAGTTAGTTCGGTGCTAGGTAGTGTCCATTTCATGTCCGTATCGGACACGTATCAGTGTCTTTAATAGGGTGTTCGATGAAATGTTTGTGAGAAATGAATTTTGTTATTTTTAAATTCTAATTGAACAGAAAATTAGGTTAATATGTATATATCAATAATTGAGAGGACTGAGTTGAAGTTTGTATGTTTTTTGTGTCCAAAACAGACACACACACGCGCGCAGACACCGTAACTGTGCCCTGCTACCCGAGGGTCACTGTGGACACGATACGCCACGTGGTGGCCTGCCACTTGGCACATACTAAGGGGCAGTGTCTGACACCACACCCCTTGAGTCTCGAGTCGTCTCGTGTCGTATTGGACACGTTATCCTACGTTCACGCGATTTGCACTGCACTGTGCAGTGGCAAAATCGACCACTGACACGCACTTCATGTCACGCAAGGACACAACGTGGACACTGTATAGACACATATGCACGAAGGTTGACACCTAGTGTATGTGACACAACGTGGAGTGTATCGTGTCCTATTGGGATCGACACCTCAGCACGAGCCTGTGCATAGGCAGGACCCTGAGACGTGTGTTCACTATATTGGACACTTCATATCCACTCATGTGGAAACGAATAACACCCTAGACACGTGTACATGTGGGGGAACACTCCTATATGCCTGATTGTTTAATTATATTTGGTTTTGGTTTTTGAATTGGGATTCATGTATCAGTCGGGTTTTATTTTCCAGCTTGGGTTTATATGAACTGACAGTATATATATAAATCTGTTTTTCTGATAATAAAATACAGTAATATTAATGACCATATTTCAATAGGGATTAAATGAATGGGTTGTTACCTAACAGTAGACAGATTGGGGATTTGAATGTGGAAACTGTATTGAAATCTGAGATTCAAGTAAGATGTTAACCTGAGTTGCAAAGGTAATAACTGAATTGAATTGAAGTGAACTGGGGATGGTAGGTAATAACTGAGTTCAAGAGATAACTGGGTTAGGGATTTGAAATGGGTTTTTATTTTACAAATGTTAACTGGGTTGTGTTGACTATTAAGGTTGTTAAATCTGAGATTTCTAGTGAAATGTTAACCTGAGATTCAATTGAACTGTGTTAAACCTGAGTACATATGGCATTCCTGAGATTTCAAGTGTAAACTAAGAATGGGTTGTTAATAGTATAACCTGAGATTCTAGTTAAGGGTGAAACCTGAGATTTAAATCAACTGTTAACATGAGTTGCATATGGTGATAAAACTGAGAATTGTTTTGATATAAACATGAAAACTGAATTGAATTTCCTGAGATTCAATGAACCCTAAACTTGTGTGATGATACCTTGTTTCATTGTTAATATTGAACTTGAAAATAGTTACATGTGAACCTGAAAACCCAATACTAGCATGTGAATGTTACCCCCATATACCTTGTTATTTCACTAACTTTTAAATTTCAGTCCATAGTTCACACACACACACACATTCACTCTCTAAATACCTTTTTCCTTCTCTATATATAGATGTATATGTATGTTTATATATATATATATATATATATATATATATATATATAGCTTCCCTCATAATTGTATATATATTGAATATGTGAGTGATACATATATATGTGATATACACATTATGTGAGTAAGTGATGTGCCTTGTTAGTTTTGTGTTAGCTTGGGATTATAGGCTATCATATATGTGATACTTACTTATATAAACAATAGAGTTGACCTAGATTTAACTAGAGTTAACCTAGATTGGACTAGTTGACCTAATGTGACTAGACTGTTGACCAAAAGTCAACATTGAGTCCATAGGTGACCAATTAACCTAGTTGACCAAAGTTGACCAAGTTGACTTTGACCCAGAGTTGACCAAGTTTGACTTTGACCTAGATTGGCCTAGAAATCATGTAGATGCATTACAAACTTCATTTACCATATATTTAACACATTGTGACCTATGTTACTCTAAATAGGACTCATCTACTCTGTATGGACATCTATACTTACCAGATACTCAGGATATCATACGAGTACATTCTCTGACCGTTTCATACTTGCTAGAACTTATATTCCTGCTCTAGATTACTTTACTTGTATGTTGTCACGTTGGTAACACAGATTGGTACTATATGGATCTTTTCATGAGATGTTATCCCCCTCGGGAGCATCAAGTACTTTATGTCATGTGTGTTTCACTTACATCATGTATCTTCATGCTTCACTATTCATGTATACTCTTGTATTTTATGTACTTTCATGTTCATGGAGCCTTCATGAATCAATTTCACGTGCGCTCGAGGATGAGGCAGTGAGATTGAATCTTAACATAACATGTCCAGATCCTTGTGTATTGATTGGGGATGGGGGAGTAGAAATAGTCATGTAAATAATTCCAAAGTAGTGTAGTCATGAATCAACTCTGTAGTATAGCCATGAATCACCTTCAGCTGTTCACATGTCTATCTTGTACTCTGAATCACTAGTCACTAATAGTTCTCTACTTATAGTAGATAATTCTATTGCAGTTATCTCTTTTACTTCATGTACATTCCTTCAGTTATTCATGTACCTTACTCTATTGCATGTTTATTATCTTCTGACATGATATAAACTGCGTGAGATGTATTATGCTCATTTCTGTCTGACTGGACCTATTGATATATTACAGAGGATGAGGATGAGGCTTTCTGCACCACCTATTAAGGAGCATCCCTAGATGACACTTGCGAGCTGGACTCTTAGGAGGACCTAGTTCTAGCTGATATTATCACCCCTACTGCCTAGATTAGTTTAATTAGGCTTTATCTTACTTATGTTGTCATTTGGGATTTAAGTTGTACTATGTTTTGTTATTGTGTCGTTTAGACACTTAGACTTATTTCCCTTTCTGTTTGTATCTTCCTTGAGATTTTCATATCTATGATATCGTTCTATTTCTACCTTAGATTATGATTGAGATGTACCATCTTATTATTCCTCCGTATGGAGAGTATATCTTGTGCAGTTATACTTATACTATGTTAGATATTGTGACCTATGACAGCATTCTACTGCTGTCACTTTCCGTTCCCAGAATACGTGTTTTAAATACATATACTGCTGGAATGTATTTATTTAATATTTATCATGTATTGTTCTGTATTTAAATTTCTTTAATTTCCTGTTAATTATCTTTATGTATTTTACTTTCTGCTTTGCTTTTGGGTTCGGCCCAAGTTGGGTTATTTCCCGACCTTGGATGGTTCAACATGAACCCAACTCCCCACCTACCACCACTCCTTCATTTAAAGCCCCATTCCCTTTCTCTCTCTTTATTACTTCACTATTACTCTTTTTCTTCCTCATAAACTCTCCCCCACCTACCCAGCCGCATAGGCAAGTGCCAACTTGCTTCTTGATGGATCTCCATTTTCGTTGTTCCATTGTCTTCCTCTCAAGATTCTTAGATATTTTAGTACTTAGCAATTTCAATTTCCATGGCTCATTTCATGTAGATCTAAGTTTAATACATTTTTGGATTTTTTAGGTATTGATCTAGTAACTTTGTTATTCTTCAAGTTTTGATGGATCCATATTGTAGAGAATTTTGTTTTACCCCATTTTGACCTATGGAAGTCCAGATTTGGGCTTGGAATGAAGGATTTAGAGAGCTTGGAAGCAATGGCTTCCATGGTTCTGTCCTCAAAAAATTCGGAGGAGAAGAACAGTTCTGGCAGCATGAAGATTTTTGGCCGCATGAGATCCTGGCCGTATGACAGTACTTGACCGCATGAGTTTTCATGCGGCAAGTCTTCTCGGCCGCACGAGCGCTGTCATTTTCAGCCGCATAAGGATCAGTCCCCGAGCCGCATGAAGTCTCCCAGCTGCATGAACAATTTCGAGCCGCATAAACTTTTGGTCCGCATGAACATTACTTTTGCAGCCGCATGAACTTTACGTTCCTCAACCGCATATGCACGTTTCTCCTCAGCCGCATGCGATCGTCCTCTTCGAGCCGCATGAGCTCGCATCTCCTTTACCGAATAGAATTTTATGCGGCAAGACTTTCAGCCGCATGAGCTCGCTTGAACTATTGCCGCATAGATCTCGACAATCCTGGCTGCATGAGACCGGAGCCACATAGACTTACACCCTTTCAGCCTCATAAGGCTTGTGACTCTGAGCCGCATGGCGCTGATTATCCCAACCGCATGGACTTAGTTCACCCGCAGCCGCATAGGCGCATGCTATACCAGCCGCATGAGATTTTGTTGTTCCCGCCGTATAAGTAGTTCCCAGCCGCATAAGGACAAGTTCTTTCAGCTGCATAAGACTTGATGTTTATCAGCCGCATGAGGACTTGACCCTTGTTATTTCTTAGCTGCATATGCATGTTTTATTCAGCCGCATGAACTCTAGCCCATAATACCTTGGGCTGATTCTTGTCCTGAATTGACATTGATTGTTATCTTGGCATTAATTAGTATTAATTGTAACCTTGACTAATAATTGATCATGCATTCCTAGTTGGAAATAAGAGAATGGCTACTCGTCTTATTGAATCAAATGAATGAGACACGTTCATATTTATTATGGACTATTGTAATTGATTTGGCCGATCCCGAATATTGGCACACAGGCACATATACAGGCTTCAATTTACTTATTTATTTTACAAAAGCAGCATGTGTACTTTATGGTCAAGGCATGATTATTTTGTGGTTAGTTTTAATTGTTGCATTACGCTATGTAAGACCTACAACCTAACCGCACGGGTATCGTTGTAGAGTGGGGCATATCATACTTTGTACGGAAGTACTCATTCTGAATGACAATGATCCACGGCATAGGATTTCACTCAACGTAGAGACCATTAAGTTAAATAAAATAATGATTGCATGGAGAGAATGGATTCCCGAGTTCTTACATGGCAGCCCTCTTTGGGACTATTAGTGCCCGACAGGCCGGCTGGTTCCCACAGATACTGCAAATCTGCCACACGGACAGGGAGCGGTATCTGCTTATATTATTTATTGTATATTTTATATTGATGACGGGCATCCCGCTGGGACTCGTCAAATTCATGATTGGCACAATTAATTAATTGGATAGACTAGCCTTGCTTGCACATAGTAAGAACTGAGGAATCCTTATTGCATAATTCCAGGATAACTTGAAACTCACCGTAGCAAGCTGTAGTAGTTGTATGGCCATTTAAGTTGACTTGTTTGTGTACTGTACCTAGTCTGTTAACTAACTGAGATGATCAGAATGTCAGGATATGACGGGCCAACTTCTGTCCTTGTTTGGTTGGGAAGTTGGTTCGAACTGTCGTGATGTTATGTGAATCCCAGTAGCAAGCAGAGATCTATATATCATATTCTCTTATTACTGGTTCTAATTCCTCATATCGTGCTTCCTTGCGGTACTTGCTGTAGGACCGTTGAGCACCTCTAGAGGAGGGTGAATAGAGTGTGTGTGTGCAGCGGAAAATAATCACCAATTAAAATTAAACTATGGCAGAGATATAAGAGACAGTAAATAAAGATAGAGAATTCAAACTCAGTAACACAGCGATATATACTGGTATCCCTCTGAGAGGACTAATCCAGTCTCGAGTACTCTTGCTCGATGTTAATCCACTATGGCACAAGCTTTAACTGAGAGCTTGCAGTCTCTTACAACATCGTGCTTGGTGACGAGCGCACGACCAGCTCCACAACACACACCGTGCTTGGTGACGAGCGCACGACCAGCTCCACAATAGGAAAAGTTGTTGAACTTGGAACGACCTCTTTACAACTATTGAAACACCAAAAGATTCTAAATCAACTCTGATAGTACTGGCTTTTGGCTAAGCGGTGTATAGGTATGATTTGAAAATCTTAGATCGTTTTGAAAATACTTGAGTAGTAGAGAAGAGAGAATGAAGAATGAATTGATGATTTGAAATGAAAAGTTCTTCTCTATTTATAGGTGTTTTCTTGAAGCGAACTCGGGCAGAACTCGGGCAGAGTTCGGATGCAAATATCTCGCAAAGAGACGTTGCTTGCTGATTTGGAGGCAACAGAAGTTTGAATCATTTTTGACCGAACTCGGTCAGAGTTCGGACCGAACTCGGGCCGAACTCGGTTACGAGTTCTGTCAGGAGATATTTGAAAATTATTTGTAAAAACAGTTTTTAAAATATGTTTTTGGTTATTTGTAAAATCATTTGTAACGGCAAATTTCAAAATATGTTTTTGAAAAGTTTTGTAAATAAAATACGAAATGGTAAATAGGTAGGCTTTTGGAATGTGGACAGTTTTAACCCTAAGCCAGTATTACCAAAACTGATTTTACAAAATAAATCCTAGACTCAATAAAATATAAAATTCAGAATAAAATGAGAAATAAGTCTTCTGAAGATTTGATGATGTTGACGCTTTGTTTGATGCAGTACATTATCCGTTGAATTTGATTTCATGTATCCTGAAATGGTTAGCAGCATTTTCTATATTTTGTGTATTGACTTAAGTGTATGTTGATTATCGAAATCGGGTGTGACCATGGAATGGGCCAACAATCTCCCCTATTTTGATAATTGACAAACTTAAGTCTATACCAAAATATATTTATATGAAATAGAACAAAATACAAAGTACCTTTAACAAAAATGAGAGATGTTTTGATTTTGGATTTTGTATATGCTTTGCTTTTTGGTATTGTACTCTTTTTCTCCCCCTTTGTCAAGTAGTAAAATGACTTGGCTCATCCGTAATATGTGAAGCCAACAATAGACAAACACAAGATAAAGTGAAGCAAAAAGATATAATCACAGCATAAACATATGGAAACGACTAATATAGAAAGGAACAGCTCATAATAAACTGAAATAGTCATGAAAATTTCCACTAATAATCCAAAAGTACAACTGAAAAATGTCTAACTAATCAGTTTAGACATGAAATAAAAAAAAAACTACATCAACTGATCATCATCTAACTAATGTCCACTATCCCATAGCTGAATCCACGTCACATCGTGGGGTCGTCCGCACCAGGAGCCTCAGGAGGAAAGTAGGCTGTAGTCGGGTCGAAAAACTGAAAGGAAGCCTCATCAGTAAATCGAGGACCCGAAAAAGCAGGATGAGGTAAGATGGTGACTGGATGGACAGGATCATGAGACAGGCTGTAGTGGAGGTCAGCAATGCCATTTCTCAGCACTTGGGCCTTAGAAATGCACCGGAACTCCGAATCCAGATGACGTTGCGTAGAGACAGCAACAAAGTCATCAAAACGCTAAAAGAACGCCTGATCAAATCCTGGGACAGGGGCTGGAGCAGGAGGAGCATCAGCAAGAGGGACCTCAGCATCAGCAGCTGGAGCAGGATGAGCTCCAGGAGGCAGAGGTGGAGCAGGAAATCGACAGAATCTAGTCAGCTCGATAGGAGTAGAGGAGATGGCACACGTCTCAAGATCAATCTCGAAACATCGAAAGATAGAAGCTAAGTGCATTGGATAGACTAGATTCCTACCTGTATTTTTGCAGTTAAGCATCCAGGACATCACAGTTTTGGGAATGGAGAATGGGATGCCAAAGTGAATATGATATAAAGCAGATAGTTCCATAAAGGTTACTTCATCAGTAGAACCTTTCTTTGGAAGAAGTACGGAGAAAACCATACGATGAAGTTCATAGAAGGTTTGATTCAAATTCTTGGCAAAAATTATACGGGGAACAGGATTAGGATGACAGATTAGTTCCCTGAAGGAAGCAAGAGTGACATCAGCAGGGAATTGAATATGAGAGATGTCAACTAAAGTATCACCAAGATCAGGAATATGGAAAAATTTGCTGATGTCGGTGGCGCTAAATTCCAATTCTTGCCCAGCAACGCAAGAATAGAAATTTCCGTTTGGTTTTACTTGCAGGTTGCAGTAAAACATACGGACGGCGTTGTCATAAATATTGTCCTGTACCTCGAAGAAATCTCGGTACCCAAGTTGGTCAAATGTTGGAGCGTACTCAAAGAAAGTAGTAAAGTTTACGAAAGCTCCATTACAAATACGATGACCAGAAAAAGAGTCGAACCAGAGATCCGAAAAATATTTGTCCGGGAACAAAGTAGAGTCATATTCATCGGGATCTCTAGGTCGTGCTGGACTGAATAAACTAGCAGGGGTGTATTCAGAAGAAAAGGAGGCACCTTGGGAAGTGGTTCCTCTTTGACGCTTGGGAGCCATGAGAAAATAGATAGAAAGTACCTTTTTGAAGAAAAGGATGGAGGAGCAAGATGATCGAACTTCTAGATCTCTTCGGAACCTTGCTAGGATGGAGGAGGAGAAGCTTCTAGGAGGAGAGGAGAGATTTCCACGAATTATTGTGTGGAAAAAGTGGAAGAAATGATGGTTTATATAGGCACTAGGGTCGGCTGTTCGTTTCTGGAACCATAACAACGCCGACCGAACTCGGTACGAATTTGGTTCGAACTCGGTCGGAGTTCGGGCCGAGTTCGGCCACTTGCATTCCCGAGACAGTCAATGCATTCTGGTAGGTTTAAAAGTAGAATTTAATAACTTTGACTGTAATATTAAATAACGAATGTTATTTTTGGGTTAACTGTAGGAGTTGTCCCAGCTAACGGAGGTTCACCGGAGAACTCTTAAATACCGCTTCGCTTCGACCGTAGCCGTGGTGACAGACATACCCTTTTTAAGTTTGTGCCCAAAAACCATTTTCGTTAAATAAATAATAAAGTATCAAGTCATAAATTCAATTTTAATTACCATATACATTATGAGTCTGAGAATTCAAGAATGCCGAGCTCACGCCTCAAAATGTTAAAACGGTCTTCAGCCAATGGTTTAGTGAATATATCTACTAGTTGATGATCAGTGTCAATAAATTCTAGGCAGATATCCCCGTGTTATTGATGATCACGAAGAAAATGATGTCTAATTTCTATGTGCTTTGTGCGTGAATGACAAATAGGGTTCTTAGTCAGATTTATAGCACTAGTGTTGTCACAATAAATAGGAACATTAGTGTAGTGCAGATTGTAGTCCTCTAAGGTTTGCTTCATCCACAAAATCTGAGCACAACAATGTGCTGCGGCGATATACTCAGCCTCAGTTGTTGATAATGCTACTGAATTTTGTTTCTTGCTAAACCAAGAGACTAAGTCCTTTTCTAAGAAATGACATGTGCTACTGGTACTTTTACGGTCCACTTTGCATCCAGCAAAATTCGCATCCGAGTAACCTATAAGGTCAAAGGATTTGGTTTTGGGATACCATAAGCCAACTGTAGAAGTTCCTTTAAGGTATCAGAAGATACGCTTAACGGCACTAAGATGTGAATCCTTAGGGTTTGCCTGATAACGTGCACAAATACAAACGCTAATATCAAGGCGACTAGCAGTTAAGTATAATAAACTACCAATCATACCTCGATACTTACGCTGATCGACAGGTTTGCCACTTTCATCAGCATCAAGCTTTATAGATGTAGCCGTAGGCGTCCCGGTTGGCTTTACATTCTCGAAGTCGTACTTTTTCAGTATGTCCTTCGTGTATTTAGCTTGGTTGATGAATGTTTCGTTCGAGTGCTGTTTGATTTGAAGTCCTAGGAAGAAGTTTAGCTCTCCCATCATACTCATCTCAAATTCACTCTGCATACACTTGGCAAAATCTTGACAGAGTTTTTCATTAGTAGAACCGAATATAATGTCATCTACATATATTTGCACTAGAAGAATATCATCATTCATGGATTTGATAAATAAAGTAGTATCTATCTTTCCTTTAGAAAATCCATTATCAAGTAAGAAGGCGCTTAGGCGTTCATACCAAGCACGAGGAGCTTGTTTGAGTCCATAAAGTGCTTTCTTAAGCTTGAAGACGTGATCAGGTTTTTAAAAATTTTCAAAACCAGGGGGTTGTTTCACAAAAACTTCTTCTTTCAAAAATTCATTTAAGAATGCACTTTTCACGTCCATTTGAAAAAGTTTAAAATTATTAAAACATGCAAATGCACAAAATATGCGGATGGCTTCTAGTCTAGCAACAGGAGCATAGGTCTCATCATAATCAATTCCTTCTTCTTGATTATAACATTGTGCCACTAGACGTGCTTTGTTGCGTAGAACTTGTCCATCTTCACTGAGTTTATTTCGAAACACCCATTTGGTACCAATTATAGATTGACCAATTGGTTTAGGAACAAGTTTCCAAACTTGGTTTCTCTCAAATTGATTAAGTTCCTCTTGCATGGCAGAAATCCAAAACTCATCAGTAAAAGCATCATCTACATTCTTAGGTTCTATTTGTGAAATAAATGCTACATTTGCTGCTAATTCAAAATCTTTAAGAGATGAACGTGTACTTACACCTTTGGATACATCACCTATAATGAGAGTTTCTGGATGATCTGGCTTGAATCTCAATGATTCAAATCTTTGGGCCATATCTTTTACAAGGCTCTTCTCAGTTCCTGCATCTTCAGAACTTTTATCAGTCCTTACATCTTGGGTCAGATCTTTCTCAGAACTTTTCTTAGTCTTTGTATGTGTATTTTCATCATCACTGTCGCTAGATCTGTGACTATTTAACTCATCAAAGGTAACATTAATAGTCTCTTCAACAATTATAGATCTTTTATTGAAAATTCTATATCCCTTACTCTTAGCAGCATATCCGAGAAGTATCCCGTCATCTGCTTTGGAGTCAAACTTTCCCAAGTTATCCTTGGTGTTCAGGATAAAACAGCGACAACCAAAAACTTTGAAATAAGAAATGTTTGGAATTCTTCCAAACCAAAGCTCATATGGTGTTTTCTTCGATATTGGTCGAATTAACACCCTATTTAAAACATGACAGGCTGTACTAACAGCTTCTGCCCAAAAATATTTAGGAAGATTATACTGATTCAGCATGACTCTAGCCATTTCGCTTAGAGTTTGATTCTTCCGCTCCACAACACCATTCTGTTGGGGAGTTCTAGGACAAAAAAATTTGTGGTAATATCCACTATCATCACAAAACTTTTTGAAATCAGAATTTTCGAATTTGCCACCATGATCACTTCGGATACGAGTAATCATGAAGCCTTTTTCGTTTTGTACCTTTTTGAAAAATATCTGAAATTCAAAAATTGTATCACTTTTGTTTGATAAGAAATAAACCCAAGTAAATCGAGAGAAATCATCAACAATAACAAAAGCGTAGAGCTTACCGCCAAGACTAGCGACTATACTATGACCAAATAAATCCATATGAATTAATTGCAAAGGTCTCGAAATACTTACAGCATTGATGGATTTAAAAGTACATCTATGTGCTTTGTTCTTTTCGCAGTCAGCACATACCATATCTCTCTTAAATAGAATTTCAGGGAGTCCTCTTACCAATTTCTTTGTATTTAGACGTGAGATAGTATCCATGTTTGCGTGTCCTAGTCTCATGTGCCATAGCCGGCTTTCATCTTGATTGGCTACTAGGCACCTTCCTGTATTATTAGTATTCTCCAAAAAGAAAACATAAATGTTGTCTTCTCTAATTCCTTTATATACGGGATCACCAGATGACATATCATATATGGTACATTTATCTTTCACAAAATTGATACCATAACCATTATCTGCCAAATGACTTATGCTCAATAGGTTATGTTTCAATTCAGTTACTAGACAAACATCCTTTATTATTGGATAAGGTGAAATACCTACAGTACCATTACCTATTATATCACCTCTCAAGTTATTTTCGAAGGAGACATATCCTTCTTTCTTCATCGATAGCGTAGCGAATAAAGATGCATCACCAGTCATGTGTCACGAACATCCGCTATCGAGGATCCATTTGCTTTTAGCATGAGAGGGTTGAGGGTCCACCTACAAGACAAGTAGATGAATCCTTTGGTACCCATTTTCTGAAGGATCTACTATGATTAGCTTTAGGTCTCCATATTAGAGTGTGATTGTCAACAAGCTTTCTTGCTAAACAATACTGTGATATGTGACCGTGCGTGCTACAATAAGTACAAATCAATTTAGTGGTAGAAACTGTGTTTACAAGCTTGTTTTGTTTGGAGAACCTATAAGTGAAAGCATGATGATGTTCGTATTTCTTCTGTGCTTTCTTGTGTTTAGTCCTTTTAGGTATATGCTTAGCATTAGGACTAATCTTAGGCTGTGTCACAGGTATTGCCTGTTTGCCTAACTTGATTTCTAACTTTTTAGAAATCGCAATAGACTCTTCGTATCTAGCAGTCATATCTAGGAGTCTTTGTTCAGTTACTAAGTGCATCTTCTTCTCTATGTCATAAAGCTTTTGTACTTTGACATAGTCCCTTTCTTTCTTTTCAATATTGAGGATAGCCTCATGATAGTCTACCTTGAGTTTGGCTATCTCTTCTGTGTTACCGGTAGTAGATGTCTCTTTAATATCTTCAATCAGATTGGACAGTCTAGCTATCTCGGTTGTGTGTGCCTTAATCTCTTTTCGAGATTGCTTATACTTGTCGAGCACAGTTTTGTGATCTTCAAGTAGTTCGCTAAAGGTATTCTCTAATTCATCGAAAGTAAAATCATCAAACAAAGGGTTAGATGATACCTTATCAAATGCCATGAGACAAACATTTGTATTGCCGCAGGGTCTGTCTTCTTCTTCTGTATCACTGGCATCGCTTTCGTGCCAGATGCTTGTGTTGGCATACTTTTGACCAGATGTTGCTTTTCTGTTTGATCTTGATCTATCGTATGGACTGCTTTTCTTAGTGGTTGGACAGTCCTTCTTCATATGCCCTGACTTCTTGCATCCAAAGCATATAGTTTCATCTTCGTTGCTTTCTTGTATATCTTTCTTCTTTCTGCTTGTGAACTTTAGATATTTCTTGAAGTTCTTCACAAGTAGGGCTCGTTCATCACCACTTGACGATTCTTCATCGGAATCGTTGTATGTTGATTTTCTTGCTTGAGCTTTGAAGGCAATAGATTTCTCCTTTGGTGTTGCTTCTTTAAAATCTTGCAAGTCGAGTTCATGGGTCATGAGTTTTCCCATTAGCATTTCCAGAGTCATAGTGGTGAGATCGTTTCCTTCAATGATTGCTGTGGCTTTTGGATTCCAGTTCTTTATTAGAGCCCGCAGCACTTTTCTGATCTTCTTGTGATTGCTGTAATCCTTGCCAAAAGATTGTAAAGGATTAGTTATATCAAGGAAACGAGTAAACATCTGTGTAATTGACTCACCGGGTTTCATCTTAAAAGATTCATACTCCTGTGTCAGTCTACTAATTTTGGATTCCTTCACTTGGGAAGTCCCTTCATGGGTTACCTCAAGGAGTTTCCAAATTTCGTGAGACGTCTTACAGGTTGAAACTCTGTTGAACTCGATTTTGTCAATTGTACAGAATAGTACATTGATGGCACGAGCATCTAGGCTAGCTTTAGCCTTTTCAGCTTCAGTGTACTTATCATGGGTCTTTTCCACCAGCTGGCCATCAACCACTGTTGGTGCTGGTTTCTTATAACCATCAATGACTATTGACCAAAGATCAAAGTCGAGAGACTTCAGCAAGAAAGTCATTCGTGTTTTCCAGTAGGTATAATTTGTTCCATCAAATAGGGGAGGTCTATTTGTGGATTGCCCTTCACCGTTGAATATAGATTTCACGGCTGCCATATATATATACTCTCTAAGGTATGTTATATAAGAATATAACCTGCTCTGATACCAATTGTAGGACCGTTGGGCACCTCTAGAGGGGGGGGTGAATAGAGTGTGTGTGTGCAGCGGAAAATAATCACCAATTAAAATTAAACTATGGCAGAGATATAAGAGACAGTAACTAAAGATAGAGAATTCAAACTCAGTAACACAGCGATATATACCGGTATCCCTCTGAGAGGACTAATCCAGTCTCGAGTACTCTTGCTCGATGTTAATCCACTATGGCACAAGCTTTAACTGAGAGCTTGCAGTCTCTTACAACACCGTGCTTGGTGACGAGCGCACGACCAGCTCCACAATACACACCGTGCTTGGTGACGAGCGCACGACCAGCTCCACAACATGAAAAGTTGTTAAACTTGGAACGACCTCTTTACAACTCTTGAAACACCAAAAGATTCTAAATCAACTCTGATAGTACTGGCTTTTGTCTAAGAGGTGTATAGGTATGATTTGAAAATCTTAGATCGTTTTGAAAACACTTGAGTAGTAGAGAAGAGAGAATGAAGAATGAATTGATGATTTGAAATGAAAAGTTCTTCTCTATTTATAGGTGTTTTCTCGAAGCGAACTCGGGCAGAACTCGGGCAGAGTTTGGATGCAAACATCTCGCAAAGAGACGTTGCTCGCTGATTTGGAGGCAATAGAAGTTTGAATCATTTTTGACCGAACTCGGTCAGAGTTCGGACCGAACTCGGGCCGAACTCGGGCCGAACTCGGTTACGAGTTCTGTCAGGAGATATTTGAAAATCATTTGTAAAAATAGTTTTCAAAATATGTTTTTGGTTATTTGTAAAATCATTTGTAACGGCAAATTTCAAAATATGTTTTTGAAAAGTTTTGTAAATGAAATATGAAATGGTAAATAGGTAGGCTTTTGGAATGTGGACAGTTTTAACCCTAAGCTAATATTACCAAAACTAATTTTACAAAATAAATCCTAGACTCAATAAAATATAAAATACAGAATAAAATGAGAAATAAGTCTTCTGAAGATTTGATGATGTTGACGCTTTGTTTGATGCAGTACATCATCCGTTGAATTTGATTTCATGTATCCTGAAATGGTTAGCAGCATTTTCTATATTTTGTGTATTGACTTAAGTGTATGTTGATTATCGAAATCGGGTGTGACCATGGAATGGGCCAACACTTGCTATTAGAGGTCTAACCTCTCTGGTTTTGTATGACCAGATTTAGAGCCGGTTCCCGAGGACTCAGCTTACTTCCACCTCCAAGATGGTCAATACTAAAGGAATGATCGCAGGAGGACTCGAGTGGGTTCCTTACTTCCCCGTTCATTTTGTTACTTACTTTATATTTTGTCGTTTGGCACCGACATGTTAGTTCGATCGTCTTGTACTTACTTTTACATAATTGTAACTAAGTTAGGCTGCAGCTGATAAACAATTGTGTATACCTTGCTTCATCATCTGGCTATATTTTATAAAGCCAGATATCAAGAACATTTTGACTGAGCGTTTGGGACGCCTTACTGCTTTATCTTACATGTTTTCTATTACTGTTTTCTTGTTTGAATGATTGAGACAATAGATGTGAAGCGACCATAGTGAGACTTTCATGTAGTATGCACCCCCTTGTCTTTTAGATAGCATTGATCGTATTATATGGTATTCTTCTACCCGTAATATGTAGCTAGCTGAGTCATTCTCCCGCTCTCCAGTATTCTGGTTCTGGGGCATGACAAGATTTTAGTGGTGGCCAATGCAGGTCTGATTTCAAACTTGTGGGGTGTTTTAATTTATTGGATGTCTCAATCACACATGTTTCCCCTTGATCGTATGATTCGTTGATTCTCGACCCTATCTTGACCTTCCGGTATCCTTGGACTTTATTGATCTTCCCTGTCCGGTCGTTTGACTATTCTTTTGTCCCTTTTCTTATGGGCACCTCGTCCGCATCTGTCAGAACTGGACAGCAACAACAAGTGCAGCATGGGCAACCTGACCAGGTTGGTCAGCAGCAAGGGCCAGAACTACCTCAAGAGACTATCCAAGAAGAAGTGATAGTGGAACAAGCAGTTGGACCGCAGTATCCGGAGGTTCCTACACCACCAATAGTTCCACCTACCCCTGTGGAAGTGGACACGCCAGCCCTTCTGGAGATCATGAGGGTGATAATGGCTACTCAACAATATCAGATGTTAGCCCAGCAGCGCATGCATGCTCAGTTGTAAGCGCAGAACGTACTACTCAACCAAGGATTGCAGACGGCTTTGGAAAGAGGGGCGAGGACAGATTCAGGAGCATCAACCAGATTTTACAAGTACAACCCCCACAGTTTCAAGGGCACGGAAGATGCCATCTCAGCAGATGCATGGCTTAAGGATATTGAGGCCATTTTGACAGCCGCTAAGGTGCCGGCAGAAGAACGTGTGGATCAGGTGAAGTTGTTACTTCAGGATCTCGTACGTGATTGGTGGGAATCAGAGGAAGTGGGCATCAGACGTCCTGTTGCTTGGGACGATTTTACTGTAAGGTTCAAGACCAAGTACTATGGAGTTGTGGCGCAGTTTGAGCTACAACAGAAGTTTATCAACCTCAAGCAAGCCGGCAAGACGGTAGATGCTTATGCAGTAGAGTTCTGCAGATTGAGTAGGTTCGCCCCAGAGATGGTAGCAACGGAGAGCCAGAGGGCTATGAGGTTCCAGAAGGGGTTTCATCTTGAGCTCTTGCAATTGATAGAGGGGCACAATTATCAGACTTTTGACAAAGTATTGACGGCAATCCGAAGGCATGAGATCACCATTCAGAGGATCACGGCAAGGACTGAGGGCCAGAAGAGATCCCACAGTCAGATTGAAGGAGGAGGGAGAGTAGCATCCCGAACAACAGCACCGTCCCTTGGCATTGGCATTCACGATATGGCAATACGAGGGCCAGCACCACCAAAGCAGCAGCAGCAGCAACAGAGGAAGAACCAGCAACCCCCGACGGGCTGCACTTATTGTAGGAAGGTAGAGCGAACTAAAGATGTGTGTCAGACATTGAACGGACTGTGTTTGATATGTGGAAGTCCAGATCATCGGGTTACCACCTGTCCTATCAATTCGAGGTCAGGAGGACCAGTGCAACAATTTTCTGCTCTGCCAGCACCAGGGGCAGGCCAGTATCGAGGACCAGCGGTGGCAGTGAAACCGTTGGCACAATGCCCGTTCATATTGCAATCTCAAATTGTAACACCCACTTTTCCAAAATAAGGGTAAATTTGAACTTTTGTATTTTAAATCATTAAAATATTTGATTTTAGTCATGAGATGATTTATGGTAATTTTTAGTTATTTTAAAACTATTTAATTGAGTGAAATGTGAAATTTGTGTTTTGCTAGTGTAACCTTAGTCATACATGACCTAGAAGACTAATCATGACCAATGAGACCTAATCATGTGTTTAGGATTTCAAATTTCTACTTTTAAGCCTAGGGGTATCTTAGTCATTTTGACACTTTTGTGAAATTGTGAATTATATTAATTAAATATGTGTTAGCTAGATTGTTGAGACTTGACCTAGAAGTTAGCCTAATCTAGATTGTTAATCATGACCCTAGAGACTAAGTTAGAGGGTTTCATTAAGAAATTACATTAGTGAAATATCTAGATATTTGTTAAAAGATATTTTAGGCTAAAGGTTAAAGGGGGCTACTTTAATTATGAGCCATTAGATTGCCTAGAAATTGTTGGAGAAACCTTAGCCCCTCAACCTAAACCCTAACCCTAACTTAATGGCAGCCAATACACATCCCCACCCCCTATAAATACATCCCATTAATCATTTGCACCAATTTTAATTCATTTTATTTGCCTCTTTTGTGTTCTTCCCTAAACTTCTCCCCAAATATCTAAAACAACTCCAAATTGAGCCAAACTTCTTGCATTGGGATCCCCTTCCATTGAGGATGCTAAGGGGAGCTAGCTATCAAGGTTGCACAAGCATTTGGCATCATCATTTGAAGAGGAACCCCCCTACCTTGGTTTTCATTGAGTTTTCACTCAATAGGTAACATGCCCTAAAACCTAGTAATATTGTGATTTCTCTTCATGAATGCATGCATCTAGGTACCAGGGATCTATAGGCTAAGTTTTGTATGAATTAGATTGGGGTTTGGTGTCCGTGTCGGACACGTATCTAGGTTAATATTCAAGTGTTTGATGATTTGTCTCTGAGAATTAAATGTTAATAATTTCAAAAACTAATTACACAAATTTCTAGCCCTATAGGTGCTGATCATAAATCACTAACACTGAGCACAATATCGTGTCATGTCCGTATCAAAATTAGACACGAACACGCTGCACACACTGCACTACACAGCATGGCAGTGTCCTGCTACCCGACCTAAATATCTCCCTATTCTTGACACGTGGACACGTACAAATTGACACAGAGGAGGGGGCCATCACTGACATACCCCCCCTCGAGTTTTACGACATGTCGTGTCGTATCCGACACGTATTTGTGTGTGCACTTGATTTGTACTATGCGCGCACAGTGCGATTTCAGGCTCGGATACGGCTTGATAAGTCGGACACGGCGACATGTGGGTTCGATTCGGGGTGCTAGGCCCCTAGCCCTACCCTAGGCGAACCCACATGTGTGATCACGAGATCTAATTCGTGTCGTGTCGTATCCTAGACTCTCTGGAACACGTGCACGATACTGTCTGTTTGCAGACTTGTGTTTTGTGTAATTTGGCTGTTTGGACACGTCTGTGTCGTATTTATTGGACACATTATTTCTTGTGTGACACGTACACATATCCACAATGTACTACCAACCATTAACCTTACCTATTAACTGTTAATTCATGTTGCAATGGGCAATCCCCTATTTTTCTGATACTGTTAAGTATCAGTGAATATATTCACTGTTTTCCCATTTTTAAATCACATTAAATGTTATATCATGTAAATTAAAATGGATTAGTTGCTGTTATAATGAGAATTCATTCATTAGTCAATCTGAGATTGTTCATGATAAATGTTAACTGAGTTTTCCCCCTTTATGTATAAATCTGAGAATTGGGTAGCATGTTGGGAAATCTGGGATTTCCTAATGAAGTGAAAACTGAGATTCCCATTGAGTCAACCTAAGAATGTGTTTAAGCTGAGAGTTCGAGTTTAATATGTTGTAGACTGAAATTTAATTTGTATATGTATGAAATAACTGAGTTTTACTAAGGAAAACCTGTGATTTCCTATTGAGTCAGAAACCTGAGATTGGGGGGACCTTAAACTGAGTATATGTTGATTCTTAACCCAGGAAGTCCCCTTTATAACTGCCACTTGTTTTCAAATGTTTTTCTAATTTGTGTTAAGATGTTACCTGAGAATGGATGGAAATCTGAGATTGTATGACCAAAAACCTGAGAATGGGAATAATAGGTTTAACTGAGAATTTCCTATGTTGTGAAAACTGAGACAATGTTATGCATACCCTCACACACCCATTGTATGACACAGCCACACTTGGCTTCCTGCACTATCAACCAAATTCCTGAGACACAATGGTACACACACAAGCTTTTTACACACCCTTGAATTCATGCATAAAACTGAACCTTGGTTTAGTTTTGATTTCAAACCTGAATGTGTTTAGGTTTGAGGACTGTTGTTGATCTGAACCATGTATTCCTATCTCACACACATTGTCACCAAGACACACACATGCATTGTATTGCTTCCCTTCTCTGTTTTCACCAACACACTTATTCCTGAGAACCACATTGGTTCATTTAACCACATACACATTTCAATTTAAACTGAAACCTATGATACATATGTTGCACACAGCCCACTCTTTACATATATGCACACCATTTTGTTGATTTAGTTCACATGAACACTCACACACATATTGCCTTCACTTGTCACTTACACACATTTTTGAATTCAGAATTTTAGTTGAGATTGGAGTTATGGCTTGGCTTGATTTGACAGGGAGGTTGGTTGTATACTGCTGTCCTCTTAATATCTAACACACATACACACACAAACACATGTATCCTAATTCTAACACACACACACACACATTTTCCCTCATCACTCACATCACACACACACTCACATGCTTCCCTCTCTCTTTGTTTATAATGTATGTATACATATATATTCTATATGAATATATATATATGAATATAAATATTCTATGTTTTAGCTTAAGGTTTTGTGGGTTATACTTTAGTCTAGGGTGATATAGGTTGATATATAGGTTTGTTTACAAAACATAATGTATGTATATATATAGCCTATATATATATATATAGCCATGATATGTGTTGTGCCTATACCTATGTATAGGTATATGGGCACCTAGATAGTGTATTTTACTTATGGTGTTGGATGACACATAACTTGTAGTTAGTCTAGATAGCCTAGTAGTGGGTGTACTAGCTAGTGTAAGTTGAGTGACCTAGTATTAGGCTAATATATTCTAGTGTAGACTAGTTGACCTAGTTTAGACTTGGTTTGACTTCCTGTGACCTAATATGACTTAAGTTGACCTAGTTTGACTGTTAGAATTGACCAGAGTTGACCAAGAGTTAACTTTGGCCTAGTTTGACCTAGAATCATGTAGAATGCATAGTAGGACTTTATTTTACTATTTTGGACTTGTTGTGACTTGTGCTGTTCTGATTAGGAGCCAGACACCACTCCTGGGCAGTACTTTTCATATTGGACATTCAGATACAGGCGAGTACATTCTCTGATCGTTTTATACTTGTCACGATTTATTTTCTCGCTCTAGATTACTTTTACTTGATGCTGTCACGTTATCATCACGGATTGGTACTATATGGATCTCTTCTTGGGATGTTATCCCCCTTAGCGGACGCATCGGATACTTTATGACATGTGTTTCATGTACATCATGTATTCCTTGTTTCTGCGTTATTCATGTACACTCATGTTCTCTCATGTGCTTTCATGTACGTTCATGTACTTTCATGTTCTTTCATGTACGCTCATGTTTCCTCATGTGTTTCCTGTGTAACCAAAACATCATGTACGTAACGTAACTGGACTGGATCCTTGTGTATTGATTGTGCGTAGGGGTGAGTATAAATGGTCATGTGATTTACCATTATGTACACTCTGTTACTTTTTCATGTTCATCATGTACAACCTAAGCCAATTATATGCCATCTCGTACTCTAAATCACTAGTCACTTACAGTTCTTACTTATCATGTATATATTTCCAGTTATCAAATATATCTCCTGTTTCATGTACATCTTCTTACAGCGTTTCATGTATCTTACTCTATTGCCTGCTTTATATTTCCTGCCTTGATATGAACTGCATGAGATGTACTGTGCTCGCTTCTGTCCTGACTGGACCTGTTGAAAATATTACAAAGGATGAGGATGAGGCCCTTTGTACCACCTATTACGGAGCAGGCTTAGACGACACCTGCGACCTGGCTCCTCTGGAGGACCCAGCTGCAGTTCAGGATACTACTCCCATAGTCTAGGCTAGTCAGCTAGGCTTTATCTTTCTTTTCAGCATTGTTTTTGGCTTTCAGTTGTTGTTTTGAGATGTATATATTCTTTCATATTCTGTAGTTGAGACTTGTACTTGGAATGTTTTTTGAGATATTATCTTAGACACTAGACTCTTCTGATTATCTGTACTTCACTTTTGAGTTCTATATCATATCGTACTTTTCTTCCTTAGTTGTGATTGAGTTTACATTCTACTATGTCACCCCCATTCGGGGAGTATAAACTGCCTGGCATTATATATTGTTAGATGTTGTGACCTATGACAGCGTTCTACCGCCGACACTGCGGCGTAGGCTGGACGTACCCACTTCTCGTGCCCTTACTCTAGGGTGCGGGTCGTAACACGTTTTTAGTGGTGGCCCATGCAGGTCGAGTTTATGTAGTGGTATTCGAACTAGAGTATCACTACAGCCTGCAGTAGGAGTAGAATATTTTGGGGTACTCAATCACCTTAGGAAAAGCTCTTAACTTGATTCTTGTTTTCAAATTCTTGCTACTTGAATACTTTCTTTTGAAAATAAACTGTCCTCCCTTGATTTATCGCTTCTTTCTCAGAAATTGATATCCTTGTTTGATCTGTCTTCAGGATGGTGGAGACGCGGTTACAGCGTGCCATTCAGGGAGATACTGTAGAGGGGACTGCTACCTCTCAGCCAGTTCGGCAGGGTCGGGAGGCTACAGCTCCTGCCACCTCTGCTCATATTGGGACTTCAGCAGCAGCTGAGGGTATGCCTCCGCGAGATCGGAGGCAGGACCCAGTCACTCCAGAGATGTCATTCCGGCAGCCGCCGCCTATAGGACACGTGGATGCGGCGCAGATGTTTGCCTACTTCCAGCAGTTCATGGACAGACAGCAGGCTCGACAGGATAGAGGCATGGAGTTGGCCGTCACGACAGCCGCGGCTCGACCAGTGGTGCAGCAGCCGAAGGCACCTGGGATCGAGCAGTTCCAGAAGATGAGCCCCAGAGACTTCTTGGGGACAGAGGGGATTATATATGCTGACGAGTGGATCGAGCATATAGAGGAGATCTTTCGCCTGGCCCGGATACCAGTAGATCTCCAGATAGAGGCTGCAGCTAGCCAGAAGCGAGATCTTGCTCGCACCTGGTATCAGTCGAACCCCAGGGTGGGGGTACCAGGGCAGACTTGGGAGCAGTTCAGGGGCTTCTTCAAGAAGAAGTTCTTCCCAGATTCAGCAGTCAGAGCCTTGGAGACGCAGTTTGAGAGCTTGGTCCAGGGGAGCCTCTCAGTAGAGGAGTATGCGGGAGAATTTGGCCGTCTCGGCAGGTTTGTTGAGGGATTGAGCGAGACGGCGAAGGCCCAGAGGTTCCGAAAGGGTCTGGTCAGGAAGGTCAAGTCCTTGACCAAAGGCAACAGGGATGCCACATTCGAGAAGATTTTGACAGGAGCCTTATTGGCAGAGGATGATCTTGAGCTTAGGCTCAAGAGGGGGCGAGACCCAGTTAGGGGCAGCAGTAGCGGAGGCCAGGCCAAGAGGCCTCACGTTCAGCACCAGCAGCCGAGGCAGTTCCAGCCACAGCCGTTCCAGCAGCAGCAGCAGAGACAGCAGCAGGCCCCTAGACAGCAGCAGGTTACCTTTTGCCCTTTCTGTAAGAAACCAGGGCACGATTGGGGTGAGTGCAGGATGAGGCTAGGCAAGTGCCTACTCTGTGGATCATCAGACCATCAGTTGAGAGAGTGTCCCAAGTCTACAGGACGGACAGCTCAGGGAGCAGGAGCCAGTGCTCTAGTTGGCCAGCAGCAGGCTAGAGGAGGCCAGCAGGGGCGAGCTTACGCCATGACATTTGAGGATGCTCAGGCAGTAGGAGAGGCACTTGCAGGTTCTGTTCTTTTCGATTCCATTCCTACCTTGCCTCGTTGTTTCCATCTTGAAATTCAATTCCATCTGTTCCTATCTTTCCTATTTGTTGATAATTTAGAATCTGTATGTTTTGTTGTTGATTTAACCTTTTACCGAATCATATGGGCTAGGTCGCCTAAATTATGAAATCTAGAGTCTCCTATAGTTATATTAGTTGGTACGGCGAGGGCATAGTCTGTGCTGCAAACTCCATGGGTGCCGTAGCCTTACTTACTAATATGGCGAGGAAATTCTGATTATCATGATTCTGGATAGACGCATATGACTATCTAATTATACTAGAATAATTTCAAAAACCTACTATTTCCAACTTTCGTTTCAGTCTTTCAAAATATATATAAAAATAGATTGGTAAAATGTTTTGATACTATTCTAAGACTTTGAATTGATTAAGGGTATTTAACCTAGGAGGAGTACGACCATTTTAATTTCGAGGACGAAATTCTTTTAAGGGGGGTAGACTTGTAACACCCACTTTTCCAAAATAAGGGTAAATCTAAACTTTTGTATTTTAAATCATTAAAATATTTGATTTTAGTCATGAGATGATTTTTGGTAATTTTTAGTTATTTTAAAACTATTTAATTGAGTGAAATGTGAAATTTGTGTTTTGCTAGTGTAATCTTAGTCATACATGACCTAGAAGACTAATCATGAACAATGAGACCTAATCATGTGTTTAGGATTTCAAATTTCTACTTTTAAGCCTAGGGGTATCTTAGTCATTTTGACACTTTTGTGAAATTGTGAATTATATTAATTAAATATGTGTTAGCTAGATTGTTGAGACTTGACCTAGAAGTTAGCCTAATCTAGATTGTTAATCATGACCCTAGAGACTAAGTTAGAGGGTTTCATTAAGAAATTACATTAGTGAAATATCTAGATATTTGTTAAAAGATATTTTAGGCTAAAGGTTAAAGGGGGCTACTTTAATTATGAGCCACTAGATTGCCTAGAAATTGTTGGAGAAACCTTAGCCCCTCATCCTAAACCCTAACCCTAACTTAATGGCAGCCAACACACATCCCCACCCCCTATAAATACATCCCATTAATCATTTGCACCAATTTTAATTCATTTTATTTGCCTCTTTTGTGTTCTTCCCTAAACTTCTCCCCAAATATCCAAAACAACTCCAAATTGAGCCAAACTTCTTGCATTGGGATCCCCCACCATTGAGGATGCTAAGGGGAGCTAGCTAGCAAGGTTGCACAAGCATTTGGCATCATCATTTGAAGAGGAACCCCCCCTACCTTGGTTTTCATTGAGTTTTCACTCAATAGGTAACATGCCCTAAAACCTAGTAATATTGTGATTTCTCTTCATGAATGCATGCATCTAGGTACCAGGGATCTATCGGCTAAGTTTTGTAGGAATTAGATTGGGTTTGGTGTCCGTGTCGGACACGTATCTAGGTTAATATTCAAGTGTGTGATGATTTGTCTCTGAGAATTAAATGTTAATAATTTCGAAAACTAATTACACAAATTTCTAGCCCTATAGATGCTGATCACAAATCACTAACACTGAGCACAATATCGTGTCGTGTCCGTGTCAAAATCAAACACGAACACGCTGCACACACTGCACTGTACAGTATGGCAGTGTCCTGCTACCCGACCTAAATATCTCCCTGTTCTTGACACGTGGACACATACAAATTGACACAGAGGAGGGGGCCATCACTGACAGACCCCCCCCCCCTCGAGTTTCACGACACGTCGTGTCGTATCCGACACGTATTTGTGTGTGCACTGGATTTGTACTATGCGTGCACAGTGCAATTTCATGCTTGAATACGGCTTGATAAGTCGGACACGACAACATGTGGGTTCGATTCAGGGTGCTAGGCCCCTAGCCCTACCCTAGGCGAACCCACATGTGTGATCACGAGATCTAATTCGTGTCATGTCGTGTCCTAGACTCTCCGGAACACGTGTACGACACTGTCTGTTTACAGACTTGTATTTTGTGTAATTTGGCTGTTTGGACACGTCTGTGTCGTGTTTATTGGATACAGTGTGACACGTACACGTATCCATAATGTACTACCAACCATTAACCTTACCTATTAACTGTTAATTCATGTTGCAATGGGCAATCCCCTATTTTTCTGATACTGTTAAGTATCAGTGAATATATTCACTGTTTTCCCATTTTCAAATCACATTAAATGTTATATCATGTAAATTAAAATGGATTGGTTGCTGTTATAATGAAAATTCTTTCATTAGTCAATCTGAGATTGTTCATGATAAATGTTAACTGAGTTTTCCCCCTTTATGTATAAATCTGAGAATTGGGTAGCATGTTGGGAAATCTGGGATTTCCTAATGAAGTGAAAACTGAGATTCTTATTGAGTCAACCTGAGAATGTGTTTAAGCTGAGAGTTCGAGTTTAATATGTTGTAGACTGAAATTTAATTTGTATATGTATGAAATAACTGAGTTTTACTAAGGAAAACCTGAGATTTCCCATTGAGTCAGAAACCTAAGATTGGGGGGGACCTTAAACTGAGTATATGTTGATTCTTAACCCAGGAAGTCCCCTTTATAACTGTCCACTTGTTTTCAAATGTTTTTCTAATTTGTGTTAAGATGTTACCTGAGAATGGATGGAAATCTGAGATTGTATGACCAAAAACCTGAGAATGGGAATAATAGGTTTAACTGAGAATTTCCTATGTTGTGAAAACTGAGACAATGTTATGCATACCCTCACACACCCATTGTATGACACAGCCACACTTGGCTTCCTGTACTATCAACCAAATTCCTGAGACACAATGTTACACACACAAGCTTTTCACACACCCTTGAATTCATGCATAAAACTGAACCTTGGTTTAGTTTTGATTTCAAACCTGAATATGTTTAGGTTTGAGGACTGTTGTTGATCTGAACCATGTATTCCTATCTCACACACATTGTCACCAAGACACACACATGCATTGCATTGCTTCCCTTCTTTGTTTTCACCAACACACTTATTCCTGAGAACCACATTGGTTTATTTAACCACATACACATTTCAATTTAAACTGAAACCTATGATACATATGTTGCACACAGCCCACTCTTTACATATATGTACACCATTTTGTTGATTTAGTTCACATGCACACTTACACACACATTGCCTTCACTTGTCACTTACACACATTTTTGAATTCAGAATTTTAGTTGAGATTGGAGTTATGGCTTGGCTTGATTTGTCAGGGAGGTTGGTTGTATACTGATGTCCTCTTAATATCTAACACACACACACACACAAACACATGTATCCTAATTCTAACACACACACATTTTCCCTCATCACTCACATCACACACACACTCACATGCTTCCCTCTCTCTTTGTTTATAATGTATGTATACATATATATTATATTAATATATGTATGAATATAAATATTCTATGTTTTAGCTTAAGGTTTTGTGGGTTATACTTTAGTCTAGGGTGATATAGGTTGATATATAGGTTTGTTTACAAAACATAATGTATGTATATATAGCCATGATATGTGTTGTGCCTATACCTATGTATAGGTATATGGGCACCTAGATAGTGTATTTTACTTATGGTGTTGGATGACACATAACTTGTAGTTAGTCTAGATAGCCTAGTAGTGGGTGTACTAGCTAGTGTTGGTTGAGTGACCTAGTATTAGGCTAATATATTCTAGTGTAGACTAGTTGACCTAGTTTAGACTTGGTTTGACTTCCTGTGACCTAATATGACTTAAGTTGACCTAGTTTGACTGTTAGAATTGACCAGAGTTGACCAAGAGTTAACTTTGGCCTAGTTTGACCTAGAATCATGTAGAATGCATAGTAGGACTTCATTTTACTATTTTGGACTTGTTGTGACTTGTGTTGTTCTGATTAGGAGCCAGACACCACTCCTCGGGCAGTACTTTTCATATTGGACATTCAGATACAGGCGAGTACATTCTCTGATCGTTTCATACTTGTCACGATTTATATTCTCGCTCTAGATTACTTTTACTTGATGCTGTCATGTTATCATCACGGATTGGTACTATATGGATCTCTTCTTGGGATGTTATCCCCCTTAGCGGGCGCATCGGATACTTTATGACATGTGTTTCATGTACATCATGTATTCCTTGTTTCTGCGTTATTCATGTACCATCATGTTCTCTCATGTTCTTTCATGTACGTTCATGTACTTTTATGTTCTTTCATGTACGCTCATGTTTCCTCATGTGTTTCCTGTGTAACCAAAACATCATGTACGTAACGTAACTGGACTGGATCCTTGTGTATTGATTGTGGGTAGGGGTGAGTATAAATGGTCATGTGATTTACCATCATGTACACTCTGTTACTTTTCATGTTCATCATGTACAACCTAAGCCAATTACATGCCATCTCGTACTCTAAATCACTAGTCACTTACAGTTCTTACTTATCATGTATATATTTCCAGTTATCAAATATCTCTCCTGTTTCATGTACATCTTCTTACAGCGTTTCATGTATCTTACTCTATTGCCTGTTTTATATTTCCTGCCTTGATATGAACTGTATGAGATGTACTGTGCTCGCTCCTGTCCTGACTGGACCTGTTGAAAATATTACAGAGGATGAGGATGAGGCCCTTTGTACCACCTATTACGGAGCAGGCTTAGACGACACATGCGACCTGGCTCCTCTGGAGGACCCAGCTGCAGTTCAGGATACTACTCCCATAGTCTAGGCTAGTCAGCTAGGCTTTATCTTTCTTTTCAGCATTATTTTTGGCTTTCAGTTGTTGTTTTGAGATGTATATATTCTTTTATATTCTGTAGTTGAGACTTGTACTTGGAATATTTTCTGAGATGTTATCTTAGACACTAGACTCTTCTGATTATCTGTACTTCACTTTTGAGTTCTATATCATATCATACTTTTCTTCGTAAGTTGTGATTGAGTTTACATTCTACTATGTCACCCCCATTCGGGGAGTATAAACTGCCTGGCATTATATATTGTTAGATGTTGTGACCTAGGACAGCGTTCTACCGCCGACACTGCGGCGTAGGCTGGACGTACCCACTTCTCGTGCCCTTACTCTAGGGTGTGGGTCGTGACACAAATGTTTCGGCAGCAGGGACCGCCGATGCAGCAACACCAGCATAGACCACCCCAGCATCATCAAGGCAGGGGCCAGCAGCAGCAGCACTAGGCTAGGCCGCAACATGGGAACCAACCAGGAGGTCGAGGGCAGACATTCACTCTGTCACGACCCGCACCCTGAAGAGGGGCACGAACACGTGGTTACGTCCAGCCTACACCGCAGAATCGGCGGTAGAACGCTGTATATAGGGTCTGTAAATACTACGACTAAACAGATAAATGTACCTGTATAGTATATACACTCCGAACGGAGGTAACATAGCAATACAGTCTCAATCACATAATCAAAACTAAGGTAGAAAGCATGGAAAAGAGATATGATAGAATAAAACAGGAAACGAGTCCAAAATCCACAAGTCATAGCTAACACAACATCCAGAGTCTCAGATAATATAAGTATAAGATACTACAAACTGAAAATGTATGAGCTGGCTCGCAGGCCAGGCAAACCTAACTAACTAAGCTACTCAGGGTGAGCGAAATCCAGTGGCTCTACCAATAAGCCACGGTCTAAGTCTAGCTCATCAGACTCAACCCCGTAGTAGGTCGGGCAGTCAGTCTCAGAGTCATCTGTAAAATTTGTCAACGGTATCCTGTCAGAAAAATGAGCAAGTACAAAACACCAACAGCAGTTCCATATGAATTGAGAAATACTATAAGAGACAGTAATAATAAAATACAAGACAAAGATATCGGCGACTTGGGAACCATTTGAAAGACGAGTTACAACCCTTAAACCAAACAAGGACCGGGGTTGTAACCCTTCTTTCAAACGGAACTTAGTCCCATAACCATGGTACAGTATAAAAGACAGATAGAGCAAAAGAGAATGAATCATAGCAGGGTAAAAGTACAGTAAGTAAAGATGAAATTGGAATATAAGAGATGACAATAAATATAAAAAGGTGTTTTGAATTATTAGAGCGATATGTGATCGGCTAGGGAAGCAAGAGATGGTTATCCACTTGGCCCGGCAATCTGCGGTGTACTCAACGGAAAATCATGATGTCCAACCTGGATAACTGGTAATGGGGTGTCTACAATACCCTACGTGAGGTGAGGGTGACGCTAGCAATGTATAGTTACAGGAAGGCTTGTTCACATAACCCCTAATAATTCCTCCATCCCCGAATAGTATTACGGATCCGGACATATCACGTCATGACGCGAGATTCCCTAAGAGAGGAGCAAGTCCTCTTAAGGAATTGGCGTCAATACAAGTACAAGAATCAAGACCAACAAGTACCAGTATCCTAAGAAATCCAGGAATGGCATCTTATGACCAAAATCCGATAATACTAGTCCGCTATCGTGTCGAGAATCAAGTAAGAC